>MU224229.1:904597-924354 GCA_018584345.1 Thuja plicata | reverse complement strand
TCCCTAATGAGACCAATATCCACATATACATCAGGCACAATCAACTTGGCCATACTCAAATCCCATGGATTGCAAATTGGGACTGGTTTAATCCTATTGTTCCAGAAATAATGAAATAAAGAAATACTGGAGTAGTCTGGGGTTACCGGATTTCTGCATTGAGACCATTTGTCTGTCCATTCCTCCCAATCCGCGCTGTTTGTGTTCAGAGTCCCAGGCAGAAATTCTACAAATTCTTCTGTGTACTTCTTTGGTTCGACTTCCTTCTTCTTTCCAGACCCTTGTGAGGTGGTAGGAATGATTGCTTGACTCATCCTGCTTCTCTTTTGAATCTTACTGTCTTCAGACACAAAGCTCCAAACAAATAAGCTCCTTACTCTTCGCAGAACACTTAGAATGCAGAAATGAGAGTTGTACAGAATCCAACTCAATCATTTACACTTATAGCCATTAAGGACTCTGTCTTGTCAACTTGAAAGCCAAATTTCTGCACTCGAACTGTCACAGAGATTTCATTCTGTCATTAATACTACGATCAACTTGCACTGTTTGATCCTATCTGGAAGAGAGAGTGTACGCTTTTTTCCATCTGGCACTCGTCAGCCTAACACTTGCCAGCACATTGCACTTTTTTGACTTTTAGAAGTACCCTTGCGAGTGAGCGACATATCCCTGTTACCTAACTAGTCGCATACTTGCCATCCATCCTTGCTCAACTTTTCATCTTCCACGAGTGAGCGATGACCTAGCTCTTGATTTAATCTTAAGTATATCGCGTACTCGTTGTCTGTCATGCTTTGGCTTTTCTTTTCATGTGAGTGAGCGATGCTTTCTTTTGTTACTCATTGCACTCTCATGAATTCATCTCTGATGTCACCTGAATTTGGGCGACTGAGCAACCACGCTTCTCATCTTTCAGCTTAGTCCTTAATCGCACACTCGCAAGCTTTTAAAATGCAGCTTTTTGATTTGGGCGACTGAGCGATGCTTTTTTCCCTCTTTCTTATCGCATACCCGCGAGCTAATTTCCCTTTTCCTTCATTGACTGGGCGATTGAGCGATATTCATCTTCTTTAACTCATACTCTGTCCAATCGCTCACTCGCACTCCTTTTATTTTTGCTTTCATCTAATGCGTGAGTGAGTGATGCATTGTTCTTTGCTCAGTCGCAAACTCGTGAGCCTAGAAACTTTACTTCATTATAGACTGCGAGTGCGCGACCGCTTCATTTTTCACCTTCGTCGCCCACTCGCGAGCTATTTTTCTTTCTTCTCTTCTACTCGGCGACTGAGCGATGACCTTCTCTTTTGGCTCGTCGCACGCTCGCGGGATCTTTTTCGATCACCTCAAAGCATCAGCGAGTGAGCGAGGCGTTGAATGATTTCTTTGTCGCTCTGTCATAGACTATCATGAATCTTGAAAATGCTTCTGTGACTGTGCGATGTAGCTTCATATTAGTGCTTTATACCTTCATCGCGCACTCGCTTTGCAAATACACATGAGTTAAAACCTATGTGAGTAAGCGACATCTATAAGACAAGACCTCATCGCACACTCGCACAACTTGAAACATTGATATAAAAGCCTGATGTGACTGTGTGACTGCTTAAGTTTTAACAATACTCGCTTGGTCACATACCATGAAGTAGACAACAAAATCTTTCAGCGACTGCGCGATAGACATAACTTTAACTCGTCGCTGACTCGCTGATCTTTTGAGTTAACTTTAATAAGGCATCGCGACTACGCGATTAACCTTTACAAACATAAGACCCGCTCTCTCGTAGACAAATGATAACATTGACATGGGCTCATTGCGATTGCGTGATACACCATTTTAGAACGGCTTGTCGCCCACTCGCAGTCATACCGAAACTTGACACAAACAGCTCGCGATTGCGCGAATCTCTTCACTGACAGCTCGTCACCTACTCGCACAACTTAAAAACATTACAAGAAGACCGATGCGACAAAGCGACTAAGGATAAAACATGATTTCAAAAAGAGATTGACTTATTTTGAGCGGCAAAACACAGGATTTTAAAATAGGAAAGCCCGGGAAAAAGAAAAGACCAAGGGATTCAAAAAAATTTCAACACAGTGCTAACAGGATGCTCGATGAAACCCCATTAGTGAGACACTTACTGGTATACCTTCCAGCCTTTTACCAAGAAAAATTCCATTGGAAAAACCTCAGTCGATAGATCCTATCGCTGAGTCACCATGAAAGCTTGGAGACCCCACCAGAAAGGCCTACCCTGATAGAACCCATTAGGGTAGAAAACATTATCGGCTCCTGCATATTTGTTGCCTTTGATTTCCAATGAGATTAAACATTGAGGTGACTAACCCTGATGACATACATTGGCATATCGAAACATATAATTTGGACACCTCAAATGCCTGATGTAATCTGACATCGATGAGACCTCTGTCGAAGAAAATATCAGTGTAACAACCAGCATTGGAATCAAAACATTTCTCATTTCTGACTACCGATGACTAATGACATCGACAAGAGTTCCATCGATAATTTAGAGCATGAGGAATAACATCACAAGAATGAGAAAGTTTTTCTTTCTCAAAAAGACATCGCTCTAATATTGGAGAACCTTTTTGTTCTTAACATTGGAGTAACACTTCAAATTGTAGCAGTTTCTATGTTATGATTGTTGCCCTGTCTAGTTGCCCAGAGGTATGAAAGAAATAAGAAGTTGATTAGGAAAGGAAACTACTTCAACAAGCCAGTTAATGGCTTTGTATGATATTTTCTTTTGTAAATTTTGTACATAATAGAGTAGATATTTTCAACTTTTCAAGAAGTGCACGAGTGCAACTGTTTTCTTCTGGAGACAACAAATTTTGAGTTTTTGTTTAGCTATAGAAAGGTAGCATTTCTATATTTTCCTAGTGACTCCATGCCAAATGGATTTCTGAGTTACTAATCTTGCACATAGCAGGCAAGTGCCCCCCATAAGTCATTAGAAATGTTCACCATTTTTTGTCCCCATCATATTTTCAAACCATATTTTCCTCACAAGGTTCTAGTTGAACAAATTTACAGATCTAAACCAGGTAACTGCTTCAGATTAGGGATTTCAACATAACATTCTTCATGTTACACTGATATGGACATGCAGTGCTTCAATGGGACCAAAAGATGGGTTTTGGAGAGAGTATCTATGGTCTCACCGTAATCTTAAGTAGATTGTTCACCAAGCTAAGGATACAAATTTCAAGGTATTAGGTCATGTGTTCTGCCCATGGGTTTCATCGGTGGAGTTCTTTTCAACCTCACTGGTCATCGATAGGTGGAAACGAGAAAATTGTGTGTTCCGATGATAGTTTATATGATGATATTTTCATCAACAAAGGTCTCTTCGATGTCATATTTCATTGGACATCGTAGGTGTCTAAATTATGTTTTTTGATATGTCATTAGATGTCATCAGGGTAAGTCACCCTAATGCTTCATCTCATCAGCAATCAAAGATGACAAATATGTAGCAGATGACAATGTTTTCTACCCTGATGGATTCTATCGGGGTAGGCCTTTATGATGGGGTCTTTGAGCTTTCCTGGTGACTCAGAGATAGGAGCTATCAGTTGAGGTTATTTTGATGGATTTTTTCTTGGCAGAAGGGTGGAAGGTATGTCAGCAAATGTCTCACCGATGGGGTTTCATCGGGATTAAGAAGCGATGAAAAATAGCGGCTTGATTACATATATTATCCCGATGGATTCCATCAGGGTAAGTCTTTCCAAAATCAAAAAATAGAATTCATAGGCATTGTGACATCATCTTATGTTGTACAGATTGGTTTCGTCGTAGAGGCTTCCTGCGAATTTTGTTGATATCATATTTTTTGTGTGAGGTTTAGTTTTGTTCGTCGATAGAATTTGTTGATGTTCGATGATAAGTCATTTTGGGCACCAAACTACACATGGAATCATCAAAGGAGTTGTTCTAATGAGGAAAAAACATAAAACATAGCTTTAACATCTTTCAACTTCCCTCATCGACCTCTTCATTATGTTTCTTGTTGTCAACAGCTTTTAGATTGCATCATTACTTCTATGGGGAATCAATCTGATCCTCAGCTTCTTCTCCTTGCTCATTAAAAATTGATGATGAATCTCAAGACTAGTTCTACACGTCATCGTATCAGATTTTACATGTAGAGATCAAATATTTTGATCTGATCAATTTTTGGCAAAGGTTTGGTTCATTCCTTTTGTTGTAGAGGCATTAAATATCAAGCTCTTCCTCTCATTTATGGGTTTCATTTGATTTTGAGATCATATATGATTTGATCTGATATTTATGTAACTCAACCCTAGTTAGGGTTTGAGCTTCAATGGTTCATTCTGGGTTATGATGACTCTACAAAAATTAATTTTGTACATTTTTCAAAGGGTTCTCTTCTGACGCATTGGCAGTGGCCTTTGCTCTAAAACTGTAATCATTTTGCCTTATGTCAATAAAATCCTTGTTTTACCTCTTCTCCTAGTCTAATACATTGTGCATATCTTCTTGCCTTGTATTCATTGCTTCTCTTCTATGTTTCAAGTTTTTATTTCATATCATAATTTATCATGAATGTTATATAAGTGAATACATGTTGCTTGCAACATTTCATTTGATTCAAACCTAAATATGAGTCTTTGAGAAATAGATTAGAGTGGAGAACTATGTATATTTTGGGGTCTTTTATTTAATTCAAGTGCATTCATATGTAGTTAAAGTAACGAAACATTTAATCTGGTGCATCACCTTTAGGATTTAGATTTCATTTCATGCAATCATTCTTCCCTTTTCCCTTCAAGTCATTAGATTCTAGGTGCACCCTGATTGTAAAGGAATCAGACCTTCTTCAGATATTTAATATCATTGATTAATTCCCAAATTGAGATATTGATTTCATGTTTCACAAGGTCACTTAGGTTTCTAACAACCACTTAAGCCCAGGTGCAGACTTTTGTGATAACATTTTTTGGCATGCCCAGTGGAACAATGATTCAAATCGGTCCATAGGTATGCTAGTTAGCCAGTTTGAGTTTCATTCACTGAGGAATTGGGTGTTATTCTCAGTGTCATAAGCCTTTGGAGGAATTTCATCAAACACCATGGCAGATCTTAGTACAAATCTATTAGTTTCAAGCAGTCATAGTGCTGGTATATACAAGATCATTTTTTATCTTTTGTAATTTTCAAGATTTCTATGAAATTGTAGTTTTTTCTATTAGCTTTTACATGGAACCTTTTCATAGAGACACATCCTATTATTCCCCATATCATGATAATGCTATCCCCACACCCTCCTTTTGTCAAAATCAGCCTAAACCTTGGCCTGACTTTGGTTCAATTTGTTAGGAATAAGGTGTCTCAACCTTGGATAATTCCTATTCTTATTATTTGTTTTGTAAAATGTATTTCTTGCAAATAATGTTGATGTGTCGGCATCTTGAATTGTGTGTAAGGAGATCATGGCTAAAATGGTTATGACGGATTCCTATGACACGTAAGAGCTATGTCAGGAAGATTTAATGACAGGTGAAGACATGTGGCAACTGATAAATTTGAGTACTGTACACTCTTAATTTTCTCGGAGAATGGTAAAACCCTACTACGGTTATCTTTGGGAGTAGCCCTAAAAAGTGAAGCGCATGATATAAGTGTTTTTTAGGGTTGCGAAGAGAAGTGATGCGAGTGTATTGTTGGAACATTTTATGCTGCCGTGATTTGTCTTCAAGGGTTTTGAAATCTTCTGAAAGAACTTGCATTGTAAGTGTATTGTAAGCTGTAATAGTTTTGATCAATACATTGTGCAAGTTTTGGAGTGCTGGGGTTTTTTCCGAAAGGTTTCCCTAGGGTATATCATTGTGTCATTCTCTATTTTTCTGTATGCATGGTATGTGGTTGCAATATCTTTGTTAAATTAGTTAACAAATCTATAATTGTAAGGATTTAAAAGAATTTGTACAATACTTTCCTATAGAGATTAGCATAGGAAGCTGTTTCCGCACCTGAGTTTCCTTACACAATTTCCTTTGGAACATCAAATAAACAAAATGTTCCACCTTCTTTCCAAAATTGAAAAATAGAATTCATAGGCATTGTGACATCATCTTATGTTGTACATATTGGTTTTTTCACAGAGGCTTCCTACAAATTTTGTCGATATCATAGTTTTTATGTGTGAGGTTTAGTTTTGTTCGTCGATAGAATTTGTTGATGTTCGATGATAAGTCATTTTGGGCACCAAATTACACATGGAATCATAAAAGGAGTTGTTATAATGAGGGAAAAACATAAAACATATCTTTAACATCTTTCAACTTCCCTCATCGACCTCTTCATTATGTTTCTTGTTGTCAGCAGCTTTTAGACTGCATCATTACTTCTATGTGGTATCGATCTGATCCTTAGCTTCCCCTCCTTTCTCATTAAAAATTGATGATGACTCTCAAGACTAGCTCTACATGCCATCATATCAGATTTTACATGTAGAGATCAAATATTTTGATCTGATCATTTTTTGGCAAAGGTCTGGTTCATTCCTTTTGTTGCAGAGGCATTAAATATCAAGCTCTTCCTCTCATTTATGGGTTCCATTTTCTTTTGAGATCATACTTGATTTGATCTGATATTTATGTAACTCAACCCTAGTTAGGGTTTGAGCTTCAATGGTTCATTCTGGGTTATGATGACTCTACAAAAAGTAATTTTGTACATTTTTCAAAGGGTTCTTCTCTGATGCATTGGCAGTGGCCTTTGCTCTGAAACTATAATCCTTTTGCCTTATGTCAATAAAATCCTTGTTTTACCTCTTCCCCTAGTTTGATGCATTGTGCATATCTTCTTGCCTTGTATTGATTGCTTCTCTTCTATGTTTCAAGTTTTTATGTGATATCATAATTTATCATGAATGTTATATAAGTGAATACATTTTGCTTGCAACATTTCATTTGATTCAGACCTAAATATGAGTCTTTGAGAAATAGATTAGAGTGGATAACTATGTATGTTTTGGGGTCTTTTATTTAATTCAAGTGCATTCATATGTAGATAAAGTAACGAAACATTTAATCTGGTGCATCACCTTTAGGATTTAGATTTCATTTCATGCAATCATTCTTCCCTTTTCCCTTCAAGTCATTAGATTCTAGGTGCACCCTGATTGTAAAGGAATCAGACCTTCTTCAGATATTTAATATCATTGATTAATTCCCAAATTGAGATATTGATTTCATGTTTCACAAGGTCACTTAGGTTTCTAACAACCACCTAAGCCCAGGTGCAGACTTTTGTGATAACATTTTTTGGCATGCCCAGTGGGACAATGATTCAAATTGGTCCACAGGTCTGCTAGTTAGCCAGTTTGAGTTTCATTCACTGAGGAATTGGGTTTTATTCTCAGTGTCAGAAGCCTTTGGAGGTATTTCATCAAACACCATGGCAGATCTTAGTACAAATCTATTGGTTTCAAGCAGTCATAGTGCTAGTATATACAAGACCATTTTTTTATCTTTTGTGATTTTCAAGTTTTCTATGAAATTTTAGTTTTTTCTATTAGCTTTTACATGGAACCTTTTCATAGAGACACATCCTATTATTCCCCATATCATGATAATGTTATCCCCACACCCTCCTTTTGTCAAAATCAGCCTAAACCTTAGCCTGACTTTGGTTCAATTTCCTTTGGAACATCAAATAACCAAAATGTTCCACCTTCTTGTCACCCTCTCACCCCTACTCAATCCCTAGCTAAAATGGATATCAATGTTTTCAAGAGTCATATTGAAGATCTTGGCCAAAGGTTTGATAACCTCAGATTGGGTTTCAATTTGGTTCCAAAAATTCCCATATATATAGATGATATGGGTTATCAAGAGTTAAAACTCTTGTTGTAGGACTGAACTGGACAATTGCAAGAAATAAAAAGGAAGGAAGAATTTGATGTGTAGGTGGAGGAACTGGATCACAATATCTTTCATTTTTTATTTTAATATGGAAAAGGTTGTAGAGCTGGAGCAATAGTTGGAAACACAGCAGGGGTAGCATGAAGAAGAGATGAAGGTCCAACAAAGACAACATGAAGAGATCATTGCTGAGAGACTAGCCTTCCAGAAAAAGCAACATGAGGAATTTCTTTCAAGGTTTGAGGCTAATAAAGAATAAAAAATGAGGATTTTATTGGCCATGATGCAAGAGATGGAGGCTAAACATAGACATTTTGAGGAGAAAATTGCAAAGAAAGTTGTTGCAGCAGATGAAGAAATGAAATTTAAGTTAGCTCATTTGCAGACCATAGAAGTAGATATAGCCCCTTCCCCTAAATATGCCATCCCAAGCTTCAATAATCCCCCTCCATAAAAAGAGCCCTTTGTTCATGAGCTAGAGTAACCAAAGGAGGAAACAAAAGAGCTGCAAGAGGATATTGAGAAGGTTGTATTTATTAAGGCCTCTTTGCAGATGGAGATTGCACATAAAGAAGAGGATTCATCCCTTTTATTTAAATAAAATCCCTCTTTTTTGGAAGAAGGAAACAAGGATGTTCCTACCCTTGAGGAACAATTTTTTGATTTTGAGCCTTCTACAAGATTCAGAGGACCTTTTGCAAGAAGAATACCTAAATCATTTGTTGCAGCAAGAGGTCCTTCATGATATGGAGGATGAGAAAGAGGATCCCAATGATAGCTCTATCCTTGAGAAAGAACATGCTAATGTGCATGAGGTTGCCTCTCAGCCCATGTTAAACAAGCAAGTAGAATGGTTAGATCAATTGTTATTTTTTCATTATGTCAAGCAATTGATTTGTGGTTTATATTATGTTGCCATATCATTTAGAGAGGAACTTAATTAGGAATATAATAAATATTAGAAAATGATGAGGTACTTTTGGTATAATTGTTTTTACTTAACGTTTCATGTTGTTAAGTTGATAAAGTAAAGAGGTCAAGTCAGTAAAGGGAACAAGCCTAGTTACCGAGTAACAAGAAGTGTTAGTCAGTTGAGCAAAGGAAAGACAATCACTGAGCAAAGTTGAAAATTGAGCAAGGTCAGTTACTGAGAAAAATTGGTAACTGAGTGAATTCAGACACTGAGTGAAGATAGTCATCGAGCACAGAACAGAGTTTGAACAGAGATTGAATTCAAGGATCAGAATGAATTTAATGTGAATGCATGAAGATCAAGAAGATGCTAAGACTGAAGATGAATTTTTTTATAATATCTATGGTCATGAAAAGTCAAGTTCAAAATATGAGATGAAGATTAAGTGGCAAAAGGGAATTTGTGAGTTCCAAGAGAATTGCAAGTCATGAGGCAAAGGTTAACCGCCTAACCAAGTTGCAGATACATTGTATCAGTTCATATGAGATGATCTAATGGCTGAGCATAATTTAAGGGAGACCTAATCAATGAAATTAAGAGGCAAAAAAGAGGCCTATAGATTAATGAGTTTGTATGTTTATACAAAGATGTTGTCAAATTGAATAGTTGAAGAGCTACCGAGCAGAGTAGTGAAAGAAGTGGAGATCTAGTCCAGAGAAGAAACTGATGAGTTTTTTATGCTCATAGCTTCAAAGAGAAAACAAGGCATCTGATCAACTAAAGGATAGTTCCAGAATCACATATCAATTTAGTACACTATTCCTTACTAATATTTGTAACAAAAAATCTCTTAACCGAGTGGACCTAATAACATTTTGTAAATCCTTGCGAAAGGTAACATTCTAGGATGAATGTTTAAGCCCTCTAACCAGGCCACTCCTAACATGTTGACTATCTTAACAAATCTAAGGTAAATCCCCTAATAGGGTCACATATAACAAATGTGCATTGTAATCTTTAACCGGGTTGGCCCTTAACTAAGCATACTTCAAAAGAGTATTTCTTTTTTTAGGTGACAATTCCCACGAATGTTTTTCCCAAATTGGTTTTCCTCGTTAAATATGGTGTTGAATGTGATGCTTGATAACTATGGATATTATTTTCTTATTTTATATGTTTTTTATCAAGTTTGTGAAGTGTTTACAAGTTTTAATTGTTGTTATTTGAATCACCGAGTTGAATCAAAGGTTTAGTTATAAAGTATTAAGTTTCAATATTTTCTAATTCACCCCCCTCTCAGTAAACCATCATTATTAGGCTAAACCAACAACCTATCCATATTCTTGCAGTAGAGAAAGTAGATTATGATGAAGAAGAATTTTTGGGGGATGAATTGGAAATCTTTTGCTCATCCATAGACATCAAGCCATATTTCCCTTCATATGGAGATCATAAGTTGTAGTAGATCTCTCATGACATAAAAGACAATCAAGGAGATTTCAAGGATATCACTATTATTGAAGAAGAGTGTGCTAACTTGCACAAGGATTTTGTTAAACCTATTCATATCATAGTAATAGACATGGATGAAATTGAGGATGATGATGATTTTATTGAAGAACTTGACTCTATCTACTCCTCCATTAACATTGATACATTTTCTCCTTCATTTGCAGAGCACAACAGCAAGTTCAAAGATTATCTTTCAGACCTGGTACCATCAAGAGGATGCCACATAAGGCAGCTATCTGTGTAAAAAAAATTGCAATTTTCCCCCAGTCATGCTTAATTTAGAGCATAAGGAAGATCATCATAAGAACGAGCACGTTTATCTTGCTCATAAAGACTTCACTCGAATATTGGAGAACCTTTTTTTTCTTAACATTGGAGTAACACTTCAAATTGCAATAGTGTGTCTGTTATTCTTATTGTCCTATCAAGTTTCCCAAAGGTATGAAAGAAACAAGAAGTTGATCAGGAAAGGAAAATACTTCAACAATCCAGTTAATGGCTTTGTCTGACATTTTCTTTATAAATTTTGTACATAATAGAGTGTATATTTTCATCTTTTCAATAAGTGTATGAGGGCAGTTGGTTTCTTCTGGAGATAAAATACTTTGAGTTTTTGTTCAGTTACAGAAAGGTGGCATTTTTCTATTTTCCCAGTGACTCCATACTCAATGAATTGTCAGGTTACTGATCTTGCACATAGCAGGCAAGTGCCCCCCATAATTCACCATAAATATTAACCATTTTTTGTTCCCATCATATTTTTAGATCATATTATCCTCATAGGGTTCCATTTGAATAAATATACAGAGATAAATCATATAAATGCTTTAGATCAAGGGTTTTGACATAACATTCTTCATGTTACACCAATATGGACATGCAATGCTTCAGCAGGACCAAAATTTGGATTTTGGCAAGACTTATCTATGGTCTCACCAAAATCCTAAGTAGATCGTTCACCAAGCTAAGGATGGAAATTTTAAGGTAGTAGGTCTTGTGTTCTACCAATGGGTTTCATTAGTGGATTTCTTTCCTACCTCATTAGTCATCGACGGTTGAAAATGAGAAATTTGTGTGTTCTAATGACGGTTGCTATGCTGATATTTTCATCAGCAGAGGTCTCGCTGATGTCATATTGCATCATACATTAGAGGTATCCAAATTATATTTTTTCATATTCCAATGGATGTCATTAGGGTAAGTCACTCTGATGCTTCATCTCATCGACAATTAGAGGAGAAAAATATGCAAGGGCTAACAAAATTTGCTAGCCTAATTGGTTATATCAGGGTAGGCCTTTCTGATGGGGTTTTGTAGGCTTTCATGGTAACTCAATGACATGAGCTATCAGGTGGAGTTTTTTTGATGGAGTTTTTGTTGGCAAAAGGGTGGAAGGTATATCAGCAGATGTCTTGTCAATGGGGTTTCATCGGGCATCAGAGCAATGAAAAAGAGAGGTTCAATTACATATGTTATCTCGATGGGTTCCATTGGGGTAAATCTTGGTGAAATCAACATATGGAATTCTTAGGCACTATGACATCAACTTATGGCATATTGTTGGTTTTGTCGGGGAGGCTTCCTATGAGTTTTGTTGATATCATTTTTTTCATGTGTGAGGTGCTTTTTTGTTCATCGGAGAAATTTCTCTAGGCTTCGCCGATGTTTGATGGCGGCCAACAACATGTCATTTTGGGTGAAAAATAATACAGGGAATCATTGGAGGATTTGTGTTGATGAGGAATAGATAGAAAATATAGTATTAACATCTTTCAACTTCCCTCATTAACTTGTATTTTTTGTTTCTTGTTATCAATGGCTTCTAAGCGGTGTCATTACTTCTACGGGGTCTTGATCTTATCCTCAGTCACCCCTCCATGCTTATTAACAATTGCTAACGGATCTTGAGACCAATTCTACATGCCATCGGATCATATTTCACATGCAGATATAAAATATTTTAATCTGATTGGTTTTTGGCACACGTCTGGGTCATTCCTTTTGTTGCAGAGGCATTAAATCTCAACCTCTTCCTATCATATATGGGTTCCATTTTCTTCTGAGATCATATATGATCTGTTCTCATATTTTTTTAACTCAAATCTGGTTAGGGTTCAAGCTTAAATGGTTCATTCTGAGTTATGATGAATCTACAAAAAAAATTCTATACATTTTGTAAAGGGTTCTTCTCTGATGCATTGGCAGTGGCCTTTTCTTTGCAACTGTAATCCTTTTTCCTTATGCCAATAAAATCTTTATTTTATCTCTTCTCCCAATCTTATACATTGTGCATATCTTCTTGCCTTGTATATATTGGTTCTCTTCTATGTTTCAAGTTTTTTATGTTATATCATAATTGCTCATGAATGCTATATAAGTGAATACATTTTCCTTGTAGCATTTCATTTGATGCAAACCTACATATGAGCCTTTGAGAAATAGATTAGAGTGGAGAATTATGTATGTTTTGTGGTCTTTTATTAAATTCAAGTGCAGTCATGGGCAGATAATGTAACCAAACATTAAATATGGTGCATCACCTTTAAGAGTTGGATTTCATTTCATGCAATCCTTCTTCCCCTTTCCCTTCAAGTCATTAGATTATAGGTGTACCCTGATTGTAAAGGGAAGTCGACCTTCTCCAAATATTCAATCTCATTGATCAAGTCCCACATTGAGAGATTGATTCCATGTTACATATGGTCACTTAGGTTTCTAACTACCACCTAATCTCAGGTGTGAAATTTTATGATAACAGGGACATACAATAATTTACACCTTGAATTCTGCTTCAAATACCTTCAAAAATGCACATTTCTGAAACATAGAAAAATACTAAAAAATAGGATTTTTGATTTTTCTCATCTCTACTCAAATTATCACTTCTTCACTAGCTATGGTATCCTTCAAACTACTCTAGATGAAGGATGTGATAGATAATATATACAACTTTTGGCAACTCATAGGGGATCTCAGCTTGCTGAGAAAGAATCTCAGAATCTCTAGTTTATAGAACATAATGCTTATCCATGAGGCACATAGTCATAGAAAGGGAGCCACAATAAATAGACCTTGCCTCAAAAACAAGAAGGGACACAAAAAACCTACGCAAGAATGCACTTGGAAGAAAATTGGAAGCTAAAACATACATTCCCTTAAGAAGAATGTAGCATGTGCAACAACACATCATGGAAATAAAGGAAACTTATAACCTACTATGTACAAAGAATTAGATAGAAATTAAATTAAACAAAGTCATTGTCTAGATTGTTAAAGTAGTTTCCCTTCTTAACTAGCTCGTGATTATCTTCATGTTTGTGGACAACCATCCAGAAAAGAAGATTTAATAGGCATCCAACATGTTGGAATGCCTTACAAATATTTAGAATGAAAAGGCTCACCCATGTTTGAATGTTGTCCTCCTATAGCGAAAGGGTAATTTGTTCCTTTATTCATGAATCTCATCTTCATGCTCAAAGTTAATCATGACCTAGGGTGACTTTCTAATGTGAGCTAGATGTATGATGGGACATCCTCTTGAAATCTCTACTACCCTTATCTCTTGTTGGCCAGCAAGGGTTGGAATTGATATCTTCTTTACTGGCATGGAGGTCTCCTCCTTTTGTTTCAACTCATGTATTTTTTATTTAGGATCTACCTATCCATAATCAATAGATGAGAAGAGGGCATCAAACTCAACTAGAAAGTTGTCTTCATCACCAATTTCCTCTATGATTCCCTCGATTCCATGAAATAGTGCAAGTTGAGGAACAACCTGATGTGCATTGACCTAAAAATCTTAAAGGATAGGGGTGTCCTTAAGATATTCCTCCTCATATTTCATATCAACAAAAAAGGGGATATCTCAAAAAAGAAGATTGAATCCACCTTTTCACTTCTATTCTTTGTCTGTGGAAAGATTTATTGTTGTACAACCTTCTCAATATCCTCTTGCAGCTCCTCCTCCTCCTCCTCTTCTTCTTTTTATTCTTCTTCTTCTTCTTTTCTTTGAACCTCTTCTTGCTATTATTGATGAAGTTGAGCCTTATAAGCAAGTTGATCTTGCCACTTGTGGTATTCCTACTCCTCCTCAATAACTCTCAACTATTCTTGGAAATTCAACATTATTTCTTTGGTGATAACATTTTACAAGTACCTCACATCTTGATGTTGGGTGAGAAGATAATCATGCTAATACGAAACATAATGAGGCTCTAGTGGCTGGTAAGCATATGCAATTTTCTAAGGAGGATGTGTACGGGTAGGTAGGAGCTAAGCACTACAATTAATCATAACTAGCTATAACAATGGAATATGGAGAAAATTTGGGAGCACTTATAGCGTGATATTGCTGGTAGGGAGGCATAATGCTTGTATTTTCATGAAAAGGAGTAGGGAAAAATTGTTTTCCATAATGTCCCTCCATATCAAAGCATGTGGAAAGAAAGAGACCTATAAATAATGTTTTAAAAAAGGGGTAAAGGTCTTCTCAAAATAGAGAACCACGTATTTACCATAAGAATTAGACAAATAATTCAAACTAGAGAGTCACCCGGTGCTTCAAATATGCCTCTTCGAGGTTGAATCTACTAAAGGACACACCAAATCTCCAGTTGTGAAAGATCTGGCCCATCAGACATGATAAAAATATTGTTGATCGCTAAGAGGCTCATGCCTAAATAAGGGCAGTCGAGAAGTTTTGCAGGAGTGAGACAAATTGCACCCTATGAAACAACCTCTGTATTTTTAGAAGCTGACTCTTTGTGAAGGTGTTTTTTGGAAAAGGGAAGAGAGTGAAAACTAGGAAACAACTAACCTAAGGTGATTCAATAAATATTTCACAGCCCTTTGATCCTCTTTTCATAAATAACAAGAGCAAGAAACTACCAAAATATTGGGCAAAAAATACCACAAACTCTTCATTGTTGGAGACAGAACAAGACACAAAATTTAAATAGTTATAGAGCAGAGTATTTAGATCTCTCGATGAGAAGCACTTATTAAGGCCCACAAGAGTTGTTCCTATTATATCACTAAAATGATCATTCCATGAGAATTTTATTAACCAAATTGGCATAGTATAACTCCAAATCACAAACATTACACATTACTGAAGGAGTACAAGACATGATTAAAAGACCTGTATATCTATTTCAAATTATAAAAGTTGTAAAGCATAACAAATAATAGCTACATTCGTCTAGAATCGACATAGAGTTTTGAAATCATCTACAAAATAGAAATAAACACATAATAGAGGCAAACTAGGCACAATATAATATGTCTTCTTCTATTGCTTAAGTTAAAATACAAGGCCAAGGCTTGAGAAATGAGACTGTAACTATCTCTAAGTATTATTCAAAGTAGTGAACAAAAGACTCTAGAACCTAAAGATCGAGAAGTCTCCCAAAACAAAAATCTCCTTACTACAATGTGTTTGTAGGCTTACATAGAAAGAATTCTTTAAACTGAACCTCAAAAATGCAATCGCAAAGTTCTCTACAAATGTGCCATGTGGAGATCTCATCATGGTGGTTATTACAACTATCTTGACACGTTGATCTCTACATCATTATTTTCCTTTCACATGTATAGCATGGACGTCACCCATACCTTTTTCAGCTTCCTCACCATCGTGAGGGGAAGAAATCCAATCCCACTCGCAATGATCAATCCCTTTCAACACATGTGTGGTGGTTCATTTTGAATAAAATCTACCTCGAGATTCACCGCGAGTTGAAAAAGTGATAATTTCTTTGAAGTATGTGGGCCCCGCAAGTTCATTGACTGACACAGCCACAACTTGGACACATGTCACACTAGCGGGATTTCTTTTAAATTTTCCTTCCTTTAGCCTTCATAAAATTTGCGGTGCCAACACATGGAAACCACTACTATGAGTACACTTTGAAAGGTAAAAGCCTGAAGGAAAAGAGCTTGCGGATATGGTAGAGACTGCACCATTTTGACATAGGTTACCCCAACTTTACGGGGTTATAACTTTTTGCTCATTGCTAAGAATTTAGAACATAATAGTTGGAAAGGTCTTCAAGAGATCTATTAAAAATCCCTTAACACCATGCCTTTTAAAAATCATGTTAAAGGATGATATTTTTTAACCCAAATCCTGCTTCGAAGACCTCTAAAACTGCACATTTATGAAACATAGAAAAATAATGAAAAATTAAATTTTTTTATTTTTCTCATCTCTGGTCAAATTGTCACTTTTGCACTGCCTCTAATCACCTTCAGATTACTCTAGATGAAGGTTGTGGTAGATAATATCTACAATATTCACTCTTTTTGATAATAAACTAAGCCCCTTGAGGTCCACCCAATAGAATTCTTCCACTTAATTAAACACCTCCACATATCCAAGCATTAGGAAACTTTGACATCCTCCACAAATAGTTGATATCACCCAAGATATTTTGATATAGGTGATTTTTTATGAGATTTGGATTGGCACTCTTAAACATGGATTCTGAGTATTTTCTGATCTACAATCTCTATCAAGAACTTATACCTAAAACTGCAAAATAGAGAGAGAGAGAGAGAGAGTGTATGTGGCTATATAGGGTTTTTCCTTAGCCAACCCCTTATTTTGGTGATTCATAGCTCTATAAATATATGATATTGAAATTTAAATAATGTGTGTGTGCTCTTTAATCTTAAGTGTATCTAAGATTGCTAAGACCTAAAGTGGATAAATGTAAAATAGAGTACTCAAGTGTGTTAGAGAAAAACCCTAAATGGTATTGATTGAATGTAGATTGTAAACTAATTCAAGAATCACAGAAACTTGAAATGATAAAACTTATATCTGAAGCTTAATTACAGAAATATGAGAATAACTTGAAATTATACCAAACTCCTTAGAGTGAGGTACAAGTCAATCATCAGTCAATGATTCCCTATCGTCCTCCAACGTCTCTTGAATCTTCCATGGTGATGAATAAATGTTGATTGAAGACTTCATATTTTCTAATTTGCCATTTAATTTGCAGATTTGAAACTTCACATAAGGAAAACATTTCACTTCATAAGGATATCTCCAATTTGATATTGATAGAGATAGAGATATACATAGATGTAGATGTAGATGTAGATAAAACTTATATCTGAAGCTTAATTGAATAAATATTAGAAAAACGTGAAATTACATCAAACCCCTTAGGGAAAGGTACAAGTTAATCATCAGTTGATGATCCTGTATCATCCTCTAATATTTCTTGAAGCTTCCATGGTGATGAATAAATGTTGATTGAAGACTTCTTATTTTATAACTTGTATTTTAATTTGCAGATTTGAAACTTCACACCAGGCAAAACTTTCACTTCATAAGGATATCACCAATTAGAGAGAGAGAGAGATGCATATGCACACACAAGTACAGGGACACATACACATACACATACACATACAAATACAAATACAGATACAGATATGACATATATATACATATACATATATGTATATACATATATGTGTATACACATTTATATACATATAACCACACACACACACACACACACACACACACACATTGAGAAAACATGAGGGAGACAAAGACCATTTAATTTCTCATTGGGTTTTCCTTTTGGAGTGTTGACTCCCTCTTGAAAATACCATTTCAAAAATAATCCCACCCCTTGCATCACATCTACCTCTATGATCTCCAATGGGATAAATAACTCACATTATCACTAATATTCTTTTGATTGATAACAAAAATCCTTCACCATAGTTGTTTAACAACCAAATTACTTCCCTAAAATATTATATGGTTCGTCTCTAGAAAGATTTTCCAAAGGATGGAAGAGATACTAAATACTCTATGCCACATAAACTAAGAGATTGTTTGATCGACATCTCCCCAAAATTCTGTATAATTCAACTAGAGAAGAGATAAGATTAATCCGCTCCATTGCAATAAAGGACACAAATAGAATACTCCTAAAATCCCTACTTCTGCAATTTATAGTAGATGAGATACCTATTATAGGAAATGAGCCAAAGGAACCCAATATTTTTGGCTATCCAATTTATCGATACCCATAGGTCACCATATATACCTCCTTAGTATCAAGGCTCCAAGCCATGATATCACCCCTCATAAAAGAACTACATGACCTTCCTATTATAATATGTGTTCACTCTTTTTTACTATCAACTAATTCCCTTGAGGGCCACCCAAGAGAATCCTCCCACTTAATTATCTCCACCTATCCAATCATTGGGAAACTTTGAACTCCTCAATTTGAGACTACCTAGCCCCTAAAAATCTATGAGAGAGAGAGAGAGATTGTACATGTATACCTACATGGACATCATTGGAGAAAACCATTTGATGACATGTAACTGATTGAATGTTTGATAATGTTAAGTTGAAGATAATGCAAGACATTAAATCAGTTAATGGTTTGTATTGTCATTGATGTCAACTTGATATCATCTGTATGGTCATATACACAATGCTAAAAACTTCAGAGAATCAATGGAACAGATGTTATGCTTTCAGCAATGCATAAAATTCATGTATTCACTAAGTGACAGACAACACCGACAAAGTGCACACCATCGGTAAAGACAGAGAAAAAGTCATAGTGATTCCCGACGAGCAGAAGACAGTGTTGCCCGATGAAGCAGAATCACAGGATGCCTGATGAGCTAAAAATAGTGTTGCCCGATGAGAAAGATCCAATGATGCATGATGGATGGAGATCCCGAAACTAACTGAAGTTGCACCGACGGAAATGGTAGTTGTCATCGGCAACGAACTGCAGAATTGATCGACATAACGAAGTGATCAGAAAATGACAAAATATCTAGCTGGCAGAGCTTGAGGATAGACTTAACTGGTTGTTTTATTCAACCACAGTTAAGCAATTGATCTATACAGCTGGCAAGAAGATAACTACGAGATAAATCAGGAGTTAAATCCGTAAATCAATTTGGCTGGATTATTTTTCATGCCAAGAATCAAGAATTAAGGAATATCATGTCTATATAAGAGACAAGCATAATTCATTTCTGAAAGCAATCAGATACACAGGGGTGTGAATTGAAAGAAGATGTTGAAGAGAAACTGGTGAAGGTTAAGCTTCATACAGTCCTGATCAATCAATCTAAGGGAGAGCTAAAGAATTATGCAGACACTGATGAATAGTGAAGCACAACATCATAAAGCAGAAAGTGTGAAGTACAAAGGAACTGAATTGATACATTAATCAGAGAGGTATTGTAAGTAAATAGATCTGAATATCTACAATTCAAAGTTGAATTAGAAATAGGTCATTGTGTTTCAGTTTAACCATTGAAGCATTAAGTCTCTTAACAGAGTAGGACTTAACCGTCTTCTATAATTGAGGTATATCCTAACAGATTACCAAAAAGGTTGATTCATGAT
>MU224229.1:880713-897522 GCA_018584345.1 Thuja plicata | reverse complement strand
TTCAAGTATTTCAAAGGCATACATCTTGTAGGGACTTAATAATCTGAGGTGTATTAATTGGTGGATTAAAGTTTAAAGGATAAATTTTTGAGGCCACTGATTCACCCCCCCCTCTCAGTTATTACTACCACCATCCCTATAGTCATACCAAAAAATCATCTATTATAAAAACAATCCAACACAAATTGTGCTTAATGAAATTGACACCCCTTTTAAAAGTGTCTCAAATCATAAATCCCTTACTTAAAAAGTAAATGCGTGTGTGATTTTTGTACCTATTTAAGAAAGACACAACACTTCAATATATCATTGCATTAGCTAAAAAGGGGTTGGATGAGCATATAAAACCAACTAATATCGACCTATTGCTTTCTAACTAAGAAGAGTTCTATTAATAACATAATAGCCCTCAGATTATGCTACTATTAGTGACATATACGACTTAGCATGAAAGATTTGAATTAAAACAAGATATTTAATCATTAAGCAATGCATTCTAACTCTAAAAATGGACATTATAACAATGCATGGTAATGAAACTATGAGACAAAAATGAAGCTATCTAAATCTTAACAGCATAACAATGTATTTTCAATATGAGATGAAGGCTTATTTGCTCTAAAAAATGCTTCCTATTTATAGAAGAATGAGGAGAGAGAGAGGGGGGGGACAAGGTGTATTACTGAGTTGAAGAGCTCATTAATGGTTTGTAAGAAGAAATAAATGCCAAAGGCATTCAATAGGAATGGGGGAGACATGGGCTTAATGAATCTTCATTAATGAGGCATTAATGAAAGCCTTAAAGAAGCATGGGAAGGGTGTAAGAGGATGACTTGAGAAAGGAATTTTGAGATTCCTTGACTTACTCAAGTGGGTGGAGTTGTTAATCATTTCTTAATGGAATGTGACAACATTAGGAGGTGGGTTAGGATAGAATTAGGATTAGAATTAGACTAGCATGGGGTGAATGGGTTGGGATAGGTTCAAACCCAGGGTAGAAGTGATTGTGATAGGTAAGGTTAGAGTTTAGGGGAATATAAATGAAATGAATTAAACTTATTTAATTCGTTCAAAAATAGGATATTAATTATTTAAACAATTAATTGCTTTTTAATAATTAATAGGACTATAGCCAATTAAATTAAATTAATTAGGCTAGGGGAATGGGTTATTTGCAAGTGAACACCTGATTTAGGGGTTTATTTAATTCCTTTATAATTAAATACTATAGCCATATTTGAATTTGATTTGATTTAATTGGTTTTAATTGATTTGAATTGTATGGCTATAATAGTTAATATAATTCACTGATAAAAATCACCTAGAACATTAAATTTGATTAAAAATGAATTATGCCAAAGTAACATTGTCATGACATAATTGGGGGTATGATCACACTTAGGTCAAATAGGGTCTATAGTCAGAACAAACCAAATCCAGGTGGTTACATTTGCCCCTCTTTGAATTGATGTGCGAGCAGTGCATTGATTCAAAGAACATTTTTTATTTTGACTTCAGAAAGATTGAGAATTCCTTTCTTGGTTGTCGAACGAAATGTTGGTAAGATCAGTCTCGCACTTGATTGAACTAAACTGATAGAATTGACTTTGAACTTGGTTGTCGTACAAAGGTCAATAAAAGATCTTAAAGATACCAATTCTGAACTTGGTTTTCATCCAAAGATTGATAATACAGATTCCGAACTTGGTTGTCATCCAAAAGTTAGTATGAAGCTGCCAGGAGCTTAGTAAGAATCTTTTAAAATGAGGAAACATAAGATATCCATCTTATGAGAACCAAATCTTTCTATCCAACAGTTCTGACATAGTCAAGGAAAATGTCACGCCCCTAGTTTTTTTATAACGAATTTGTTTTAATGTTGTTTTGAGTAAAAATTTTATTGATGATAGTGTGATCATGCCCCCTCGGAAATGAAATCGAAAGAAAAATCCCTCTATTGAAATAATGTATCACTTGCAGTGATCGGGTAGGGGAATGAAAGAATAGATTAGAAGAAGTGAAGAAATGAAGGTGTGTTAAGAGTAAACACACGAGTACCAAGTTAATCATGTTCTGAAAAAGGTGAGTTTGATTTTGTTCCTGATAAATCAGAGATTTCAGGAATCATAGATATGTAAATATCTTGGATTTCAAATGAATTAAAGATAGAAAGATTTTTGAGCTCAAATCCTTATGTTGTTCTTTCAAAAATGCATCATGCAATCTCTAAATGCAGCTATATGCAGACTCTTAGGACTTGTCACTAATTTGCAGATATTGTAGCATTTTTTCATCATTGGGCACTTTTCGGGATGGATACCATCAGATAGTACAACAATCACTAATACCCACTGATATTATGAAAGTATGAATACTATGTTTATTTAGATGTAATGTTGGAAATAGACGTAGGCATTAAGGCATAGAAGCCAGGATGACAAGATAATCACCTTCCTTTTAATATACCAGATTCTGTGTAAGGCAAGATATTGGACCCGCAATGACCTTGAAAATTCATATCCTTGGGTACATTATGCTTCGTATACCTTAGCGAGAATCTGAGTCAGAAAATAGACAAGGAAATTGTTTCAACGTCACCATAGTTTACACATAACAAAGATCAAGATATATGCGGCTATCCACCCATAGTGGCATCTCTTACCATAAACATCCAAGTTAGGTGAAATTTATAGGATTACTCAGAACAATCACCATACGTAGAAAACCAAGAAAATGTTATGCCCCCTGTCTTTGTGACTCTTTGTCTTTTCGCAGACATCATGGAGTAACTCAGAAGGTATAACAACATCAATTGAGAATCCATAAAAGTTCATAACTACTTAGATGCCCCTAGTTTAAACATCATGAGGACATAAAAGAGCTATGATCAATCCAAGACCAAAATGTGTTTAAGTAATACTATTGATTCATTTTTCAAGAACAGCATAGATCCATCAATCAAAAAGTTTGGAATTCAAGCAAATATGGCATCCATTCACCTGTATACAATCTTGTTGCTGCTCAGAATCTAATGGAGGTCTTATGAGCACCGTTCATGTTAGTGCAATGTTTGTGTCATCCTTGTGTCATGAAAGTGATAGTTTGGTTCAAGTATCAAGAAGCATTGTGTCACGAGACAAAACATCCTATGATGACCTAGCAAACGTAACCTATCAGGCTAGCAAAGATGCCCCCAGTGCAAAATGACTTGATCCTAAGATAGAAATGCAGACAAATCCCAAGCAAGGATAAGATAGTTGTTTAGGAAACGCAGTCAGCATTTTTAGCACAGGTGTAATTGTGAAGGTCTAGTATCAGTGATGTTTTGATAGATGGAGTGCAGAACACAAGTGACGCCTGATTTCCAAGTTTTCACCACTTCACAAGATCTTTTCTTTCTTTTTGCTACCAGGATGCCTGTTTTACCAGGTTGTCATCAAGGCACTTTCTCTTTTCTTTTTCTTTTTTTGCTATTTTTGTTTTTTTTTAATGTTGTTGTAGTATCAAGGCGCCTGTTTGCCAAGTTTTCACCAAGGATACCTTTTCTTCAGGACTTTTTCCACTATTTTTGGATTTCTTCAGGATCAATTTTTATGAATGTTTTTGGTATTTTCTGAGAACTATTTCACTATACAGGCTCTGCTAACCAAACATCAAGTGTAGAACTGCTTCAAATGTAGAGTATTGATAGGATCTGGAAGGACATCTCCTTTAGGTGTAGCCAACTAATAAGCTCTAGTCCCAAAAGTAGCAGTGATAACATAAGGTCCCAGCCAATTAGGTTCAAATTTTCCTTTCTTCTCTCTGTTAGGCTGGTTCTTAGGATTCTCTTTTAGGATGAGATCCCCCGCTTAAAATTTTTGTGGTTTGACCTTTTTTTTGTACCCTTTGGACACACGTGCTTGGTACACCTTCATATGACTGAACACATGTTGTCTGCGCTCATCTAGTAGGTCTAAAGAATTTACCTGATCAATGCGATATTGTTCATTAGTAACAAGACCTTGTAAAGATATCCACAAAGATGGGATTTCAACCTCAATAGGTAGTATTTCTTCAGTGCCATAGACTAGAGCAAATGGCATGGCTCTAGTTGGTGTCCTAGTGCTTGTTCTGCAGGCCCATAGTGCCGAATTCAGTTGTAGATGCCAAACTTACTCACAGTTTTATGTAGGATTTTTAGAATATTTTTATTGGATGCCTCATCTTTTCCATTACCCTGAGGGTAATAGTTCGAGGAGCAGTGTTGAGTGATATGGAATTGTTCACAAAGGTCATCAATGTCTTGATTTTTAAATTGGCCCCTATTATATGTTACAATTGAAGAGGGTATCACATATCTACAGATAATGTAGTTCAGAATGAACATAGCCACCTGTTTGCCAGTGGATTTGATTAGCGGCATGGCCTTGACCCACTTTGTGAAATATTCAGTGGCCATAATGATGAATTTGTGTCCATTTGAAGAATTGGGATATATTTGTCCAACCAAGTCAAAGACCCATTGCTAAAATGGCCAATGTGTTATGAAAGGTATAAGTTCTCTGGTAGGAGCATGGATGAGATTTCCAAGCGTCTGGCATTTATGACATGTTTTTGAGAATTGAATAGCATATTTTTCCATGGTAGGCTAGTAATAGCCTACTCTGAGCAATTTCTTTGCCAATAAAAAGTCGTTCGAGTGTGATCCACATACACCTTTGTGGACTTCTTTTAATGTGAGATTGGACTCTTCGAGTTCTAAACATCTAAGAAGTGTACCATCAAGACGTCATTGATATAAGTTATTAGTTATGAGGACATAACATGATGATGTCCTAATCAGGGCTCTCTTCTCATTTCTAGATAGATTAGTAGGAATGGTTTGGTTAGTACGATAAGCAATGATATTGGCATACCGGGATTGGTCTGGGGTGTTTAAAGCATAGATTACTGGGTATGCAAGGGTATCAAAGGCTGGACAGGATAATTCTTCCACCAAGAAGTCATAGAGGAATTGATGTTCCTCCAGTTGTAACATGGATGCCAATGTAGCCATGGCATCTGCAACCTTATTTTCTGTTCTGGGTACTTGCTGGAATGCGATGAAGACAAAATATTTCTTTAAATCATCAACCAGTTGTTTATAGGGCATCAACTTCTCATCTTTCATCTGATAATCATCATTGACCCGATTGATAATTAGTTGGGAGTCACCATATACATATAACTCTACAATTTTCCACTCCATAGCTAGCTTGAGACCATTTACCAATGCTTCATATTCTGAAATATTGTTGGTGCATGGAAACATCAATTTGTAAGATTTGGGAATTTTGTAACCCTGAGGAGTTATGAATAGGACCCCTGCTCTAGAGCCTTTTTGAGTGAATGAGTCATCAAAGTACATCTGCCATGGATACTCAGTTAGATGCATGATTGTTTCATCAGGGAATTCAATCTTTAATGGTTCGTCATCCTGTAGTGGTGACTCAACCAATTGATTTGCAAGGACATGTCCTTTAATAGCTCTCCTTTCTACCTATTCAATGTCAAACTCACTTAGATTCAGGACCCATTTTGCCAAACGTCTTGTTAATGTTGTTCTGTTTAGGAGATATTTTAAAGGATCTATCGTAGCAATGAGCCTTACTGTATGTGACAACATGTAGTGTCTTAATTTTTGTGATGCAAAGATGACTGCTAAGCATGCTTTCTCAATAATGTTGTAATTGAGCTCATAGGTGACTAGTGTTCTACTAATACAGTAGATAGCTCTTTCTTTCCTTGTTTCATCCTCTTGGGCTAGAAATACTCCTAGGGATGTAGTTGTAGCTGAAATGTATAGGAGTAAGGGCTTTACATGAATAGGTGTCATAAGAATAGGAGGAGTAGCCAGGTATGCTTTTAATTCCCTAAAGTTTTATTCACAGTGTTCATCCCATTTGAAGGTGACCCCTTTATGTAGTAATTTAGCAAAGGGTTGTGCCCTATCTGCAAGTTGGGACATGAATCTCCTGATGGACTGGAGTCTCCCTTATAGTGTCCTCATTAGACTGATGTTGCATGGAGGAGCCATCTCTAGTATAGCCTTAACTTTAGCGGGGTCTACCTCAATTCCCTTTGCTGAGATAATGAACCCTAGGAGCTTCCCTGATTGGACCCCAAAGGCACACTTCTTTGGGTTGAGCTTGAGTTGGAACTGCTCCATACAATCCAATATCTTTCTTAAGTCATCAACGTGAGTACCTCTTTCTTTGGATTTAGCCAATGTGTCATCCACATAGTCCTCCATGTTTTTGTGCATCATGTCATGGAATATAGTTGTCATGGCTCTTTGATATGTTGCACTGGCATTATTTAACCCAAATGGCATGACGTTCCAGCAAAAGGTGCCCCATGTGCATGTGAATGCAGTTTTCTCTTGATCCTCGAGAGCAATTTTGATTTGATTCTAGCCCGAGAATCCATCCATTAATGAATACATCTGGTAGCCTGTTGTGAGGTCTATGATCATGTCAATGTTAGGTAATGGGAAGTCATCCTTCAGACATGCTTTGTTTCATTCTTTAGAGTTCATACAAATCCTAATAGATTTATCATATTTAGACACAGGGGCACATTGGAGATCCATCTTGCGTAAGCAATGACTCTAATAAATCTGGCTTTCAACAATTTCTCTAGCTCTGCTTTTACCAATAATGCAACATGAGGATGCATCTTTCTAAGTTTTTGTTTCATGGGCTTGATCCCGGGAGCTATAGATAAGTGGTGCATGATTAGATTAGGATCTAGTCCAGGCATATCTGTATAAGACCATGCAAAGTTGATTTTCTTTTCCCTCAGGAACTCTGTGAATTGTGTCTTCTCCTCTTCTGACAAAGATTGTGCAAGGTGGACTATTTGAGGATTTTCAATAGTGCCCAAATTTACTAGCTATGTTGGTTCAATTAGTACTGAAGACCTTTCCTGAAAGTGCTTAGGAAGGATATCAAGAGTCTCATCTTTTGGCGCCTCTAATAGGTTTTCACCATTCGATACGTCTTCTATCTTTACTATTTTAGGATCTGATACTGCTACAAAGTATTTTTCACCATAAATCCTCTTTTTCTTTTTCTTTTTTAGTTTTTGACTGAGAAACCTGATATCCTCCTGGGACATGTTTGTGCTCCTTGCATTGGTGGAAGAAGGGTAAGCTTCACAAGCATTGAGATAGAAAGCTAGGGTATAGTCATTGGGAAAGTTGAGGATAGGAGTGGGATTTGTTTTAGTCCAATCAATTAGGTCTAGAAGTATTAAAGACAAGGAATCAAACTCTATGAAGGACAACATTGTGTTAGTATCAAGACCATTAACTGATAGGACATGTTCCATTAAGTTAATTTCTTCAATGTTTAGATCAATAAGAGTGAGATCGTTATAAAAGGGGTCATTGTTAGTCATATGTGGACCAAACTCTAGTGAATCGTTAGTAGAACTCACATCATCACCTCTCCATAAAAGGAGGCTTCTTGCTTGTAGCCTCTAAAATTCTTCTAGACTTATGTAATCACTAGTTTCTTCATCAATGATTGGGGAAAGGAATTCTTCTTCTGCTTCAGGATTATTAGTGTCGTTGGGAGTAGTGTTAGGCTGTTCACAAGGAGATGAGGGTGCCTCAAACATGTGAATTGTATCTATTCCAATATCTTCAGTGGAGATAGATAGCTCATCCCATTCATAAACATGAGAGTCGATGACCTCATCATCGGATATGTTCAAGTATTCAACAATAG
Organism: Thuja plicata; assembly: GCA_018584345.1. Classification (NCBI taxonomy): domain Eukaryota; kingdom Viridiplantae; phylum Streptophyta; class Pinopsida; order Cupressales; family Cupressaceae; genus Thuja; species Thuja plicata. The sequence continues at coordinate 889,768 of MU224229.1, read as the reverse complement.
TTATTTGATGTACCCAGTTAGCTACATGTGGATCAAAGTGGGGTAGATCAAGGATATGTGAAACCATGACCAATTTCCCCCAGTGAGGATGTAAATCATATCATTGGGGTGTACTTTCTATAGCTATTTCTATCAAGGGTATCTCTGGATCATCTGTTATTGAGTCTCCTACCTCTTGAATGGGAGGTTGTGCTAACAAAGGAGTGTGAAGATCTTGTGGTACCTCAAAGATGGGTACATAGTGTTCTCCTTGATAGTTGGGATTCTCTGTGCCAACATGTAATAACCTTTCATAGGACCACTTCTCTAGTTCATCTATTTCATCACTCCCTTTGTCTGAGGTTGGACTGTCTTTAGAAGCAGGTTTATCAGTTTTAGTATTAAAACCTAGTCCTATTTTGTCTATGGTATTCTAAAACTCCATGGGTATAGGATCAATAAGCCCTCTTCCTATGTCATTTAGAGGTCCCTTTCCTTTGTATCCCATCTGTTTGAGGAAATTATATCCCTTTCCATACTATTCTGGGGACATCTCTACATGTTTGACCTCAACTTCCATCGGTTCTCCTTTGTAAAGCTAGTCCAAGACTACATGTTATTCTATGTTATCTGAAGAAGATGTGGATGCCTTTATCATGCCAGTTGCCTTGTGTACTTTAGGCTCCTTGGATGCAGTAGGTGTGAATGTCAAGGAAGGTTTTCTATAGGATCTTGGTGATACTGGAAGTTCTGTCAGTGATGGATTCAGGTCCAGCTTGTACTCTCCCATACCTATTTCTTCAAGTTTTAGGGTTTTGCTAAAACTCTTCATAACCATGTTCTTGTTGGTTTCAGGAGCAATCATATCCATAGCCTCTTTGTTATGTGGGATCATACTACCTGCTTTGATACTATTACAAGTATAGTTAGCATCTGCAGGAATCGTCACTTCCACCCCATTATGTGGGAACTTTAGACACTGGTAAGTAGATGGCACAGCTTGCATTTCATGAATCCATGGTCTCCCCAATAGGATATTGTAGGCTAGGGGTAGATCCAAAACTTGACATACAACATTCCTCTCAATTGGTCTGACCCTGATAGGCAGAATAATAAGTCCTCTAGAGGATCTTTCTTCCTCATCATAAGCTTTGATAGTTATTTTGCTTCTAGAGTCAATTGTCTTTTCTGAGAAACCCAGTCTCTTAATTAGATCAAGGGTACAGATATTTAATCCTGCACCTCCATCTATCAACACACGTCTAACACAAGATTTATGAATAAGGACTTTGATATGGAGGATTTGATTATGTGGATGTGTCAATGACTTATCATCCTCTTCAGAAAAGGAGAGGTAATGTGGAACTGAGATGTGATTGACCATCACTTGGAATTTTTCTATATCAATATCCTTTGGGATGTTAGCAGCATGTAGAGCTTGTTCTAGGATTTCCCTGTGTACTGTGGATATTTTGAGCAACTCAAAAATGGAAATTTTGGCAGAGGTTCATTGGAATTGATCTATCAAGTCATACTTTGCTCTAGGAATAGTAACCACGTGTTTTGCTACTCGTTTGGGGATAGTAATGGTGGAAACCTTAGATGTTGATGCTGGTTTTGGGGGTCCTTTGATCATGACCTGCGCTTGGCTCCGTGTTACGACATTTGAGTGAGATGAAACACCTTTGATTATGACCATATTAATTGATTCAGTCTTAATGTCTAGCATATTGATCACATTGTCATTATTGGAATAGGTGTAGTTCACTTCATTACTCTTACCTTTAGATGTTTCTCCTTTGTCATAATTAAGAAATGGTTTATTGAATGTCGTATGATCCTCATTGGTAGTGTTTCCAACCAATTTGATCTTACTACCTTCAATGAGGTCTTGAATGACATGTTTAAGTTTAAGGCAGTTATTAGTCTTGTGCCCTTTGTTTTTGTGAAAGACACAGTCAGAATTATCATCCCACCACCTCGGTTTGACCGCTAGTTCCTAGGGTTTTGAATCAGGAATTGTGAGAAGCTTGTTTTCCAATAGAAACTTCAAAATGGTCTCGAGAGGTTCTCCCAAAGGAGTAAATTTTCTTTGAGGTTTTGAAGTCCATGACTGTCCTTTAGCATTATCGTTGTTTTTTTGGGTAATGGGGGTCATGACCTTGGCATCTTTTCTTGCCTGCATGCTAATAGCCAGATTGAATACCTTAGGTTTAGGGTTAATGTTAGAGGCATCGACTACTCTGTCATTGCCAAAATTCTTATTTTGCTTCCACCATTTAGGCTTGGAGTTGGAGTTGTTGGTTTTGTTTTCATTTTGAAGGGTGATCTCCCCCCTTTTGACCATGACTTCCTTGATACGGAGGGCATTCTTAATCATTCTATCGAAGCTTGGTGAGTCTTGCATTTGTAATGGGTAGTTCAATTTAGGCACCAAGTTATTAACGAAGATTTCCATTTTCTCCAATTCAGGAATGGCCCTTGAATATTGTGCAAATATCTTCCTCCATCTTTGTAGGAAGTGTGTAAATGATTCACCAGTCTTCTATTTAGTATTACACAGATCCATCATGGTTACATCATGTTGTATGTTGTAGGAGTAATGCTAGATAAAGCATTGAATTGGCTCCTCAAATGTTTTGACCTTAGGGTTCAACTTTGAGTCCACTCCATAGCATTACCTCTTAGACTTCCTAGAAATAGTCGTATGAGGTATGTAGGTTCGTGTATGTATTCTATTCTCAAAGCACAAAATTCCCTTACACGATCGTGTGGGTCAATTTATCCTGTGTACTTGTCATACTTTGGTCTTTTTGTATTAGGAGGAAATGAGATCATCGTAATACTCTTATCAAAGGGGACTGTACAGATGGAGTCCAAAGAGTATGGTGATTTTGATTTAGCCTTCTCTTGTTTGAGATTTGTAAGCTTTGTTTGCGTCAATGTGAGTTGTTTGGCAAGAATAGATATAGGAGTTGGTACCTCCTTTTCTTTGAGTTGTTCCGCATCGTAATCCTTAGGTAATTTGGATGCTAGATGGAGGAAGTATTTCTCTTTATCCTCGTCAATCATCTTTTCTATTATTTTATGGAACCTCTTGCTCTATTTGAGTTTTTCATATTCTTCTTCAGTGATTTCGTTCTCACTGCTGGACTCAAATAAAGGACGGTCGAACGTGGGTTCTTTTTCCTCATCCGTATCTTCAGGCTTTTGGTGTTTGTCATTTTTATATTCCTCAAAAGCCTCACTCCATCTGCGAGTGTTGCTATCCATTTGTGGATATTCTAGATCGAGTAGGGAACTATGAGATGTTTCCCCTTAAAAGTGTGGTGTTTTAGGAGGCACTTTCGATCCTTTAGAATGCACTTGTTGCGTCTTGTGTTAACCATGAAGTTGTGTCTCAACTTTTGTCAATGTTTCCAAAGAGTGTTAGGTAGAGTCTCAAATCATCCAAGTGAGTGTGTCTAGGTGGAAGTATCGTTCGATTTTTGGGTGGGAGTAATGATTCTAGCGTCAGAGGGTTAGAATGCCCTGATAGTGAGCTGGGAATCAAGTGTTTGTAAGAAGTGGATAGATCACATGTATTGAGACATATTACGAGAAACCTACAGGACATGCAAGGTGGACGTCTAAAAAAGTGTTTTGAAATAATGACAAGGAAACCAGAAAGACAACAGGGACAGACTAAAAAGCCAAAAGGGTATCCAAATTAACTAAGACTTTCTAAGAAATTATCTTGCAAGTACCCACTGTCCTAGATGCAATCTCCCAGATGCAAGTCTAGAAATACTAGATGCGATCTATTGACGACCCTAGATGTGAGCTTAAATACTAGATGTGACACTATGCTGACTAAATGTGAGCCAGTGATACCAGATGTGAGCCTAAATACTGCATGCAATTTGGGAAATCTAGGATATGTTTTTATGATGGCTCTGTCAGTTTTAATCAGTTCTAAAAAGTTCATTTTGAGAATGCGCAAAGTTTGTCTGATTGCAGTTTGATTTCTGAGACCCGTCGGTGAGTGAAAAACACATGCATTGATCTAGGATTGAATGTTTATTGTTTGTTTGAAGATGTTATCTTTTTATTGATTTTTCAAACACATCAAAGAGATTTGCATTGTTAGGAGGGTGAAACAGACACACATCTTTTTCCTATCTTCTAGGTGTAAGATGAAAATCTTTGCTCATTGACTTAGGCACACACTCAAATGCTAATCAGAATACAACCATCACCAAGCACGCAATGGCTCCAATCATGATGTTGTATTAGTCAACTCCAAAAGCAAGGGAGGGCACGATATGATGAGTGTCTTGGGGAAATTACTTTTTGCCTTGCACAAAGATTATCACCCTTTCGGGGGTGAATCAAGAATTCATTCAGTTGAAATTATTGTATATTATTGGGAAATCCGTTCGAAACCATCCCCCATAGAATTGCACAAGGAAACATTGAGGCGTATATCCCTATGAGTACCTGAATATGTGTAGTCTCACAAGCAAGATTCAAGCGGCTCTGCTCTACACATGCCCAAGCATGTTCAAGGAATGGTGTTGAAATTCCATGAACAAAACCGGCTCCTTTCGAGGCTTTAGCCTATGAGGAAGCAATTATTTATAGTGAGTTGGAATGGTTGGCGTAAAACTTGTCCTCACTTGGGTCATTCCTAGGATATTTTTTCCTCAACCAACAGGCCTTCTACTATTAAATATGCATACAAACAATTGGCGAGCGTAGGACATCTAGATTTCTAATTCTTTCGAAGAAGAAGAGCATACTCTCCTAATCCATGTTGTTTTCTCCTAAAATAGATCCAAACAAAAATTCATTCCCTCAAGCAATGTGGTGCTCGATTTAAAGTGTTCCTATTTAATGGAAAGCAGAATGCTTGAAAATAGATTTGCCTTGTTAAATTAGCCACAATATTTAATGAGTATCTTGTTCAATTTCTTATCCAAAATTAGACAATGAAGCTTGTTCAATTTTCCCACAATATTAAGTGCTTTGTTTTTGTTCAATTACAGATCCAAAATAAATTATACGATGAGAGTTTGCTTGTTAAGCTAACTCCAAATTCCTCTCAACTCTTAAACTGATGTATGAGTTTCTGATTTTCCTCAAGAGGAAAAGAGCATAGTCCTCTAGTCAGTTTATTAAAAGATTAGAAAATGTATTTTAGTGTTTAAAGCATGTAAAAATAGAGGTCAAGATGGGGGTTTGGCAACCTGAAAAAATTGAGTTAGTTTCCTTTGTTGCAACTCCCACGAAAAACCTTCAATATCAACCTACAAATAATCATTAGACTGCCAAAAATGTCAAAAATGCAATTGGCCAAGAAGTTAGGGTTAGGAAAACGAGGTGTGCAAATTTTCTAACCAGATGCGAGCTTAAAATAATTGAATGTGATATCTTGTACTAGATGTGACCCCTTTCATCAAATGTGACAGTATGTTTACCAGGTGCAATCTCAAGCCAGAAACGATCTAAGAAATCCCATATGCGAGCCTCATTTTCTGTGGTGCGACAACATTTTCCAGATGTGATTCCTTGTCACCAAAAATGATCCTAGACCTGAAAAATGGGCAGATAGATTAGTGGAAAATGATGTCAAAATGAGGTCAAATCTCAATTCAAGCCCCACGGTGGGCGCCAAAAATGTCTATGTGATTTTTGTACCTATTTAAGAAAGACACAACACTTTAATAGATCATTGCATTAGCTAAAAAGGGGTTAGATGAGCATATAAAACCAACTAATATCGACCTATTGCTTTCTAACTAAGAAGAGTGTGATTAATAACATAATAGCCCTCAGATTATGCTACTATCAGTGAAATATACAACTTAGCATGAAAGATTTGAATTAAAACAAGCTATTTAATCATTAAGCAATGCATTCTAACTCTAAAAATGGACATTATAACAATGCATGGTGTAACATAGAAAATGTAACATTTGAAATAAGTGGGGGAAAGATAAGATATTCCTCTTCCATCCCAAGATGAACAAAGGAAAGATCCAAATTGATCAACCCAAAAAGGATCAATGCACAAATAAATCAATCATTTGGAAATGAGAGCAAAGAGGAAAGTCTTACATTCCCTGTTTTATGGAAATGAATGAATGTGATAGATTTAGAATGATGAAGGATTTGAATTGAAATGGATAGGAGAAATGCACTAACCTTGAACTATTGCAGATCAAAGAATGCTATTTTCTGAGGTCTGTAATCTATTTTTGGAAAATCTGAAGTATGTTCCAGAACCGGAACGCAGAGACAAACAAAACCCAGAAATATTTTTCTGATCTGACATTGTCTTATGAAAAAGGTCAACCTTGAACCAAAAATGTCACCCTTGACCCAAAAATGTCAACCTTGACCTACACAGCTCTGATTGAAAATCTATTCGTGGATCCCGATAGTTTGCTGAAAAGGGTATCCAGATCTGAGTTCAAATCTACAGTTTTGAACCTATACCTACAAGAAAAAAATATTTGTTTTTTGGGGGGAAGGGTTTGCCTTGGTCAAACCCTAGTTTTGGAATTAACCTCAAATATATATAATTGAAATTGCAGAAGTAAACAAAGTAAATGCATAAATTTACCTTGCTTGTAAAAGTCCTTGTGGAGGATTCGAATCCTTGAATCCACAAGTATGTATGCACCAATGGTTCTATAATTTAGAATGTACGATGTCTTCAATCAATTTCTAGTAGATCTCCAACCCCAAATCTTGAATGGGTTCTTGAGTATGAAGAGGCTTGGAAGAAGATGGATGGAGAGATCACCAAAAAGGGCACTATGTAGCTTGAATCCTTTAATGGCCTCCCATGGATCTCTTTGATGAATGGATGCTTGAATGCTTGATGATGGATGAATCCTTGCTTCAAATCTTGCTTTATTTCTTACTTTAATCTTCACTTGATAATGCTTAGGCTTCAATAAAGGACTTAGTTTATCAATATCGCTTAGAGAAAATGAGAGGAGAAAGCTTCCTTTTATATGAAATTAGGGCACAATCTTCTAAGGAGGCTGAAATAGGAGAATTAAATTCCCATTAAATCTTTTACCCCTAGGAGAGTACCTATGTTAAATATAATTTAGGAATCATTGCTTCGGAACCCGAAACAGCCGACCCGGAAGCGAGAAAATAACTTTTACAAAGACCGACATCCAGAAACTATGGGACCCTGAGATTTGAACCCTAGGTCAAGGTAAAGGTAGACCTTGACCTAGGTTAGGGTCAAGGTTGACCTTGACCTAGGTTAGGGTCAAGGTTGACATAGACCCAAAAGGTCAACCCTGACCCTCAGGTCAAAGACCTCAGATCTGTAGTCTAGGATGCAAAAATCAGGTTGGAAAGAAGTGGAAAGAGAGGCAGAACAGGGGGAAAGCCAAGTCAAAGTCAGGAACCCATTCAAGGTGCTTGATATGACCCCAAACCACTTACTTGGAAGGCTAAACCAGTCTACAATGGAAGTGCTTCCATTTTCCAACTATACATTTAAGCCCCACTTTAGCAAGAGTACGGACTCAACACAAACTCTTGGTAAAGGAGATCATAAAGAACAAACAATCTTATTGGAATCAAAAAGGGAAAAGAGATCCTCAATCCCCCAAGGGACTTAAGTCTTTATCAACCCCAAGATCACAATAAGAGAGACATCACCGGTCAAAGAGAAAGAAAGAGAGAGGAGTGGTTAGCTCGCACAGTAAGATGTGTGTATCTCACTGTGAACCACAAAAAGGATAGGATGGACCACCAAGCAAGCACTTGATAGTCACCCCATAAAGTTATGTGCCTTCTGGTGGCTTCGTGCATGTATGTAGTGCATCTTTTGATGGCTTTTATGAAGTACCCATGGATCCATATCCTTATATCGCCATGGAATACATTTGTAAAATGCATATCTCTTCAAGATTTAGCAACTTATGTGTGTTACCTTCCAAGGATTTAGCATATTGAATTGTAATTGAATGTGTATCTCTTCAGGATTTAGCAACTTATGTGCGTTACCCTTAGAGGATTTAGCATGCTACAAAACAAAATGTTAGAAAAAAAATGCATAATATAAAACAAGGGAGGCTGTATATATGCCCCCTCCTTAAGATGGCAAAGTACATACTATTTTGACATGTTAAGGAAAGAAAAGAACAAGGATAAAGCCTTCTTCAAAATCAAGACAATATCCATAAACAACACCCAGTCCAAGCCAAGAAGGTCACAACTCCTATGAGGCCATGGAAGGGACGAATGCAAAGAGATGTCATGTAAGAAGTGAAAAAGTAACCCTTGTGAGGGATAGCAAGCTCTTCAGTTTCCAAGGTGAGAGATTTATCAAACATGGAAACCCAATGTCAAACAAATAAATAGGTTATGATCAAGGAAATAGATCCTCAATGGAAACCAAAATGTTCATGTATGATTGGATATCACATAATAGATAGATACTATTTAACCAAGGAAAAAGTGAATCCCAGAAAGATAGAAAAGAAGGAGATGGAATCCTTGCCCCCCAAGCGTGGGAACAAGGATGAAAGGGGACCTATTATATTGCTCACAATACTATGCAAGACAAAGAGCCCCCAAAGATTAGGCTAACATTGTTTACATAATGTGGAGTTCCATAATAGGAACATAAATGTTATTTAGAGAAAACGGGATTAAAATACAACTCATTGCCACATGATATATAAATAACTTTACTATCAATTAGTTGCCTAATCTTATAATGTAAAGCATGACATTCATTAGTAGAGTGATCATGAAATCTATGATACAAAAAAAAGGAAGAGTCTTCAAGTGTGGATTACATTTCTTTTTGTGTTTAGGTCTAGTAATCATCTTAGCACGAAGGAGTTTAGGCAAAAGAACTTCTTGGTCAACTTCCTTCATAGGTTCATCGTGTTTTGAAGTGTTATTTGAGATGTTGTTATTGATGTGTTGTTAAGGATTAAATCCCAATCCATAAGAATTCTCATGCCCCCCATTCTGTAAGGGCATTTGAATTCCCTATTTATGCTTACCACATCCTTGACCATGGAATCCTTGTTTAACTAGTAAATGATAACCA
>MU224229.1:814738-826092 GCA_018584345.1 Thuja plicata | reverse complement strand
AGTAAACTCCACCTCTTCATTTGGTAAAGAGGAGATAGGGTTTGGTTAACTGAAGAGCTATTTATGAGTTACCTTTTTGAACTGAAGAGGTGGGTGAAGTTACCCATGTGGACTGGAGAGATGGGTGAAGTAACCCATGTGATGTAATTGGAGTTATCTCTTTGAAGATAAATGAGTATTTAATTCATTTATTTATTAATTGTTTTCAACATGTGAGATAATTGAATTCTTTTTTATTAAGAATTGCTTTATTTGATGAAATTAAATTAATTTAATTGGAAGAATTTAATTAGTAAGTTTAAATATTTGAATTTAAACTATAGGAAATTGAGTTTAATTAATTAATTTAATGATAATTAATCAATTAAAGCTATTTAATTAAATAAAATTAATTATTTAATTAATTTTGAGAATTGGATTCGATGATTTGGGGAATGAATTTAGAAGAAAATAGATGATTAATTAATGATTAAAAAACCATTAATTAATTGATGAAAATTAGTGTTTTTAATGTAAAGTCGCAAGCCTGTCCATTTTAGGGTGTCTACACATAGGTCTTGCGTGTTATGATGGATAAAAGGTTTTCCTCCTAGTTTCTACTCCTCAATTTGAGACCTCATTTAAATATTTATGTTTTATTGTTCATGATCAACTTGGAATTTACACATGCATGACCCTCATTGATTTAGTGAAATAAAACAATATTCATCCAGATATGGCTACTTGACACTCCTATCTTGTAGACATATCATCCTTGATTATAAAGTCTCAAATTTCAGGTTTGGGGGATTATCTCGAAGACATTCATCTTATCTTTTTTTTATATCCTCATTAGATAATTTCATCTTCATCACCCATAAAACTTGTTCTACATCTTTATTTGCAGTCTGAGGTTATCGCCTTCTATATTTATTGGACGTGTACCTAATTGGTTTGTGGCACCATCATCCTTTATGGGCAATGCAACACTTGAGAAATTATCAAGATATGTACTAATTGGATTTGAATTATTAATTCCTATATTTAATGCAAATGGATTATCCAATCATAAGTTTATCTATTTCTTCACAATGGGAGAAATGATGTTTATAGGTAGTAGACCATGTTTTGTCTTCAAACTTCCATCCTTGGCACAAGAGCTACTTATTTATTGGAGAGATTCTTATCCTCATTTTCTTTCTCTTATAAGGGGTACATTTACTGTTCTTGTTTAGACAAAAGAAATCCTTGAAGGTAAAATCAAATTCTATTTCTATTCTTCTTTCACTATTGTAGTTATTTCACTTCCTCTCTTTTGGAGAGGGGTTTTCCCCAATATGTTCTCCTTTTCTATAGTTGTAAAATATTTTATTGGTTTGTATATTGATACCTAATCAAGCCTTAATTTAGGGATATATTCATTTATACATTATTTCATCCTTCATTAGGGTTTTGCCTTCTCCCTATGCTAATCTTGGAGATGGGGTGGGAATATAAGAGCAATTAGGATATCACCCAAATAATTATCAAATTAGATCCATTATTACTTTATACGCTTGAGCTAATCTTGGGATTGCACCTCTATATTTAGATTGAGCTAATTATATACCAATTTTTCTCAAGTAATATACTTAAGACACTTGTCAAAATCTAATTCAATTATCTCCTAGGGTTTTCATCTAGGGTTTTATCTTTATGATTTTATAATCATTTGTCATAATATATATAATTCATGTATAGGGTAATGTCAATACTAAATTCCTATATGGATCAATTCTCTGTCAAGGTTATATAACATCAATCATGGATTTTTCTCTTCAAGCATGACAAGGGTTTTCATTGTAGGTGATTTCTAGGAGCTATGAGGTTAGTTATCAACTCCAACATGGTATCAAAGCTCAATATATACTCTTTCAATAAAAATACAAGTTAAAGAAGAATAGAAGTTTGATTGAACAAGAGCTAACTAAGATTGAGAAGTTTTTTGAAGACCTTCCTTAAACATAAACATTTTGGAAGGTCTTCAATAAACCTCTCTAATGTTTTTATATCTCCATTCAATATTATTTTAGAGTTCTCTATTTATCCACGTCTACCTATCACCAAAGAACTTTTGGATGAAATAATGGAAATTAGGCTGGAGATTCAAGTCTCCAAGGATGAGTTGACTAATTTTAAAGAGCTACATGAGAGATTAGAGAAGTAAATGTTTTCACAAGGAGTTAAATTTAAATACCACATAGTTCTTGACCTCAATAATATTCTAGATGCAATAAAAGTGTTCACAACTAATGCATTTCAAAATTTTGAGGGTGACTAGGTGTTAGTTTTTTAAGCTATGTTTTTTTAATAAATCAACTAGAAATTGATATTTTTGTAAAGTCAACTAGAATTGACAATGACTTCGAGTTACATTTTTTATCTGTCCAATTTAGTTTTAGTTAAATTTTGTCAAGATCCATAATTTGTTGAAATTGTAAACACTATTTATTTTTCTTTCAACAACTAATTGAAAATTCAAAGACCATTTTACTATTATTAAAAATAAATTATATAATTTTCATCATGGATTTTATATTGGATCTTGTAGAATTTTGAAACCTTTTCAATATAAAGATAAGGTTTGTTTGTTTTCAATGATATTTTGATCACGATGATGGTATATTTTATTTTGCTTATCTAAGTTGAACAAATTGGTGAAATAAAAAATTAATTGTGCTTACATAAAACTTAATCTTAGATTGGGGGAAAACAATACAAAATTCTTCCACAACAAAACTTAAAAAAAAAGGAAGATTGGTGAATCAATTTTCTTTTCTCAAAGACACAAATAGAACAAGGATTGATAAACTAGAGGATATTTCTAAGTCAAATATCTCATATTTTTGCAACTTTTTAACACTTGAAGAAGGTTAAAATCTAGTTGCACAAAGACAAATGATACAACATACCCCCCATTTAGTCAGAGAAGCCCAGAATAACTTTCTCATCCAAAAAAATTTCAATTGGATCTGGATAAGTCACTTAGTATGGATGGGTGGGCAACAAGCTTCTTCCAAAAGTGTTGGGACATCATTGGTGTAGACCTAGTGGAGGTCGTCAACACATCATATAAGTTGGGAATTTTATTAAGGGAGGTAAAAAAAAATACCTTCATAACACTAATCCCCAAGAAGAATGTTGTTAAAACATTAGATGATTTTTTAGACCAAAACCATGGCAAATTGGATGAAGCTAATTTTGATAGACATAATTTTACATGAGAAGAAAATTTGTGTGCCTATAAGATCTATCTTAGATGGGGTTGTCATTTCTCAAGAAGAAATCCATTCAATTCAAACTATGAAGAATCCTAGCATGATTGTAGAATTAGGCATAAATAAAACTTATGACTGGGTTGAGTAGAGGTTGTTACTATAAATAATAGATGCCTTTGGCTTCAACCGCATATGGATTGAATGGGTATAAAAATTTATCCCAACACCAATGTTTTTCGTTATGGTTAATCGTTCTTCTGAAATATTTTTTGAAATATCCCAAGGTATCTAACAATTTGACCCACTATCACCATTTATTTTCATCATAATGGTTGAAGTGTTAGGAAGAACACTCGCTAAAGGGGTTGAGAGAGTTTTGATTCAAGGATTGGAAGTAAATAGTTCTCTCCCACCTCTTTCACATCAATAGTTCGTTGATGATACAATTGTTTTTGGAATAACTATGAGAAGAAAAGCTTATGACACGAAACACATATTATGCACACATGCAACTACCTCAAGACAAGAAGTTAGCAAAGAAAAGTATGTTATTTTTTTCTTCAACACAACACCTTAGTTGGAAAGGGATATCACTCAAATACTTGAATATAAGAAAGGGCAACTTCTTTGCACGTATCTCAAACTTCCACTTGCAAAAGGACTAAGAACTAGTAAAATTTGTGACAACCTCAAATTGAAAATGGGAGACAATATAAAATCTTGGAAACGAAAATGGTTTTCCTAGGCTAGAAGATTAACAAAGTTGAAATTAGTCATACTAGTTATTCTCATGTACTTAATGTCATGCTTAGCACTTCAATCAAGAGTCTCTCATAAATTGAAACAAATTTTAAGAATGTTTTTTTAGAAAGGAAAAAGAGGGAAGAGAAGATCACTCTAGTGGCTTGGGCCAAACCGAGGAAGAAGGTGGAGTAGGCCTCAGGAGTCAAGTTGTTCAAAATAAATCTCTTGGCACCAATCTAGTTAGGAGAATATATAAGGACCATGCCAGGAAATGGGCCCAAACTCTATAGAAAATTATTTAGATGGTGATAGACTAGAAAGTGTTCTAGCCACCCTATATCCTCCTAAATTATCAACAATATGGAACATTATGAAAATATGAAAGAATGTCATCACAAAACATCTGTCATTGGATGTTCATGAGAAAATTAAAGCCCTCTTTTGGTCTGATTCATGGGCTAGTTATCCTAACATTGATAGCTTGATCAATTCTCCAAACATCAAGAATACTTTAATCCAAAGTTAGGGTCCCTATTTCAAGGATTATGTGATCTCCTATATGACAAACAATATGAATGGGTGGAAATGTAAAGATTTTGGAGAGTTGAGGTTTGATGCTCAAGAGGTTGATTTGTTAAAGAATGTTTAAATAACACGACCTTGGATTTTAGAAGAGGTTGGGATGAGATGGTTTGGGGTGGTTTGAAGATGGGAAAGTATATTTTCAAATAAGGCTATACAAAATTAATTAATATTCAAAATTAATCAAAAGTGGAATTGCCTCTCCAACTATGCCAGAACAAATTTGGCCTTCCCAAAGTAGGCCCATATGCCTAGGATGCTTTATATAAATGGATCCTACTAGCTGAGTGATTCTATAAAATGGCATTTCACGGTCCCTCAATGTGTAATCTATGTAGAGAACATAAAAATTTAGTACAGCATCTACTCTTGAACTGCCTATTTTCTCAAAAATGTTGGGTGTGGATTTGAGCCGAATTGGGTTGGATGAGTGCCCTACTCAATGAAATCTTGAGCCTCTTTTAATACTGGCCAAACATCAATATAAAGGTATCTTTCAGCTATATATGGACCATATATCCTACAACACTATTACAGGATTACCAAAGATTATTTCAAGAAAAAGAGAAAAACATTGTATCCTTCCAAAACAAGGTCAAAGTGGCAATCAATGAGATAGTGAATAGATGAATGAGATAAATGATACCAAAAGGGGTTCTCTTCATTGAATGAGACTAAAAAATGAGACTAGCATGGAATGGTTCGAAGGTGTAAATATGGATTGGACATAAATAACTCACTTAGGAGGATACAAGAAAAAATGTCTCTTTGAATTCCCCATAGTTTGGTTGGTTTAAGTTGAACTTTGATGGAGCAACCATATGAAATCCAATTATTTCAAGTGTTGAATGTATAACTCAAGATTGGAATGGGAACACCCTCACACCTGTTACGCCTTGCATCCTCGTCCCTACATTTTGTGTGCAAAATGTTGGGTCCCCCTTTTTTTCTTTTGTTTGCGGTTTTGCCTTTGTCTTTCTTTCCCTTCTTGTTTTTCTTCCTCCGGGGTTTTCTTCCCCGGTGTTGCATCTTGTTTGTTTGCTTTTCGTCTCCTGGACCCTAGTCCCGGAGGTTGCCTTTTGTTGGGAACCAGATTCCAGACTCCGGGATTCTTCATCGTATGTTCTTAGGAATATCATCGCAAGGAATCCTCGGGCCCGGGGTCCGGAGGTTTTTGCCTGTCCGGAGATCGCCGGAAGGAGGAGGATTGCCTTTTACCACGGGTATAAATAAATGTCATCTGTCATTTTCACATTTACCACAATAAAAACCTTCAAGCACTTAGAGCTAATTGGAGAGCGATTCCAAAGCTATTAACAGAGCATTTGCAGGAAGTTTATGGTAGTCAACGCTTAACAATTTTCAGTTGTTCTCAGGCAAGTGCAAGTGCTTCGTGGTGGTGCTTCTGACCGATTGACAACCTGAGCTATTGCAGAGCTCTCGCGGTAACCCTTTATTTTCTCTACCTTCTGCGTTCTCAGGTTGGTGTTCCTATTTTCCCCTCTCTCTGGTTTTCTTTGGTTTTCATTTTGCTTTCGTTTGCTTGGTTTTGTTTTGTTTTTCTGTCTTGTCTAGTCTGTTGTCTTCTGGTTTCGCCGCCCATTGGTAGGTCGGCTCTGCTAGAGGGTTGTCTGCCCTCTGCTCAGAGGTTGTTTCTATAAATAGTGTAAATAGTTGTAGATGGTTGTAGATAAGTTTCTGTCTCGTCTGGTTTCCCCGCGGGCGTTGTCTCGCGTTGTATATTCATGTATATATGTATATAGTTGTAAATAGTCTATGTATATATCTCCCCACTTCTATGTGTATATCCCTTGGCTCTATGTATATCCTTCTAGGTGGCTTGGCTAGCTGGTCGAGTCACCCCCATTTTTGGTTTTCCGCCTTCGAACTCGCTTCGAGGCAGAAAACCACCTGTTTGAAACTCGGCTCCCCGCCGGTTTCAAATAGGCAATTTTCTCTCTCCTCCATAAAGTTTGTCAGAACCTCATTTACATCCCATGCACGCAATCAATTTCAGCCAAGTGACTTTCCCTTTTCGCGCGTTCAGACAGTTGGCTCCGCCATCATCGCCATCGCATCCATTTAATGCCAACGCACGTGGCGTCCATGTGGGTTCGACAACTTGCCTTTTTATACATCTTTGCTAACGGTCATTTCTCTGGGCCTTGGGTCTCTTATCACCATCCATCCTGTGTCTTTATCAAGTGTGATAAAATCCCCCGGACCCAGATGTTTAATAAAATCTTCTGTTTATCATGTTTTGCTTTTCGGGCATCTTTGCATAATACTAACTTTTCAGGAAGGAAAACACCACAGTGGTAAAATTCCCCGGATCCTGGAATGATTACTTTGATAAACATGTTTTGACGGTCGCTTTGTCTCGCAGGTTCCCAGAGTTATCTTCCAAACATGTCTAAAGCATCCGCATCATCTCCTCCCGGAATCTCAAAATTACGAACCGCAATAGAAACCAGGGCAGCAGCAAAGTCAAAGATAGAGAAAGCCCTGAAAAAACTTCCCCTCGCCATGAAGTATGTACAGGATAATGGCATCGTGGGCTCAAAGATTGAGTCCAAGGTAAAACTGATGACCGACGCCAATGTCGGAACCTGGGCAGAAATGCAGACCCTGGTGAAGGTAATGCACATCCAGTGATAGGCTGGAGACCAGCTCGCAATCAACGTCGGGGGTTCCAGAATCCTCCGGGCAGCTTGCTTCCCATGCTCTGTGCAATCTCTAGAGCTTATCTTAACACTGGCTGCCAACTACAACTCTTCTATCCAGGCCGTTATGCTCGCAGCTGTAGAACCCATGGGGTACCCCACTCCACTGGTGTCCCTCGACCCAGTCACATTCCAGGCAGGCCTGGGTATCCCGCAATTTGATAGAGCCACGGTGGTTACAAGGACTGACACATCGAAACAGTTTACGCAACTGGAGGATGCCACCCGGGTATACATGAATACCCATTGGCTCAAGGCCCCGAAGAGGGATCCAAAGAGAATGAAGATAGATATCCCCCGCTCTGAATTCAAGGAGAGCATCCAAATGGGGATAATAGCATTAGCCCGGGTATTTGGGCAACCTTCCGCCCAGGAGTTTGCCAAATAGATGTACTATTTCCTCCTCGGCATCTCCACCAAGGGAGAATTCTTTGACTGGGCGACAATAATCTCCAATCATGTCGACTCCCAGTTCCAGCAGTTAAACCAGAAGAAGAAGTTCTACATGTCTTCTTATGTTTTATGAGCGTTGGCCCAACAGAGGCCCCACTCCAACGGCCTACTTACAAATGGAATTCTCAGGATTGGCCTGGGACAAAAAGCACCGTGGGACCATTTCCCACAGATTTAATGGGAGGCCAGCTTCCCTAGTTTCTGCCGGGTAAATGATTCATTCGTTTACTACCACCTACTCACACCCGCCCGGGATGCTGGATACCACCTATCTACTGAGGCGATGAAGTTAGTCAGTAGTTATGGACACTACTATATCCAGTTCCAGTAGCATACATACATTAGGGTCGTCGGCTTCTCCGGGAAACCCTACTTGTTGCCCAAGCATTGTGGGGACAAGATCATGCTGTTGGAATACTGCTGGCAGATGATGGAGTTGCACGCCTTCTTGGCCCTCAAGAAGGTCCCTAATGTCCCGTTCCCAATTACCTGTGGGAACTACACATGCAGTCTGGCCGCCGCGAAGGAGGCAGACAATGAGCTGAAGAGTTATAACTTGCAGGAATTCTATCTGGCGCGGAAGAACTTTGATCTGCATGGCAAAATTGCAACAGCACTGCCCCGGGCTTCAGAGCCCCATCATATACACATGGAAGATTTCTGGGCTGATTACCAGGATGATGTGGATGTGCGGAGCAGGCACTATGTCAGAATGACAGCCGGAATGATGCAAGAGCTGAAGCTCCGGAGATTCCCAGCGGGCTTCTCAGACGCCGCCCCCACCATAGATCCCTAGTACAAAGAAAAGAGGATCGATAAAATGGCATTGCCGGTAATGGATTAGGCCGCCCAAGAGGGGCCCACGATTGAGGACTTCACTCGGGAGGTGATCGAGCGAATTCATGCCTATTTCAAAAGGGTGTGCCCTAGGATTTTGCGTCAAGCTCCCCAACCGGTGCCAAAATTAGCACCACAGCCAGTACCAAGATTGACCCTGGGGGCCGGGACTTCTTCGTAGGGCGCAGACAAAGGAAAGAGAATAGCTATAACCCCCTCCGTGCAAGAAGTCCCTATACAAGAACAGATCAAGAAATCTATGGCAGCCTCCCAGCAGATGAGGGAACAATTAATAATGAGGCTAGCCACTCCCCCGCTCATGGCCGGACCAATTTGTACCCCTTCCTCCCCATCGTTGGCAGCCCTAATGATAAAGGCAATGGGAGTGGATCCCATGGAAGCGGCAGAAATAGCTGATGCAGGGCCACCTTTGGTTACCCAGAGGAAGAGGAAGTACATCAAGCAGGTCAAAGCAGAGCCGGTACCAATGCCGGAGACATCCCTCCCCCAGGAAATAGAGATCCTTTCTTCCAGTTCCCTGGAACCAGAGAAAGAAGTAGAACGTGCAGAGGTCCCAGCCAGTCCCCCTCAAGAAGAAAAATTTGATGTATTTGTGGCCGATGAGTTCGGTAACTTACAGGGGGACGATACGCAAGCAGGGGTAGAAGTCCTAGGGAAAGAACAAGAGGCCACGGAGCAAGAAGAGGTGGAACAAGAGCCTGCACAAGAACAGCAGCCAGGAGAAAAGGAGCCAGAGCTGGAGATTATCTCCGGGGCTCAAGAGATGCAAGGTCCGGGAGTGGACCAACTAAAGCAAGGTGAACAAATGGCATCCGCTGGGGGAACCAGACCTTCGGTAATAATCGTAACCCCAGCCGCCATGTTTCAGGGGCCACTCCCGGGAGCAACCTTCGGACAGGTTATCACAGCAGCCCAAACTCTGAATCTCGGCCCGATACCTCCCCTAATGCCAACAGAGGAAGAAGCCCTGGTGGAAGAAGAACAAGAAGAAGAAGAAGAAGAAATGCAGCTTGAAGAAGAAATCCCCAAGGAAACCTACCAGGGTCCAGACCCAGCGATTGATATATAGGACCAGGCTGAGGGGATGGAGGTTGAAAAGAATGTTGCTGCAGAAGAACTTGAGGCCGGGGGAGGAACGGATGAGATCCATGTTGAAAAGGAGCAACAGCCACGGGAGACTGGGAAAGAATCAGGAGAGCAAATTATGGAAGGAAGGCCACCTCTCCCACCTCAGTGGCTGGTAGAAAGCAAAAAGAGAAAAGCTCAGTCTGCTCCGGTAATTCCTCTCTCCCTGGCTGAAATGATGGCCCAAGTTTAGGCCCCGCCGAAGGTGAAGAAAGCCTGGACAGTTCATACTCTGTGAACTAGGCCAGGCGGAGAAACAGTTGCCATTGTGGCAACACCTTCCCCAAACGTCGATGAGGCAACTGCAGATCCCACGGATTACAATGTTGCAGAGGTGTCCCTGGGAAAAAGAGGAAAGCAGGGTGAGGTAGACTTGCTTAAGGAGGCAGCAAGGGCAGTAGAAGCCCGATACGAAAAGGAGGCCCAGAGGCTTAAGGCTGAAAATGAAAAGAATGCAAACCTTATGGGATTTCTTACTGAGCTGGCCAGACCCATCAATACCGCCCCTCTAGAGACCTCCACATCAGAGGAATTACCGCAGAGTGACATAGACTCCCTGCGAGTAATGAAAAAGAAGGCCCAAGCAGTAGATGAATGGGTCGCCCTACAGATAGGAAACACTCGATGTTTCTTGGCGTCCACTCTCCCAGATTTATACACAGCCTGGCAAGTTATTCATCAGGCGAAAGCGCTTATTGAGCAGTGGGAGAGTGACGCCAAAAATTACCAAGCATGGAAGGTGGATCTCGAAGAGCTCCTCACCTTGGGAGAGGATATAATTTCCGAATCTGAAATTCTGGGTGAGGAATCGTTTGATTTTGTGAGAACTCAGCACTCCAGACTTGACCTCACATTGGAGGTAACTAAGCAACTGGTAGAGTCCTTGCAAGAGAAGGTAAACACTGTAAAATATTCTTCTAATTTATACAAGTCTTTTGTGATAAAAGCTTCCGGGGCTGATCCCCTTAGTACAGATACATATACCCCCGAAGATTCAGTTTTGGGGAGTTTTGATGAAATAATGAAATCCTGGTATCAATCCCCGGAGGGGATAGATGGGGCCCAGATGGAAAAACTAACCCACATAATACTCAAGGGTCACGATGCTGCAAGGATGGCAAATGAATTCAAAGGAAATGTTCCAGACCTGGGGGAACAAGTTGAAGTAGCCAGGCACAGAAGGGACAGCCTAAAAGAAATAGATGAAGATGGCATTTCCCGCCTCCTTCAGGCCTTCAATGATAATAAGCAACCTTGAGCTTTCTCCGGGGGTCGGGGGAAACGTGAGTGTTGAGTATTCTTTAGTCTTTTGGGGATGTAAGTTCCCGGATCCCAGAGTCCCGGATCCAAAACTTTGTATTCTTTAAAGTGATTCAGGTCCCAGTCCCCGAGGCCGACCGATCACTTTCAGAAGCGGTTAATAAAGACTATCAGAGGGTAGTTGGCCACATCAAGGGGCGTCGGCTTGGCAGTTGGTCTTCTGACAGGGTGGTCTTCTTGAGGCACCGCTCAAAGGTACATCTGGCACATCAAAGACAGGGCGCCGCATTTTCCATTTATGAGGCATTTAGCCTCGGTCCTCGAGGGACCTACTTCCTTCTTTCTCCTTCTCAGCTGTCTTCTCGAGACTGAT
>MU224229.1:776574-814688 GCA_018584345.1 Thuja plicata | reverse complement strand
GCTCAAAGGTACATCTGGCACATCAAAGACAGGGCGCCGCATTTTCCATTTATGAGGCATTTAGCCTCGGTCCTCGAGGGACCTACTTCCTTCTTTCTCCTTCTCAGCTGTCTTCTCGAGACTGATTCTTTCAATGTATATTCTTGTCTTATTCTTCTGACATGGCAGACCTATTCCATCTCCAGGTCTTTTGTAGGGTGGCGCAGGTAGTACCGGCCCCCGAATATTGTATTTTATTGAAACATAATGTAAATAGGATTAGGGTTAGAAGAGAGTTGTATAAATAGGCAAATCGACCCATTTCCAAGGGTCGGCAAAATTGATGATTTTATTGTCCATAGCAATAGCAAAGTAATTTCTCTTTTCAAGTTGCAGAGCTCAATGCTCTATTGTTCTGTTCTCAATAGTTAGATGCTCCCGTAGAGCTGCCATTGTATCACGCACCAGTGCTTGCTGGAAGGAACGTTAATAAAGAAGGAAGAATTCTTGGCAATGATGTTGTTGGCATTCCTGCTTCTGAGTTAATGGTATTTCATGTTTTGATGTTCTTTATGTCTCTTACTCTGGTATGTTAAAGTAGATTAACGACCTCTTTACTCCCGCTACTGATAAAATGCTAGCTGATGGCTCTGTGTTTCTTCGGTATTTAGTGTAGTTTATCAAAGTATTATTGATGTTTCAAACATTTTAGCATGACTGTAATTAGATGAAATGCTTCTAACCCTGCAGGATCTTTTTCGCTTTATTTGCTAAGTGTAAAACGCTTGGAAAAACCTCACTTTGATTGAATCCCCGAAGAGAATGAGTTGAAGAAACTAGTTATCCCCCTCGAAAACAGTCACCTCTCCCAACCGAGCCCCGCACCGTCGTGACCCGACACCCAGGTGCTTGAAGGCCCGGAGGACTTATTTCCCCCGGACAACCTTTGCAGGTGGAGTTGGCCGATTTCCCCGGAACCCGGTGACAACTTATGACTATTGGTGGACACGGTCAGCAAAACCCCGTCAACAGAAACTGGCGCTAGAAGGAGGGCATGAACTCGTCCCCCTCCTAGGATTCTGATTTTACACCTCCTGAGGGTTCTCCGAGTTGTAGTTTTACGAGACAAGCCTTTAGTGGAATTGGATCTTTCTCCCCACCAAAATTTTAAAGAGTCCTTAGGTCCGCCCTGAATCTCAGAAAGTTTGTCAAACTCGAGCCCCCTGCTCGAAAGAAATGGACCTCGAAAATCATACCAACCACTATTATCTGGGGATCTACCATACCCCTGAATACTTAAAACTCCCCAGACAGTCCCGGGAATCAATACCCAAACCACCCAAAATATAATTCCCCCAATGGCTGCATATTTCAGAAACACTGGGTCCCCAATGGGCACTTTTCTGAGCGTGACCAATGATTTACCCTCTCACCCGGAGAAGATCTGCCCACGATATGAGCACTTAGGCTCACGGACCGCAGAAGAACACTTACAGGCATACAAAGATGTCATGAATCGACACTGGATCCAGCATGAAGATGTTGTGACCCGTATGTTCCCCCTGTCCCTAGGACAAAGCAAGTTGAACTGGTACCTTAACTTGCCTGCCAACTCTATAAACACTTGGCAGGATATGGAGGACGCCTTCCTGGCTGCCTTTCGCGTGCATGTGGACCCAGCCTGGTCCCACAGCCAGTTCATCTCCATTAGGAAGGAACCCAATGAACCTCTTGCAGCATTCAACCATAGGTTCCAGCGCGCCCTGAAGCGGTGCACGGGCCCTTTTATCCCATTTCCAGACGTAACCATATAGACCTATCTTAATGCGATGGACCCTTTCATTGCCACTCTCCTTTGGAGAAAAACCACCGCGGGCGACCGGGACACCTTGGCAAAAGTCTACAACTTGGCCCTAGAGCTGTCATGCGGTCTCAATAAATCCCCAGGCAGGATTGGGCAGAGCACACCTTTCAACATGATCCCCGACGGAATTACGTATGCCAGGGGCTATAACCCCAATCTGGCAATAGGCGCCCCTTCGATGGCGATGAATCCCCCGCCACCCTTAATAGACCAACAGGCACGGTACGTTTACCCAGCCCAAACCCAGATGACACCAGGTCTGGAAGTCTTCCCTTGGAATCAGTCGCAGCAAACACAACAGACTCAGACACAACCATCTGGAGTGCCATTCTTCCAGTCATCCGCGACTGGATGATTGCCGCCCTCGACTCCGGCTAATACTGCTGCCTTCCTAGGAAGCCAACAACAGCAACAGCCATCACATTGTGACGCTAACACTCAGTTGACTGCCGAGGTTGAATCCCTCCGGTGAATGTTGTCCACCTTGACCATGGACATGGGGCAACTGAAGGCGGGGTCCTACGCGCCCGAGAATTCAAATTCTTAGAGGGGAAACATTTTCTCCGGCCAACGAAATAATAATACCGGAGGGAGAAACTTCAACAACGGGCCTAGGCCCAATCAACAACAATGGAATAACAACGCAAACATCGGAGGCCCACCTCCGAACCATAACACCAACCAAAATGGTGCTGGACCATCACATTTCACGCCAGTCGCAGACTTCCAGCCCATGACTAACTGGTGTAGATTACACGATACTGGTTCACACAACGAGGTAAATTGTGCCACTTTAGAGAAGGTCATCATGATCTCCCAGCTGGACAGGCAGCAGTCGCATGATACTACCCCTCCAGAGCCTCCTATCCAGGAAACAACCCACAGCACCTTCACCTATGACAACATCTTCTTCAGGACTTCTGGAGAAGATGAAGAAGAATCTAAATTGCAGGGATTCTTTGACAAATCCATTCCGCCTTTCGAGGCCAACGCCTTTACTAACCCACAGACTCCATACAATACTCAGAGTCAGGTTGGTAAAGGACCAGTTTACACGCCTACACCCCCTACCAAAGATACTCCTCCTCCCCGGAACAACATGACTGACCGACCCACGCCTCCAAAAGGTCCTAGCTCTAACCAAGCAAAAGATCTCACGGAGGAAAATTGCCAGTTCTCGGGAGGAAGATTTGACATCACGAAAGCGTTAAAACAGACCACTACCTCCATGACCTTGATGGAGGTTTTGTTGAACTATCCCAAGCATAAGAAGTCTCTTCTGAAACTCTTGGGAAACTCGGAAGCCATCAGTCGCCCACCCAAGACTGTCTCATTTGAAGATGCTAATGCGGTCGTCTTCCGTGGAAACAATGAGGATCCTCCCTTCTTACTAAGCCTGAATATACATGGTAAGAACATACATAATTGCCTAGTGGACTCTGGAGCTTCGGGTAATATCATGCCTTTGTCTATTTGTCAGAAGCTCAGATTCTACCCCACCCCATCTAATGGTGCAGTGATCTAGTTGGATAAGACTGCTGTAAAAATGGTGGGGGAATTGAAGAACGTCTGGATACATCTTATCCAGGACCCCAGGATAGCCAACATCATTGACATCCAAGTGGTGGACATCCCAGAGACTTACAGGATGTTACTAAGTCAGAATTGGTCTAAGTCCTTGAATGGATACTTTTTGACCGACTTCACCCACCTATGGCTTCCATGGGAAGGAGAATCAAATAAGATCCAGGTCGAATGCGAACCCTGGATGAAACAGGCCCTTACCGAAGTTGGAAGGGTCAATGAGGTATTTTTCTCTGAAACTTCTCTAGGGGTGTAAAAACCTTTTAAAATTTTGACATTTGATTTTGTCCCCGGAGAAGATCCCGCCGTACTACAGAGAGCCCAAGACCTCGAAGAAAAGATGAGAGTTGAAGTCAACTCTCAAGGTCCCACAGTAACCTTTGCCACACTCCTGTCTAGCACTTTGTGCCGAGTGCACTACCAGAAACATTTAGAGCTTGAGTGTGGGCCATGTCTTTCGATTGCCAATCGACACCTTGATATCCTCTGAAATAAACAATGTGCAACTGATTCCCCAGGACCCAGTGCCCCTATGGGAGACGCTCCTTTGGTGTCATCTCCCCGAGAATCCCAAATTCAAAAGGCTCCGGAGAAAAACTCTACTTTCATGTCGGTAGTCCGGAAAGGGGACCCCAAGTCCCCCAGCAATAATCCAAAGAAAACTCCCCCTCCCTAGCCCCAGATTACAAACAATGACTTATGGACCCTTAAGTTCGATGGATCCCGATCCAAACAAGGCTGTGGGGCTAGAGTAGAATTAATCAACCCGCGAGGGAATTCCTTCCTCGCATCCTACAGGCTGCAGTTTAACTGTACAAACAATGTCATGGAGTACGAGGCTTTGGTCCTTGGACTCTTATTCGCACTAAGAAAAGGTATCACCCGCCTCCGGGCTCTGGGTGATTCAGAATTGGTTGTTAAACAAGTCTGGAGTCAATATACATGTCATGACAAAAGGTTGGCCGCTTATCACAACTGAGCTTGGAGCCTTATTGAAGATTTTAATGCCTTCAGCATTGACCTTATTCCCCGGTGACGGAACTATGTCCCGGATGCCCTCGCCGTTTCTGCCAGTACACTTGAGCCGATGGCCGGCTCACGACTCTGGAGGTTTTCAGTTGAGATGGTCCCCACCCCCTCCATCCCAGATAATGTAACCCACTTTCAGGTTTTTGAAGATGATCAACACATCCTAGCCTTCATGGCGAACGTTGGTGTCTTTGAGGATCAGATAGTGGAGGAACGAGACCATGACGATACTGGGCAGGGTGATGAAGACGATGGGATCATGGACCTGCCCACTAACACCATCCCAAAGGGGATGGTTGCATTAGAACGAATCTTTGACTCAGACCCTCGGGCTCGTGAGAAGGTGTCATCCTCCTCTGAGGGAGGAAAGTTTGAAAAGGTTAACATCGGCCAGCCCGGTGAAGAAAAGATTATCCACATCGGTACCTCCTGCTCCCCTGAGGAAATAGGAAAAGATTCTCGCAGTCCTCCGGAAATACATTGATGTGATCGCTTGGGGTTATGAAGACTTGAAAATGTATGATACATCCATCATGACCCACACTATTCCCCTGAAACCTGATGCTAAACCCTTCCGGCAGAAGCAAAGACCGGTCAACCCCTTGATAGAACCTCTGATTTGTTAGGAGGTGGAAAAACTGCTGTCAGCCCGGATAATCTTCCCAATCCGGCACACTACGTGGGTTGCCAACCTGGTCCCTGTAAGGAAAAAGAACGGCGAGATCCGCCTTTGCGTGGATTTTTTAAATTTGAACAAGGCATCTAAAAAGTATAATCACCCTCTCCCCTCGTTGGATGAGGTGTTGCAGATAGTAAATGGATCCCAGATGATGTCCTTCTTGGATGGATATTCGGGATACAACCAGGGCATGGTCAAGTATGAAGACAGAGAGAAAACAACATTTACCACCAAGTGGGGAACGTTTGCGTACAGAAGAATGCCCTTCAGTTTGATCAATGCAGGGGCTACATTTCAAAAGGCCATGGACATTGCGTTCGAGGGCCTCGTAAATTAGTGCATAATCATCTACATGGATGATTTGACCATCTTCTCCCGGGACAGACGTGATCATCCCGCCCACCTCACCTAGATCTGCGAGAGATGTCGCCGGTATGGAATATCCCTCAACCCCAAGAAGTTCATATTCTTGGTCACCGAGGGGAAGCTGCACGGGCATATTGTCTCTGAGAAGGGTATATCCATAGACCCTAATAGAGTCGAAGTGTTGCTGAATCTACAGATGCCTGGCAGCAAGAAAGAGATGCGATCCTTTTTTGGAAAGATCAACTTCGTGAGACGGTTCATCACAGGATTCACAGAAATAGTTAAACCACTCAATGAGATGATGAAGAAAGATACCAAGATTGAGTAGAGTCCTGAGGCAAAATGGGCATTCGCCCAGATCAAACAGACCATAACAGAGGCACCGGTCCTGGTTAGTCCAGACTATTCCCTTCCGTTTTACATTTACTCGTTTGCTTCGCTGCATTTCGCTGCGGCAGTGTTGACCCAAAAGGTTGAAGGGGAGGAATGACCAATAGCTTTCACGAGTTCCCCCTTTAAGAATGCTGAAGTTTGATATTCATCATTAGAAAAATAGGCCTTTGCTCTAGTTCGGGCCGTGAAGAAATTCTGGCATTATATTCTCTGGAGCAAAGTACATGCTATCATCCCAGACCAGGCCGTCAAATCTCTGCTGATGCAGAGTGAATTGGGCGAGAGACGGGGGAAATGGATGGCCATCCTCTAGGAATATGACTTAGAAATGCAGCCCATGAAGATAGTCCGAGGCCAAGGACTAAGTCAGGCAATAGCAGAAGAAACTCCCCACATAGAATGCAAAACTTACACAGTGGAGTCCATCACCCAAGACCCGTGGTATACCGATTTGGTATACTTGTTACTAAACAACAAATATCTGGAGGGGTTACCTCCCCACAAACGTCGTTCCCTGCGGATGAAAAGTGCCCACTTCATGATAAAAAACTTTGTGCTTTACCGCAAAAATTATGAAGGGGTGTACCTCTGGTGCATCGACAGAAACCAAGCTATAAAAATAATTGACGAATTCCATGGACAGTTTGGAACCGGGCATGGCTCAGCCGACGCCACTGCCCATCAGATCCTTAGGGCCAGATACTATTGGCCTTGTATCTTCAAAGATGTTTACGCTCATGTCAGGAAATGCCATACTTGCCAAACCGCAGCTTATCGTGAGTGTAACCCAGCCATGCCTCTACAACCAGTCTACGAGGCTAGACCCTTCGCCCAATGGGCATTCGACTTCAATGGAGAGATTAACCCCAACTCGTCTGCCAACCACCGATACATCCTTACTACTACTGACTACTGCACTCGGTGGTCTGAAGCTATACCTTGCAAAAATAACACGGCAGACGTAGTTATCAAGTTCTTGGAAGAAAACATCATCACACGGTTTGGAATGCCCTTCACTTTAGTATGTGACAATGGTCCAGCATTTTCTTCAGCGCAGTTGCTCGAATGGACCTACAATTGGAAGATCACACTGAAGTTCTCCAGCAACTATTATCCCCAGGGAAATGGCGTTGCTGAATCAACAAACAAAAATCTACTTGAAGTGATTAAACACCTGCTAGAACAGAATCCCTGGGATTGGCACCAAAAATTAAAATTCGCCCTCTGGGCGGATCGCATTCGCATTAAGGATGCCCTGGGAACATCACCATTCCACCTGGTTTATGGCCAGAACCCTGTATTCCTAGTCAATTTACAGATCCCAGTATTAAAGTTTATGCAGGAATTCAAGAACAGGGACAACATCGTGGAGGTTCGGCTCTTAAACCTGGTGTGGATGGAAGAACAGAGAGACACAACCCTTGAACATTTCGTGCATCATCAAGCGGTGGTAAAATGATGGTTTGATAAAAGAGCCCAATACAAAGCTTTTCAGATTTTGGATCTGGTCCTGTTGTGGGACAAGGCCCAGGAAAAGAAAGGAAAGCATACCAAATTCCAACGGCTCTGGCTCGGACCATACCTAATCTCATAAATGTGTGGGGCAAATACTTACCGCCTCAACACCCTGACTGGGGAACCTGTCGCATTGCCCATTAATGGACAATTTCTCAAATACAATTTTGAATAAGGTGAGTTCGTCCTAAGTTGTATTATATGTAAAGCTTTCCGCTTGTAAATATCCCCTCCGAGTGTCTCATTGTGAGGTGCCCTGCCTTGTAAATAGCCTTGTCGGCTGTCCTCCGGGATGACCCTCTTTTCCCGTCTTGGTTTTCATTTTCAGTTTTCTTTCAGTCCCAGTGTTTTGTTCCATCTTGCAGGAATTGGAATGATTTGCATAACGTTAGCCTCCGGTATAATGTCTACGGCATGGTGAACTTTAGAATCTATCTTTAGCACGGTGGAATCGACCTGGTCTCTGGGGTTGTTTCATGGGTTATGGCACATTTTGAGCAATCTCCATTGGGTGTGGTCTCTGGGAGCCTGGTAATCAGTGAACACGAATAATACAAGGAACAAGTAATCGGACATATTGAGGGTAGATCGGCTGTACTCTTTGATTGACCCAGGTCTGAGACTTTAAAGAATTCTTCCCGAGTTCGGCGCTTTATCCCCTCTTCAAATATCTAAACGCAGGTGGATAGGTGAAAGAAGTACCGTCATTAAAATTAGCTAAGCTTAAGCTTAATGGTGAAAGAAGTACCGCCTTCCCCACCCAGAAACAAATAAAATAACAAGAGGAAAAGTAGGATAAAACTACGGTCTCTGGGGGAAATGAGCAAATTGATGACTGGTTTGATGTGATTAGTACCCCTTCTCTATTCCTCCCAAAGGTCATCGGCTTGATTTCCTTCCCAAGCACATATGACACCACTGATGAAAGACTACGGACTGACTCCTGTGTGGTTGGATTCTCTTGGATATGTTGCTCTTTTCCTGTCAGACACTTCGGGAAGCGGCTTGTTCCAGTTTTGCTAACCAGAGATTCTTCAGTTCTCAAATGTGCTAAGGCATTTGTCCTAGATAGTCGCCATTTGTTATGCCCTGCATCCCCATCCCTACATTTTGTGTGCAAAATATTGGGTCCCCCTTTTTTGCTTTTATTTGCTTTTGCTTGCGGTTTTGCCTTTGTCTTTATTTCCCTTCTTGTTTTTCTTCCTCCGGGGTTTTCTTCCCCGACGTTGCGTCTTGTTTGTTTGCTTTTCGTCTCTCGGACTCCGGTCCCAGAGGTTGCCTTTTGTTGGGAACCGGATTCTGGACTCCGAGATTCTTCATCATGATGTTCTTAGGAATATCATCACGAGGAATCCTCAGGCCCAGGGTCCGGAGGTTTTTGCATGTCCGGAGATCACCAGAAGGAGGAGGATTGCCTTTTACCGCGGGTATAAATAAATTTCATCTGTCATTTTCACATTTATCTCGATCAAAACCTTCAAGCACTTAGAGCGAATTGGAGAGCGATTCCAAAGCTATTAACAGAGCATTTGCAGGAAGTTTATGGTAATCAACGCTTAACAATTTTCAATTATTCTCAGGCAAGTGCAAGTGCTTCGTGGTGGTGCTTCTGACCGATTGACAACCCGAGCTGTTGTAGATCTCCCACAGTAACACTTTCTTTTCTCCCCCTTCTGCGTTCTCAGGTTGGTGTTCCTGTTTTCCCCTCTCTCTGGTTTTCTTTGGTTTTCATTTTGCTTTCGTTTGCCTGGTTTTGTTTTGTTTTTCTATCTTGTCTGGTCCGTTGTCTTTTGGTTTCACCGCCCGTTGGTGGGTCGGCTCTGCCAGAGGGTTGTCCGCCCTCTGCTCAAAGGTTGTTTCTGTAAATAGTGTAAATAGCTGTAGATGGTTGTAGATAAGTTTCTATCTCGTCTGGTTTCCCTGCGGGCGTTGTCCCACATTGTATATTCATGTATATATGTATATAGTTGTAAATAGTTTATGTATATATCTCCCTATTTCTATGTGTATATCCCTTGGCTCTATGTGTATCCTTCCAGGTGGCTTGGCTAGCTGGTCGAGTCACCCCTGTTTCTAGTTTTCTGCCTTTGAACTCGCTTCGAGGCAGAAAACCACCTGTTTGAAACTCGGCTCCCCGCCGGTTTCAAATAGGTGATTTTCTCTCTCCTCCATAAAGTTTGTCAGAACCTCATTTACGTCCCATGCGTGCAATCAATTCCAGCCAAGTGGCTTTCCCTTTTCGCGTGTTCGGACAATTGGCTCCGCCGTCATCGCCATCGCATCCATTTAATGCCAACGCACGTGGCGTCCACGTGGGTTCGACAACTTGACTTTTTATACATCTTTACTAACAGTCATTTCTCTGGGCCTCGGGTCTTTTATCACCATCCATCCTGTGTCTTTGTCAAGTGTGATAAAATCCCCCAGACCCAGATGTTTAATAAAATCTTCTGTTTATCATGTTTTGCTTTTCGGGCATCTTTGCATAATACTAACTTTTCAGGAAGGAAAACACCACGGTGGTAAAATTCCCCGGATCCTGGAATGATTACTTTGATAAACATGTTCTGACGGAGTTATCTTCCAAACATGTCTGAAACGTTCGCATCATCTCCTCCCAGAAGCCTGGAATTACCAACCGCAATAGAAACCAGGGCAGCAGCAAAGTCAAAGATAGAGAAAGCCCTGGAAAAACTTCCCCTCACCATGAAGTATGTACAGGATAATGGCATCGTGGGCTCAAAGATTAAGTCCAAGGTAAAACTGATGACCAACGCCAATGTCAGAACCTGGACAGAAATGCAGGCCCTGGTGAAGGTAATGCACATCCAGCGACAGGCTGGAGACCAGCTCGCAATCAACGTCGGGGGTTCCAGAATCCTCCAGGCAGCTTGCTTCCCATGCTCCATGCAATCTCCAGAGCTTATCTTAACACTGGCTGCCAACTACAACTCTTCTGTCTGGGCCGTTATGCTCGCAGCTGCAAAACCCATGGGGTACCCCACTCCACTGGTGTCCCTCGACCCAGTCACATTCCAGGTAGGCCTGGGTATCCCGCAATTTGATAGAGCTACGGTGGTTACAAGCACTGACACCTTGAAATAGTTTACGCAACTGGAGGATGTCGCCCGGGTATACATGAATACCCATTGGCTCAAGGCCCCGAAGAGGGACCCAAAGAGAATGAAGATAGATATCCCCCGCTCTGAATTCAAGGAGAGCATCCAAATGGGGATAATAGCATTAGCCCGATTATTTGGGCAACCTTCCGCCTAGGATTTTTCCAAATGGATGTACTATTTCCTCCTCGGCATCTCCACCAAGGGAGAATTCTTCGACTGGGCAAAAATAATCTCCAATCATGTCGACTCCCAGTTCTAGCAGTTAAACCAGAAGAAGAAGTTCTACATGTCTTCTTATATTTTCTGGGCCTTGGCCCAACAGAGGCCCCACTCCAACGGCCTACTTACAAATGGCATTCTCAGGATTGGCCCGGGACAAAAAGCACCATGGGACCATTTCCCACAGATTCAATGGGAGCCCAGCTTCCCCAGTTTCTGTCGGGTAAACGATTCGTTCATTTACTACCACCTGCTCACACCCGCCCGGGATGCTGGATACCGCCTATCTACTGAGGTGATGAAGTTAGTCAGTAGCTATGGACACTACTATATCCAGTTCCAGCAGTATACATACATTAGGGTCGCCGGCTTCTCCGGGAAACCCTACTTGTTGCCCAAGCATTGTGGGGACAAGATCGTGTTGTTGGAATACTGTCGGCAGATGATGGAGCTGCACGCCTTCTTGGCCTTCAAGAAGGTCCCCAATGTCCCGTTCCCAATTACCTGTGGGAACTACACATACAGTCTAGCCACCGCGAAGGAGGCAGAAAATGAGCTGAAGAGTTATAACTTGCAGGAATTCTATCTGGCGCGGAAGAACTTTGATTCGCATGGCAAAATTGTAACAGCACTGCCCCGGGCTTCAGAGCCCCATCATATACACATAGAAGATTTCTGGGCTGATTGCCAGGATGACGTGGATGTGCGAAGCAGGCACTATGTTAGAATGACAGCCAGAATGATGCAAGAGTTGAAGCTCCGGAGATTCCTAGCAGGCTTCTCAGACGCCGCCCCCACCATAGATCCCCAATACAAAGAAAAGGGGATCGATAAAATGGCACTGCCGACAATGGATTGGGCTGCCCAGGAGGGGCCCACGATTGAGGACTTCACTCGGGAGGTGGTCGAGCAAAGTCATGCCTATTTCAAAAGGGTGTGCCCCAAGAGTATGCGTCAAGCTCCCCGACCGGCGCCAAAATTAGCACCACAGCCAGTACCAAGATCGACTCCGGGGGCCGAGACTTCTTCACAGGGCGCAGACAAAGGAAAGAGAATAGCTATAACCCCCTCCGCGCAAGAAGTCCCTATACAAGAATAGATCAAGCAATCTGTGGCAGCCTCCCAACAGATGAGGGAACAGTTAATAACGAGGCTAGCCACTCCCCCGCTCATGGCCGGACCAATTTGTCCCCCTTCCTCCCCATCGTTGGCAGCCCTAATGATAAAGGCAACAGGAGTGGATCCCATGGAAGCGGTGTCAATAGCCGATGCGGGGCCACCTTTGGTTACCCGGAGGAAGAGGAAGCACATCAAGCAGGTCAAAGCAGAGCCGGTACCAGTGCTTGAGACATCCCTCCCCCACGAAATAGAGATCCTTTCTTCCAGTTCCCCGGAACCGGAGAAAGAAGCAGAACCTGCAGAGGTCTCGGCCAGTCCCCCTCAAGAAGAAGAATTTGATGTATTTGCGGCCGATGAGTTTGGTAACTTACAGGGGGATGATACGCAAGCAGGGGTAGAAGTCCCGGGGAAAGAACAGGAGGTCGCGGAGCAAGAAGAGGTGGAACAAGAGCCTGCATAAGAACAAAAGGCAGGAGAAAAGGAGCCAGAGCCAGAGATTATCTCTGGGGCTCAAGAGATGCAAGGTTCGGGAGTGGACCAACTAAAGCAAGGTGAACAAATGGTATCCGCTGGGGGAACCAGACCTTCGGGAATAACCGTAACCCCAGCCGCCACATTCCAGGGGCCACTCCTGGGAGCAACCTTTGGGCAGGTTATCACAGCGGCCCAAACTCTGAATCTCAGCCCGATACCTCCCCTAATGCCAACAGAGGAAGAAGCCCTGGTGGAAGAAGAACAAGAAGAAGAAGAAGAAGAAGAAACACATCTTGAAGAAGAAATCCCCAAGGAAACCTATCAGGGTCTAGACCCAGCGATTGATAGATAGGACCAGGCTGAGGGGATGGAGGTTGAAAAGAATGTTGCTGCAGAAGAACTTGAGGCCGGGGGAGGAACGGATGAGATCCACGTTGAAAAGGAGCAACAGCCACCAGAGACTGGGAAAGAATCAGGAGAGCAAATTCTGGTAGGAAGGCCACCTCTCCCACCTCAGTGGCTGGTAGAAAGCAAAAAGAGAAAAGCTCAGTCCGCTCCGTTAATTCCTCTCTCCCTGGCCGAAATGATGGCCCAAGTTCAGGCCCCACCGAAGGCGAAGAAAGCCCGGACAGTTCATACTCTGTGAACTAGGCCAGGCGGAGAAACAGTTGCCACTGTGGCAACACTTCCCCAAACGCCGATGAGGCAACTATAGATCCCATGGATTACAATGTTGCAGAGGTGTCCCTGGGTAAAAGAGGAAAGCAGGGTGAGGTAGACTTGCTTAAGGAGGCAACAAGGGCAGTAGAAGCCCGATACGAAAAGGAGGCCCAGAGGCTCAAGGCTAAAATGGAAAAGAATGCAAAACTTATGGGATTGCTTACTGAGCTGGCCAGACTCATCAATACCGCCCCTCCAGAGACCTCCACATCAGAGGAATTACCGAAGAGTGACATAGACTCCCTGTGAGTAATGAAAAAGAAGTCCCAAGCAGTAGACGAATGGGTCGCCCTACAGATAGGAAACACCCGATGTTTCCTGGCGTCCACTCTCCCAGATTTATACACAGCCCAGCAAGTTATTCATCAGGCGGAAGCGCTTATTGAGCAGTGGGAGAGTGACGCCAAAAATTACCAAGCATGGAAGGTGGAGCTCGAAGATCTCCTCACGTTGGGAGAGGATATAATTTTTGAATCTGAAATTCTGGGTGAGGAATCATTTGATTTTGTGAGAACTCAGCACTCCAGACTTGACCTCACATTGGAGGTAACTAAGCAACTGGTAGAGTCCTTGCAAGAGAAGGTAAACACTGTAAAATATTCTTCTAATTTATACAAGTCTTTTGTGATAAAAGATTCCAGGGCTGATCTCCTTAGTACATATACATATACCCCCGAAGATTCAGTTTTAGGGAGTTTTGATGAAATAATGAAATCCCGGTATCAATCCCCGGAGGGGATAGATGGGGCCCAGATGGCAAAACTAACCCGCATTATACTCAAGGGTCACGACGCTGCAAGGATGGCAGATGAATTCAAAGGAAATGTTCCAAACCTGGGGGAACAAGTTGAAGTAGCCAGGCATAGAAGGGTCATCCTAAAAGAAATAGATGAAGACAACATTTCTCGCCTCCTTCAGGCCTTCAACGATAATAAGCAACCTTGAGCTTTCTCTAGGGGCCGGGGGAAACGTGAGTGTTGAGTATTCTTTAGTATTTTGGGGACGTAAGTTCTCGGATCCCGGAGTCCCGGATCCAAAACTTTGTATTCTTTAAAGTGATTCGTGTCCCGGTCCCCGAGGTTGACCGGTCGCTTTCAGAAGCGGTTAATAAAGACTATCAGAGGGTAGTTGGCCACATCAAGGGGCGTCAGCTTGGTAGTTGGTCTTCTGACAGGGTGGTCTTCTCGAGGCGCCGCTCAGAGGTACATCTGGCGCATCGGAGACAGGGCACCGCATTTCCCATTTATGAGGCATGTAGCCTCGGTCCTCGAGGGACCTACTTCCTTCTTTCTCCTTCCCGACTCTCTTCTCGAGACCAATTCTTCCAATGTATATTCTTGTCTTATTCTTCTGACATGGCAGACCTATTCTGTCTCCAGGTCTTTTGTAGGGTGGCGCAGGTAGTACCGACCCCCAGATATTGTATTTTATTGAAACATAATGTAAATAAGGTTAGGGTTAGAAGAGAGTTGTATAAATAGGCAAATCAACCCATTTCCAAGGGTCGGCGAAATTGATGATTTTGTTTTCCATAGCAATAGCAAAGTAATTTCTCTTTTCAAGTTGCAGAGCTCAATGCTCTATTGTTCTATTCTCAATAGTTAGATGCTCCCCTGGAGCCGCCATTGTATCACGCACCAGTGCTTGCTGGAAGGAACGTTAATAAAGAAGGAAGAATTATTGGCAATGATGTTGTTGGCATTCTTGCTTCTGAGTTAATGGTATTTCATGTTTTGATGTTCTTTATGTCTCTTACTTTGGTATGTTAAAGTAGATTAACGACCTCTTTACTCCCGCTACTGATAAAATGCTATCTGATGGCTCTGTGTTTCTTCGGTATTTAGTGTAGTTTATCAGAGTATTATTGATGTTCCAGACATTTTAGCATGACTGTAGTTAGATGAAATGCTTCTAACCCTACAGGATCTTTTTCGCTTTATTTGCTAAGTGTAAAACGCTCGGGAAAACCTCACTTTGATTGAATCCCCAGAGAGAATGAGTTGAAGAAACCAGCTATCACCCTAAAAAATAGTCACCTTTCCCAACCGAGCCCCGCACCATCGTGACCTGACACCTAGGTTCTTGAAGGCTCGGAGGACTTATTTCCCCCGGACAACCTTTGCAGGCGGAGTTGGCCGATTTGCCCGGAACCCGGTGACAACTTATGACTATTGGCAGACCCGGTCAGCAAAACCCCGTCAACAACACCTTCATCTAAACCTCTACCCAATGAGACCAATAATGAGGAAAAGTGCAGGGCTCTGATCTATGGTTTGATTCTATGCAAACAATCAAAAATCAAGAAGGTGTTAATTAAGGGTGATTTTGAGATTTCTATCAATACAATCAGGATGAACTCGACAAAAATATTGGAAATTAAAAGTATTATTAGAAAAATCTATACAATTAATTCCCTAATTGGATGATTTTAAGACAAATCACACATATCAGGAAGGGAATTCGGAGGTTGATAAATTAGAAAACAAGGTAGAAAGTGGTTTTAATATTGTTTTAGGATATTAGAAAATTATATCACCCCTTAATGTAGAGGTATGATAATTGGGTTTGTAATTAACCCATGTTATCTGTCTCATTGAGAAATCTTACAATTATGCATTATGCAAAAGATCACACATGTGGCCAAGTTATTTGAATCACATAAAATGGAATTAAGTGGAAAGATTTGGAAAATAAAAAGATGGTGATTGAATTTATGAAGAATAGAACATTAAAAGAAGGTGGTAGAAAACTTGTGTGAGCGCAAGTTTTTATACTCCACTTGGGCTGAATTTAGACAATTCATTTTCCTCTATCTTGGCTTGAAACATACTTTACTCAGCTCATTTCTTCCCTAAGGCATGGACACCCCAGTCAAGTTATGTGTTAAGAAGCACCAAATGGCCTTTTTGGGTATATTTTTTACCTGCAACTCAAGGGAATAACAAAGGGCCACAGGATCCCTTGCGTTTATAAATAAGAAATATAAGTAGTGAAGATGGTGCTAATTGAGCTATATTTATTATAGAATAAGGATAGGTATGGGTAAATTCTAATATATCATCACTCTTTCTTTCATCTTTGTTGGATTTGGTTGGCTAGAAGGAAAATATACTCATGCTTCTACAAGAAATGTTTAAGTTGGATATCTTGGTTGATGATATCAACGTTTTTGTATGGGCATAGCTTGGATTTGGTATCTCATGGGAAAAATATATCCCCAAATTTCTCCTACCAATGGTGAGGGTTCAACATCAACCTTTTATTTTAAACTTTGACGATAGAGTCCTAGGTCATCACTATCACTAGGCAATTGTAGTGTAGGATTTCCTAAGAAAAAACAATGTATTAAAGGAGGTGGAAAATCTTGATTGGTTATTCCATTTTGAAGACTTAGTGGTGGATGGAGATTTCCTTTATGGATAATGAGGAATGTCTTCACATGATAGGTCCTTTTTGGTTCTCCAATGGTTGATATTTTTAATGGTATCCTTCTTCTATTTTCTTCAACTTGAAAGTATGATTTTTGTATGAACAAAGGATAGTTTGCGAGGTGAAGTGACAAGTAGTGAGTAGTGTTTTATCTTTGTAACTAATTTTGGAAAAGATGAATGTAATTTTTTTGGAGCTCACTTTAGCTGGTCTACTTCAATGGTGAATAAAGGGTCCTTTTTCCTTTAGTATCAAATTTTCACTCTTTTGTCCCAAATCCTTAGGATTGTTCAAAGAATGAAAGTAGATCTTTATATGTTTTCAATTTTGTAATTAAGAAGAGTTTTTGTTTGTCCCTCTTTACTATTTTTTATATCCAGATATCATATTCTATTGACAATGTAAAATCCTCATAATTATGTTTTTTATTAATATAAATTATCTGGCTTAGGCAATTTACCAGCAACAAAAAGCTTTGTCTTAGATTTTTTTTCATCAATAAAAGGTTAAAGCTAGATTATTTTATTAAACAATTTTAACCTATTTACAACCCATCTCACTAGGTGCACCGGTAGGAAAGAGATGGGTGGAGAAAACCTCCGGTCTTGCCCCCAAAAGAAAAAAAAACCTTGTAATTACTGTATTTTACATACATCACGTACATTAATGGGGAATTAGAAAGGAAGCTCCTACTTCATTGTTTTACATGCATCTCTCTTATAGGAATGGGGTAATCTGAGGAATAGGAGTCTCCTCCTCTACATGACATAATATAATATTACAATAAGATGCAATTGCATTTAATTTTTTTCCTTCCTATTAATTCCTCCCTGCTCTCTGACTGAATAAACCTCCACTCTTTCTGAATGTATTCTTGGCTTTGTTTGTTATGTAATTATTGTGGGAAACCTTAATCCTACATTTGGCATAACACAGAGAGTACCTTGCAAAATAGGTTAGCATCATGAAGATAAATTGAGACCGAATAAAGGCCTTTTAAGCCTTTTAAGCCATTTGAAATTTTAGAGAAGAAGTGGATGCATATAAGACAATATAAATCATCCCTTAAACAAGATACTAAATTCACTTAAGAGTGATAGGTACCAAGACTTGATATGAAGCTCTTACTTAGACTCTAGACCTATACCATATTATCCTAAGTGGCAAAGAAAACCATTTTCCACTTTAGTGTAATGAGAATGTAATGTCATTGTTTACTTTAGATATGCCTGACAAAAATGCTACTGCTATCCCATATTATAAAATAATGCATAAGAAGTTAATAGTAGACTCAATCAAGCATTCAAAATATCCCTTATCTTGAAAAAAACATCAATGGACACAAAGGAGGAACCTAACATGGATCCAGTTCTAGACCATAAAGTTCCAGAGATTAATCATTCTCAAAATAAAAGAGCATAGTTTAATCATCATATCCATATCAAAGTTAAGGATAATGTGAAATGTTCAGATACCCAACACAGAGAAAAAACTCAAGAAGCATCATTCCATATTTCGTCTAAAAAATTATAATCTTAAATAAACTTATTAGAGTGTATGATGTCGAATGAATTATAAAAGTTAACCACTGAATGTATGCATACCTACACATGGGTAAAGATATATGCAAGTATATATATCACTACTTTCATATGTCAATTATTGCATCCCGAGCCAGTACCTTCAATGTACTGAAATTTAATGAAGCTATATCCATTCATAAGTAACTACCCATCGCAACTATAATCAAAGACCTTTTAGATTTGTATAAGTAAATTTTCTTATGTACGACACTCTTTATACAAGATAGATGAGTTATAATTCTGATGCAAGAGGATAAAAGACCCTAACACCTTTAAAATCTAAAGTTGTATAAACCTTTCTACAAGTCCCCCAAATTATTAGAAGGGCCATAATATTTCAACTAAGATAATAAACCATTATAACTATATTACTAGACCATCATTCAATATTTTCTAGACCTCCATCATATGATCTCCATAAGAACAGAAACTAGAATACAATATTGTAGAAATCCTCTCATAAACCAAGCCCTCAAAAATTAAAGAGGAAAATCAGATAATTTACAATCCACAAAATATATATAAACACATAAATCGGTAAAGTTTCATATTTAAGTCAGACTAAATCCTTAGTATATGAAGTCATTCATCAAGACAACATGAAACTTGGGCATTAATAATAAGTATAATCATAGTGCATCTTTGATTGAAACTTCCAACTATATGAACAAAAGGAGGCTTAATGCTAACTGAAAGTAAGTTTGACATGTTCAAACCCAACTTCCACCATACCAAAACAAAACAAAAATGTGTAATTTGATAACTATTAACATAATAACATACTAGCAAAATATATTGTCAAACTAAAGACCAAAAAGGTCTAGAAATAGAACCTACCTTGCCTAGTCAGCTATCATTATCTTTTTTTCCTTTCTGGTCCTGAGGTGCCTATTGATTTCTTCTCTTTTGTTTGTAGGTAGGTTAATACATGGTAGTTGGTAAATAGGTATGGTTATAAGTAAAAAATTTAGCATGGTTTCCTTACCAGTCGAGGATAGCCACTTACCTTTCCAAGAGTTTATCCTTGTCTTAATCTTAGATAGAAAATGATCCCAAAGTTTATTAGATCTACTTCTCTTGTCTAAAGGAAGACCTAAGTATTTACAAGGGAAGTTTCCTTTCTTAAAGTTCATATTATTGTAGATTTCCTCTCATTTTTTATATTTGTGTTGAAGAAGAAGATTTATTATTTCTCCTCATTAATTTATTTTCCTGGGGCTTTTGCATAAGAGTTAAGAATATTATTGATTTCTACATATTCTTGTTTATTACCTTCACCATAGAGAATAGTATCATCAACAAATTGTTGATGGGTTATATGATCCATACTGCTAGTTATTTAATACCTTTAATATGGTCCTCCTCCCTAGATTTGTTAAATTATCTACCTAGCACCTCCGCCATGATAATGAATAGGAAGGGGAAGATAGGATCTCCTTGTCTCTATCCCCTGGAGATGTTGAAGAATCCTTCAGGTGTGCCATTTACCAAGACTAAAAGTTTGGGTGTGGAAATGCATTAAAAAATTAGGTTGATCCATCATTTTGTAAATCCAAATACTTCTAAACACTTGTACAAGAAGCACCAATCCAATGTACCATAAGATACCCTAATATCCAACTTAATTAACATACTTGGATTGTGATTACATTAAATGGATTGAATTTATTCCTAAGCAATTATTACTCCATCACAGATAGATCTCTTAAGGAAAAAACTTGTTTGCTCTTAACTAATTAGGCCAGGAAGAATTTTATGAATTCAGTGAGCTAAAGTATTTGTAAGGGTTTTATATATAGTGTTACACGGTGAAATAGGTCTAAAGTCATCACAATTCTCATCTTTCTCCTTCCTTGGAATGAGAGTAAGAAAGTTATTATTTACTTCTTTGAGTAGATTTCTAGAGTTTCTAACCCCCTCTAGAACCTCTACTACCTCATCACTTGTAAAGTGCCAACATTTTTGAAATAAGGAAGTCAAGAATTCATCTAACCCTGAAGCCTTGTCTAGGTGCATTTGCATCATAACTATTTCTATCTCAGATTTCATAAATTTTGGTGTTAAAGCCTTGTTTTGTTCTACATAGACAAATTTAGGTATGTTTGATAAGATCTTTTTCTGATGTTACATATTGGAGCCTTCCCAATTGTTTAGTATTTCTTCATAATGTCTAACTGTCATAGAAACAATATGATCAGGGTTTGCAACAATGGTTCCCTCCCTAGTTTTAACCTTGGTTATCCTATTAATATTTCTTCGTTGTTTGGTAGTATTATGAAAAAAGTAAATTATTTTGTCCCCAACATCTAGACATGTTTTTCTAGATTTTTGGTGGTAGAAGATCTCTTCCTTGGCTAAGATGTCTTCATACTCTGTCAATAATTTATTTTCTTTGTGATAAATTTCTTTCCTTTATTAATCAATTCATTGTTCATAATTTCCAGCTCTTCCTCTATTCTTATCTTTGATTCAAAGATATTTCTAAAGTGGTTCTTATCCTACTGAAGTAGTTTATTTTTTATTATCTTTATTTTATTAACTAGATAGTATAATTTTGATCTTGATACTTCAATATCCTTCCACAAATATTCAATTGTAGTTACAAGGTTTTCATCTCTTAGCCACATATTTTCAAACTTAAATGGGCACCTTTTAGGGTATTCCTCAATAATATTCAATAAAATGGAGAAATGGTCTGAACCAGAGTTTGGAAGGATTTCAGCTAAGAGAATAAAGGGGAAATCTACCCAATTGCCTTTAAGGAGTAACCTATCTAACTTCTCAACAATATGGTTTAAACCTTGCCTTCTGTTATTCCATGTGAATGCACCATTTTCTATTTTGATTTCTAGAAAATTATTTTTATGAAACCACTTTTTGAAGTCAGTTGTTGATTGAGACTCTTTGATGATTTCACCCCATTTTTCTTTTGGGTCAAGAATCACATTAAAATTTCCTCCTATGATACACATGTGATTTGGAATGCTTTATAGGAATTGTTATATTTCCTTCCATACCATATTTTTATCCCTATTTTGTATTGGCTCTTAAACATTAATCAATAAAAATTGTAAGTTACTTCTTATACTTATAACTGAACCACTCATCCAATTCTAGTGATTCTCTTCTTTGGTGAAGTAGACTAATCTAGGATCCCAAATTATTGCTAAGCCACCTGAGGCTCCATTTGCATGGGTTCCATCAATCTCCCATATACCTAATTTCTTTCTTAAAACTACAATATCTTTCTGGTTTAGTTTTGTTTCTTGTAACATTATGATTTTATTTTTTGTTGCACATATACAAGATTTCACATTCTACTGCTTGTTAGGGGCGTTCAGGCCCCTGGAATTCCAAGTTATGACTTCTATGGTTCAATGGGAAGGCCCTTCCCCTTCTCAACATTAAAAAAAGATATGATCTTGGTCTGATCCTTAGCATACCCATCTTTTTCCCTTAACTCTAAAAGATACCTCCTAACCCTTTTATTATTACTATTTACACAGTCAGGGGTGTCTTTACCTAAATCAGATTATACAATTCCCATGGATGCATCAAACACATCCCCTTCCTTCATCCCTAACTTGATAATTTCCTCCTCCAATGCTTCTTGATTCGTTTCCCCTTCTTCAAACTCCATAATTATAGCAATAAAAAGTTGTTTCTCTAATGTAGTCTCTTCTTCATTAAGGAAATCCTCAGCAATCCCCTCAAGCAGGTCATATAGGACCTCATTACATAGGTATTCAATACCTAAGTCTATATTATCAATTCTATCACAACCTTTTGGAAGACAATCAACAATGTCCTTCTTCTCAATACATGTCTTAATTTCTCTCTCTCCCATCATATTATCACTAGGATTTTGGGTTACTGGAATTACATCTGGCTTAGCAAGGGATAAATCAAAATTC
Source organism: Thuja plicata (assembly GCA_018584345.1). Lineage (NCBI taxonomy): Eukaryota > Viridiplantae > Streptophyta > Pinopsida > Cupressales > Cupressaceae > Thuja > Thuja plicata. The sequence goes on along the minus strand of MU224229.1, from coordinate 792,699 downwards.
TCTATAATGACTTCCTCTTTTCCTAAAATCTCCATTTCCATCCCAACCTCTTCAACCATAAGGATGACATTCTCCATCACGGGGGCAATCATGATCTTGTTCTCCACTATCTCTTCCTCCTCAACATCCCATGTCTTAGATTCCTAAGAGTTGTTTGCTAACCTTGGCTCTATATTTTCCTTAAAATTCTGATTAATCAGTGCCAATTCCTTGTTAATTCTATGATGAAAGGGATTTTTGAGGTCTTCTTGAGGGCTAGGAAGATGGAAACAATTTTTTTGTTTCATTTTAGATTTCTATGATAAATCCTTCACTTTCCTTATTAAGCTGAATGTTAATTCCCTCTATGTATTTAAGTATATTTTCACTATTAACACTAGCCTCTTGGTGCTTAAAGTTATTCCTTCTAGTAGTTTTGTTAGATTAGTTAATCTTTCCTTGGTTTATGTATTTATTTATTTAGGATAAACCATGGCATCCTACTTTTATTTAATTAGGAGACTCCTATGGAATCCCTACATGTATCTTGTCCTCTATTCCGAGTGGGAGGACATGTCATTTCTTGTAATTCTTTTATTAAGGAAATAATCTTATCATCCTTAAGATGATGTTTCCACTTTGCACACACCTATTATGGATGTTGGAATTCATATACTAGTGATTTACTTAGTAACTCCTCTCCTCATCTCTATTTAAGAGATGCTCCTCTCTCTCATTTTCACTCTATGAAGTTATTGTAAATGACTCTCTCTCTCTCTCTCTCTCTCTCTCTCTCTCTCTCTCTCTCTCTCAATTTTCATCATTCTTAATATCACAAAGGGGTTTTCTTTGATTTTCCCCTTTCAAAACTTATTGTCTCCTTGTTGGGTCTTTTGGTGTATGCTCCTATTTTATGCATTTCTCATGGTAACATATTTATCTTCTATTAGCTCTCTTGGATTATTTTTCAGTTTTTGGTTCTTGATTATTTTCCTCTCAAGTTTCATCCTTATGATGTGATATGCTCCTCATTTTAGAAACTATGTTATTATGAATGGTACCTTGATAAAATACAAGTCTGATGATATAAGCTTTATTTTTCATGATCAGCTCTACTGTTTCAGGATAATTCAAATTAATATCAATATCTACTAATATTTTAACATTATAAGAGAATAGGAAATTTTCCTAAAGCCCTACAAAGCCTTCTAGTAGATCTCCTATTTTCATGGAAATTTAACTATGTATTAATTCTACTGGAAGGTTAGATAAACTAACCCATTTCAAAACTTTTTTTGGTTGAAGTTTGCTAGGATCAAATTTTGGCTACTATTCCATGAATTTAAAATAGTATCCTTTATGAAAAAACATGGTTCCCATATAAAAAATAAAATATTTTAGGGTTACATCTTTACAATCAATGAACATGATTTTTTTAGGAAGGATGGTAATACTTACTTGGCCCGCATAAGCCCCCTCCAACCATTATGCAATGCTTTCTAGCGGAAGCATGTATCCACACCATCGTGCAAATAAACCATAATTCTTACAGTGATCCCACATGCCATATGTAAATATATTTTTAACCACAGTTGTAATGACACTTTCTCTTCGATCTGAAGATTGGGGATTCTTCTTCCGAAGTCTATTTGGTAGAGATTGAAATGGAGGTGTAATGTTCCTAGTGTTCTGCATTACTTGATTTATATAAGTACAAGAGAATTTTTTTCCTATTAGGGCTTCACATGTTACCATTACTATGTTTAGAAGAGATATTTTGGTTGGTGTTATTTTCTAGGGATGAGATATCCCTTCGCCATGAGCTAACATTAATACCTTCCAGGGGCTAAGATCTTTTGGAGGGTGAATTTATAAAAGGAGTTGAAAGGTCAAACCTTGAATAACTCATATGTGAAGATGTAGATGAATTTTTCCTTCTACCTAGTGTAGTTTGATTAGCCCCAGAGGTAAATCCTAGAATCTTGGATGTAATGGGGATTTCCCATAATTGATTTATGAGACCTTTATTATTGTCACTCTATCTACTACCATTAGCTTCTTCCCCAGACTAAGCCTTCAAGGCCTTCTTAGATTTATGACTCCTTACAACCTTTCATTCATTTTTATTAAAAGAAATATACACTCTATTTTCCATATTTGTCCTCATAACAGGATTTCTCTGTCACCACTCCTTCCCATTATTTTCCATAGAAAAGATAGGGTTCCAAGTATTTCCTTTCAATAGGACTCTATTTACCTCTTGATCAAAGAGATGAGGGTTGCTTAAAACTCTTAACCTATTTTAATTTGCATGGGTGTTTACCATGATCGGAGAAGAATGCATTTGAAGCATTGTTTTCCCTTCCACTTAGGGCTGCTTTTTTCACGGATTTGAGAGAAAAGCCATTTTAGAGATATTAAAAGAAGATTTTATTCTAGTGGAGCTTCATCTTAGATTAGTGCTTGTTAATGGACATTTTATTTGAATATCTTGAAGTATCTAGTGCTTACATTTAACTTGGATGATTCTATCAATGTTATGATGAATTATGAAAATATTGACCAACTTGGTTTTAATTTAAATGATTTTATGTAATTATTTAAATTTTTATGATTGACTTAAAGTTTTTATTAGTGATTAAATTGAAATTATTTTTCATTTCTTCTCGCCCCTTTATTTTGTTGTAAATATTTAAGAATCAAACATTGGAATATTTTAAAAACATTAAGAGAAATTGCCATGTCTAAATTTGCCTAAGTTTCATAAAGTGCATGAGTAAATTTGATTAAGTCTCATAGAAATATTTAATCTTGCATGAAATTATGGGACTTGAAATCAATTACATCTCGAATAGATCCAAGCTTATGAAAAATTCAATAAATGACAAATGTCCATCATGAAGGACATTCAGTTGTCCCACATGGTCAAGACCTAACTTAAGAGAATCCTTTGAGTAAATTTTCTTGATTTTCAAGAGGAGTGAATTATCTTTGCTCACTCGGAGTTGGTTGTGCTAATACCACCATTAATAGTATCATGTTTACACTACAAAGGGATTAATTGGATAAGAAACATCTTATCACACCAACACCCCATTTTAAGTGTAACCTAGGGGGAATTAGACATATGAAAATATATAAAACATGAAGATAATTATGATTATGGGTTCCAACTTTTAAGACATGTTACCTACCCATTTACAAATGAAATTTCTCATAGTCGAAGAAAAGCAGAAAACCTAGTAGGAAAAACGTCTTTTCAAAAGAGTGAAATGATAAGAAGAAGAAAAAATAAGTGATGTATGGAGTGTTGGAAATAATGGAATGGTGTGTACTGAGAGGGGAGGGGTGAATCAGTACCCTCAAAAACTTTTATCAATTAACCTTTATCCTTTTATGATCAATACATTGTATTACCATTCATATTTTCTATTCTATCTTTGTGTGTGTGCATCCAATACATAAAATAATTAGCATGCAAAACATTCATGAAATGTATAGACACATGACACAAGATTTGGTAACGCAGAAAACCCCTGTTAGAAGGTAAAAACTACAATGGGGATGAAACCCACAAAGCTTCACTATCTGCAGAATGGAAGGGGCCGGTTAAGGATTACAATTTGATCAATTCTGATGATCTACCCTATTAGGAGTATTATGTGGAGACTGGTTAAGGTCTACTTTGTTAAGATTTTTAGCAACAATTTTTAATGTGCACTCAGTTAAGATATTTACATAAGGATTGTTAAATCCACCTTTCTTGAAATGATTTCTTTTATTTGCTACACTTGTTAGAATGTAGACAAAAATACTCAATGAACTGAGTGTATGCAATCTACCATTGTTGAATACAAATCCATTAAAGATTGCAAGTATAATGTATCACCTAATGTGATTGATCAATACCTTTGTTTCTCGGTAGCCTTGAATCTGGTTCTTGATAATGTAATTCATCTTTTGTTGTTCTTGCTTAAAAACCTTAGTTTGATCCATAGATGTGCTCCTTGGATACTATCATCCTCACATCCTTTTTAAAAGGAATGATTACACATCTATTTATATAATAGATTGACCTATTTTAGTTTCACGTATTACAAAGATAACTCTATGATTGAAGGTTTACAACTTGACCTTGATCTCCTAGTTTGCATCTTTTCAATCAGTTAGACTGATTAAAAAAATTACAATTACAATGCTTGTCCCTCAAGAAATGATTTTAAATCAAATCAAAACTCTAAATATAAAACATAATTGTTTTATCTGACGTGGAAATCATATCCACATTTCTCAGGATTTAGCTGACTTTGGGTGTTTGATGCTTGGGTTGCTCTGTTGTCAATCTGTTGGTGTTCCTTTGTTGAATTTTCTATTAGGTTCCCTTGCTCTGTTGGGTTCCTCTTCTTTTCTACTCTATCGGTTTATACTTCAACATTTTTCAGGTTGAACTATGTAAACTCTTTCAGGTTATTCTTGTGATTTGTCTTGTTGGGTTTCTCTGCTCTTAACACTTTCGGTGACCTTTGTTATCTATACTTTCAATTTGCATTGAAAGTTTGTCTTTCGGTGATGGTTCAAAAATTGTTTTCCCTTTGCATATACTAATGGAAAAATAATGTCTTCAATCTCCCCCTTTGACATTAGTATCAAAAAATGATATGTGAAAAATACTAAACTGTGTAGTATGTACACCATATGTTCACCTTGTCATTTATGACTCCCCTTATGTATATGTCGGTATAGTATATGTATATACATGTATACTTGCCTTTATATTGTACTCCCTTTTCACCTTATCTTTATATCATTTTCCCCTTTGTATTATATCAATCTCCCTAATGTACATATCATTTTCCCCTAATGTACATATACATATCATTTTCGCCCTTTTTGATAGTAAGGGAAAAGGTGTATACTTACAAATTATCAAAAATATGGGAATAGGAATTCTTCATGTCTTCCATAAGTTTCTCCCAATTCTCCTTTAGGTTTTCAAGAGCCATTTGCTCCAGTGTGATTCGGGCATGCATATCATAGATGTTGTCTACTACAGACATCTCTGGGGTGGAAATTAACTATCTTTTCAAAGTCATGTGTTGTTGCAGAAGTGTAAGTTGTGGTACCATTAGAGCTTGTAGCTCGGTAACCTCATCTCTAAACTTGGTTTATGCCTCTAGAATTTCTAGTCTCAACCTTCTATATTTTATAATCTTGTCCAAATGTATCTTGATTACATTTTCATCTGTGGTTAGACTTTGTGCACATGCATTTAGATCGGAATCTATTTGTGCAATCTTATCACTATTTTCCTTAGTGATTTTCTCTAAAGTGCATAACTTTTGTATTAAGGCAATAGTTCAGAAATTATTGAATCTACTTCATGTGCAAGTTCTAAGAGCTTTACCTTATTCACTGCCACTTCTTGGCTAATCTTTTCTGTCAATTTATATTGAAATTTTTGTTCTGCTTGTTCTTCAATGGCTTTTTCTGCATCCACATTCTGAGATGTGATGGCCTCGATTAGAATGGAAAGTTGATCAAGGATGGGGGAATTTCGATCAACATCAATGTCAGGAACTATTTGTGTCAAGATATCCCTTGTAGTTTCTAACACTATGGATTCTTTGTGCTCTTTCCTTAGCTTTTCTTGCATAGCTTTCCTTTGACATATTTCTCCATACTTTTTGAGAGATTCGAAGTACAATGTAGAAGGGTCACATTTCGGTATCTCAATGATTTCATCAAGTGTTACATGTAGTGTGTTCTTCTTTTTCTTCTTCTTCTTCTTGGATGCTAAGTGGGAAGCACTTGAATGTACTACCAAAGAAAGATCCTTTGCTTTGTCATATGTGCTAGATGAAGGCTTTTGTGGTGTCGTGTCTTTGGTCTGCTGCTCAGTATCTACCTGTCGGTTGGTAGTGGACATCTCTACATCAACCTTCGGTGTATCTACAACATTTTCTTCTATATTCTTAGGAGTATCATCTTATTTATTCTCCTCTTCACCTTTTTCTTTCTTCCCTTCATCTGTTTCTTGTTGTGCTCCATCAGTTGTATCTTTCTGTTCATCAGTTTTATCTTTATGTTCATCATTACCCTTATCATCGGGTATGCTTGCATCAGGTTCAGGTGAGTTGTCCTTTTGTGACATTATGTTAATAGCTTGTATTAATAGTGGCATTTGACCTGGTATATTTACATGTACAACATTTGTAGTTGTGTCCTATTCATCGGTTTGGGTTGGGACAATAGTGACATCTTCATCTTTCTGTATCTCATATGTAGGATCTCCTCCAATAATATCAATGATAGTATTATCCAGCCATGTTTCATCTGTAGTATCCATATCCTTGTTACCCACTGTGTTTAATGATACTTCACTTATATCCTCATCATCAGTTATAGTAATGTGCTTTGGGCTCAGTTTATCCCATTCTTTAGCATTGAGTGGCTTGTCAGTAAGAGCTGCTTGTGGCTCGAGGCTTGAATCCCTTTTAGATATATTAAGCATCTTTCTCCATTTATCCTCACTATTTCTATCAAGTTCAATTAGATGTCCCTTTAGAAATTCATAGGCTCTTAGCTTTGGGCAGAACCTATTAGAATGTTTCTCCATCATTTCTTGAATTTCTTCCATCTTAGATTCAGGTGGCATGACTGAAACTAGGGCTCTTTCCCTTATTTGTTTCTCTTCCTTGAGACCATTGTTAGAATGAATTTAGAATAACTGAGAGGGGGTGAATCAATTATCCTCAGGTCTAGATGTACCAATTGAAACTTTATAGCACTTTAAACAACTCAGATCTGCTCGTTAGCAACAACATAAGTCAACAACATAAATATGTAGTTTATTGTTCCAATGTAATCAGCTTGTAGAAACTTAACAGTAAAACACAACATAAACATTCACACAAGTTGACATGAGTATTTAATGTGGAAACCCAAATTGGAAAAAACCACCAGTAACATGCTACCAAGTTTTCACTCTTCTGAAGTGAGCTATGCTAGGAGCCAACCCTGTTAAAGGTTACAAAACACATTGCTAAATGTGACCTGGTTAAAGGATTTAATCACCTTGTCAGGAGTGGCCTTGTTAGAGGTATTAGAACATTCCACCTAAATGTCACCTTGCTCAAAGGATTTATACAATGACTAGTAGGTCAATCTGGTTAAAGGATTTTGACTGATACAATGGTTAGAAAGTAATCAGAAGGTGTGATATGATACATACAACTTACTTTGAAAATCCAAATCCAATTCAGCTCTAATGCTAATTCACTGAGTGGCCTCCATTCTCATTTCAATCTTCATATCTACTTGGAAATCCTTCAAGCAATCACTTTCACAACTCTCTGCTTCTCTTCTCAGCCTTCTCTCCTAGATCATGCCAATCAGTCAATTAACCATGCAATCATCTTGCATACACTTTTCACATGCATCAATTCTTGAATAACCCCTTGAGGTTATCTTATACCTCTTCATCTAGGTAAAATAAATCTTTTCAGCTTAATCAAGATCGTAGATCTTAGGTTAGGTCAAATCTAACATATCTTTTCATATTTACATTTAATTTACTTATCCAAAGAAACCGCTAATTAAATCTTGGATCCATGTGTTAATTACTATTACCCATGCATTTAAATAATATGGACCAATCGTGCTTATCCTTAATTAACTTTACATATCTCAATAAATTCAATTATGTCGGCCAGAGATCTCAAATCTCAACAATTACCAAAATATTGTTGCTCGGCCAACACTGTTTTCCTCGGCAATTTACTGGCGCTTGTTTGACACTAAGAAATTATGCTCGCCATATACTGGTGCTCAGTCGACACAAACTTTGTTCGGCATATACTATTCCCAATAAACTAACATCATAACTTAGTGTTATAGATAAAAAACACATTACTTTGCCAATGTGCCAACTGATCAAGTACCCTTGTGATTTCCCATAACTCAACCATTTCACTCAGTCTTCTTGTTATCCTTGCCTTCAAATCTTCTTCAATAATCAGTAAATATGGTACTCAAATAGATAGCAATAGTCTCACCAGTTAAGGTTTGACATCAATGACAAAACAACAATTGTTTACATTGTATCTTTCCAACAGTCTCCCTCTTTGGCATTGATGGCAACACTCAACATTAAAACAATAATTTTACAAACATAGTTACCATACAATCCAAAAATTTTGCCTATGTTCCTTGATATGAAAAAATCTTCATTAATGTCTTTAGCTTCATTCTGATTCTAATCATCTAAAACATTTCTCCCTCTGTGTCTGTAATCACACTGAAATATTTCTATTTATGTTTAGTAGACTCTCTCTTTCAGTAAACTCTCCCCCTTTTCTCTAAGTATAGTAAACTCTCCCTCTTTGAAAACAATGCCAAAGATGTTGACATCTTCATCATGCAAATTCTTCTGTTCTAACTCAATATCATGTTGTTCCTATCATCTTTCTTATGACTGATCCTCTTTTCTATCCTTGTCTTTCTTCACAGCTTTAGGCAGCATCCTAAAGTGTGATTGCCTATGCATCAATGCATCAAATATTCTAAATATAACATTTGATGCAACAGTTCCATTCTAAACTAATTAGCCTTAGTTAGGGGAATCACCCCTAATTTACCTTGTAGATACTCATGATCATCCTTGGGTAGTGCTTTAGTAAATATGTCTGCTAATTGTTCCTTAGTATGCACATATTCCAGTCTCACTTCCTTGTTTTGAACTAGCTCCCTCAAGCAATGATACTTGATAGCTATATGCTTTGTCTTAGAGTGCATCACAGGGTTCTTATAAATATTGATGGCACTCGTGTTATCACAATATATAACAACTAGTTTTGTGATCTCCTCTTTCATACCTTTCAGTAGTCTCTTCAACCACACAATATTAGAACAATTAATTGTTGCTGCCACATACCCGGCTTCAGCTGTAGATTGTGAGGTGCAATTATGTTTCTTGCTTGTCCATGAAACCAATCTCTTTCCCAAAATAAATGCACCACTTGTGGTTCTTTTCTTGTCATCCACATTTCCATCCCAATCAGAGTCAGTGTAAACTCTAAGCTCAAACTTATCATTCTTTTTGTAATACAGACCATATTCATTTGTTCCTTTCAAATATCTCATAATTCTTTTTACTGTCATCATATGATTTTCCTTGGGATTGGCAAAAATCTTGCAATGATTCCAACAACCAGAGCAATATCAGGTATGCTATGCACAACATATTACAGCTTTCCAATCATTGACCTATAAAGGGTTTGATTCACTTCTTTTGTATCATCATTTTTTGTTAATTTTTGTCCAGTTGCCATGGGTGTACTCACTGGTTTTGATTCTTCCATTCTAAAAGTTTTTAGTATCTCCTTGACATATTTTGATTGAGTAATATTGATACCATTCTTCATTTGATATATTTTTAAGCCAACAAAGAATTTGATTTCACCAAACATAGACATCTCAAATTCAATTTGCATCTCTTTTGCAAATGTTTGGCATAACACATCTTGTCCACCAAATATAATGTCATCAAAAAAAAATTCAGTTAATAAATTACCTTTATTTTGTTATGTCTTCAAATACAGATTGTTATTGTCATTGGTTCTTGCAAATTCAATATTTATCAAATAATTGTGCAATCTCTCATGCCATGCTCTTGGTGCTTGCTTCAGTCCATATAGTGCCTTGTGTAGTCTGAAAACCATATTCCTCTTGCTTGGTTCAACAAATCCATCAACTTGTTCAATGTACACTTCTTCTTCTAATATTCCATTTAGAAATGTTGACTTTACATCCATCTGATAAACTTTAAAACCTTTGTAGGTCGCATATGCAACTAAGGTTCTGACTCCTTCTAATCTTGCAACTAGGGTGAATGTTTCTCCATAATCAATTCCTTCCTCTTGTGCATAACCCTTGCATACCAGTCTACTTTATTCCTTGTTACTTCTCCATGTTCATTCAGCTTATTTTTGAATACCCACTTAGTACCAATTATATTTTTGTCATTCGGCCTAGGTACAAGTGTCCAATTCTTATTCTTTTCAATCTGTTCAATCTCTTCACTCATGGCTTGTATCCAGTCTTCATTCTCTAAAGAATCTTTTACTATTTTAGGCTCAAAATCACATAACAAGCATGCACCATCTCTCAAATTACTTCTTGTCATAACTACAGAATCCTATAATTTGATAAGGTTTGTGGTGCCTTCTCACATACTTTGCTAGATCAGGTTCTTGTTTTGCTTCAGATTCAATATTCTCATTTAATTCAGGTTGATTCTGTGTCTCAGCATCTCCATCAGATAGCTCGATAATTATCTCCTGTTGCCTAGCAACCTCATTCTGTGACTCGACAGGTGCTAGCTCTTGTTCAACAACCTCATTCTCAGGTTCAAGTAATACATTAGAATCTTCCTCATCCATATAGACAAATGATTTGTAACTTTTAGGTTCCTGTGTGCTTTCTTCTTCATTTCTTTCTGCATATTCATCAATTCTAACATTTGCACTTTCCATAATTTTATTAGTGTTAGAATTCAAACACTTATATGCTTTAATTTTAGTTGAATAACCAAGAAATATGCCTTCCTCACCTTTAGCATCAAGTTTTCCATTTCTGTTATCCTTTAGTATAAAACATTTACTTCCAAAAACTTTGAAATATCTTACATTAGGTGCATATCCATACCATAGCTCATAATGTGTAGCATTAGTACATTTCTTGACTTGTACTCTATTCAGGGTATAGACTATTGTACTCATAGATTCTCTCCAATATTTATGTGCAACATTTTTCTCCATCATTAGTGTTCTGGCACAGTCCATGATAGATCTATTTCTTCTTTCAGCAATACCATTCTGTGGTGGTGTCCTAGGTGTGGACATCTGTCTTTTTATACCTCGGTCATTAAAAAACATGTTAAACTCATTAGAAATAAACTCGCCTCCTCAGTCAGATCTCAAAAATTTCAGACTTTTGCCTGTCTCCTTTTCAAATTTTGCCAAGTACCACTTAAATAACTAGAATGCATCAGATTTTTCTTTAAGAAATATAACAATCATCATTCTAGATTAATCATCAACAAATAGAATGAAATATATATCTCCACAGTAACTTTTCTCACCAATGGGACCACAAAGGTAAGTATGAACCAATTCCAGAATTTCATCAAAAGTATGAGTCTTGCTCTTGAAACTAGATTTAGTCATTTTTCCCAATTGACATTGCTTACACATTGCATTTTCAAGTTTCTTTAACTTAGGCATCCCTCTAACCTTTTTAAATTTTCTTATGCTTACTAAGTTATGAAAGTTTACATGACACAACCTTTTATTCCATAACAAAACATCATTATATTGTGCAAACAAGCATGTCTCATCAACTAAGTCCAGATAGAACAAGTTACCTTTTGTCTGCTCTCTACTTCCAACTAGTTCTCCAGTGGCATCATAGATCTTTGCCTTATTGTGATGGAACTCAACTCTATAACCAGAAGTATTCAGGTGTGCAACACAATAAATTATAGTTAAGATCATCAACCCAATATACATCGTCACATCTGATCTTGTTAATCAAGTTAATTGATCCTTTCCCTTTAACAAGACATGGTGCATCATTACCAAATTTAACATAACCACCATTTCACTGATCTAAGGTCTCAAATTTATCCTTATCACCAGTCATGTGATGTGGACAACCACTGTCAATAATCCAATGGTCACCTTTACTCATGTAAGAAATTAATGCAGTTTTCTCATCATCATCAGAATCATCTTTCATAGCAACATACATAACTTCTATATCATTTTCATCAGAATTATCAGATCCATTGTCAAAAGATTCTTTAACTATATAGAAATAATTCTTCCCTTTGTCTTTGTAATCCTTATACTTTCTGAAGTCTCGGTCATCCTTTCTGTCTTTGTACTTGTTGTCTCTTCTTTCATCTTTGTCATTCTTATTAGGACATTTAGCAACAATATGACCAACTTTGTTACATGAAAAACAAATGATAGGAAGTTTACCTTTGAATTTTCCTTTTCCTCTAGATAGTATTCTTGCCATAAGTGCCTCAATTTCTTCCAGATCATCATTTGTAGTTTTCAATTGAGGTTAAAACAATTTTTGAAGGGAACAGTAACCCTATACAAAAGAAGCTAAAGATAAGCAGGAAACAATCGTACAAAAAGTGAACAGACAACAAAAGATGACAGCTGGGGGTAAAACATGGATACATTAAAAACCCCTCCAGCACTTACAACTATCCAAAAGAAGAAACCCAAACAAAAAGACAACCAGCTACAAAATACAGTTAAGTCTATTTTTCCATAATATCAGCAGAGTCAGGCATCACATTTTTATATTTTTCAATAGCCTATCTAAGATCTTTTATTTCCTTTGTGAGATCTGTAGTTTTGTTGTCATTGTTCACACATTTCTTTCCTTTATTTGATTTGTTAAGGACCAATTGGGATCTGAATGCAGAATCAATAGCTTGTGGAGTGTAGTTATCAAAATTTGACATCTCAAATGCAGTAAGTCTGCCTACCAGACCTTCTAAAGTCAAATTGTTATTAGGAGTACATCTTAATTCTTGAATTGCAGAGAGTCTAATAGCATATACAAGAATAAGATTCCTTAGTACCTTGCTCATAATGGTGTTATCATCAATGGTTCCATTATCTCTTCTAATAGCATTCACAACTTCCTTTATCCTACCACAATATTGAACTATATTTTCTCCTTCTTGCATTTTCATTTCATCAAACTTACCTCTTAAACTTTTAGATTTGGCTCTTAGAAAAATTGTATCTCCTCTATAGATGGTTTTTAGGATATCTCACATATGCTTTGCATTTTTACAGTTCTTTATGTCTTCAAATTTAGGATAGCTCACGGATGATGCGATCTCTAACATTGCTTGATTGTGTTCCTGCTTTTCTCTTAACTGTTTAGCGGTGAGAGGTGTTGTTAGGACTACATAATCATGTTCAATATAGCACTTAGTAGCATCACCAATACTAGCCAGATGCAATTTCATCAAACTCTCCCATGTTGGGAAGTTATCTTTGTTCAACTTCAGTACCTCCTTTTTATACATCTTGATCTTTTGCTCCACGTACCTTCAAACTATTTTCAAGAGACCAAAGCTCTTATACCAATTGTTAGAATAAATTTAGAATAACTGAGAGGGGGGGTGAATCAGTTATCCATAGGTCTAGATTTATCAATTGAAACTTTATAGCACTTTAAACAACTTAGATCTGCTCGGCAGCAACAACATAAGTCAACAACATAAATATGCAGTTTACTATTCAAATGTAATCAACTTGTAGAAAATTAATAGTAAAACACAACATAAACATTCACACAAGTTGACACCAGTATTTAATGTGGAAACCCAAATTGGAAAAAACCACTAGTAACATGCTACCATGTTTTCACTCTTCTGAAGTGAGCTCTGCTAGGAGCCAACCCTGTTAAAGGTTACAAAACACATTGCTAAATGTGACCTGGTTAAAGGATTTAATCACTCTATCAGGAGTGGCCTTGTTAAAGGTCTTAGAACATTCCACCCGAATGTCACCTTGCTCAAAGGATTTATACAATGACTATTAGGTCAACCTGGTTAAAGGATTTTGACTGATATAATGGTTAGAAAGTAATCAGCAGTTGTGATATGACACATACAGCTTACTTTGTAAATCCATATCCAATTCAGCTCTAATGCTAATTTACTGAGTGGCCTCCATTCTCATTTCAATCTTCAAATCTGCTTGGAAATCCTTCAAGAAATCACTTTCACAACTCTCTACTTCTCTGCTTAGCCTTCTCTACTAGATCATGTCAATCAGTCAATTAACCATGCAATCCTCTTGCATACACTTTTCACATGCATCACTTCTTGAATAGCCCCTTCAGGTTATCTTATACCTCTTCATCTAGGTAAAATAAATCTTTGCTGCTTAATCAAGATCGTCGATCTTAGGTTAGGTCAGATCCAATGGATCTTTCCATCTTTACATTTAATTTACTTCTCCATAGCAATCACTCATTAAATCTTGGATCCATGCGTTAATTACGACTATCCATGCATTTAAATAATTTGGACCAATCGTGCTTATCCTTAATTAACTTTACATATCCCAATAAATTCAATTATGTTGGTCAGAGATCTCAAATCTCAACAATTACCAAAATATTGATGCTCGGACAACATTGTTTTCCTCGATAATTTACTCGCATTCGATTGACACTAAGAAATTATACTTGGCATACACTGGTGCTTGGTCGACACAAACTTCGCTCGGCATATAGTGTTCCCAGTAAACTAACATCATAACTTAATGTTATAGATAAACAACACATTACTTTGCCAATGTGCCAACTGATCAAGTACACTTGTCATTTCCCATAACTTAACCATTTCACTCGGTCTTCTTGTTATCCTTGACTTAAAATCTTCTTCAACAATCAGTAAATATGGTACTCAAATAGATAGCAATAGTCTCACCAGTTAAGGTTTGACATCAATGACAAAACAATAATTATTTACATTGTAGATTTCCAACAAGCATATGTCCACCTTGCTGACAATCTATCCATAAGTTCTTTAGGAATTTTATCTTCAAATTGAATTGGTATATATTTAAATACACTCATCATTGTGATGATGCCTTCTTCTAACTTGTTTTGGTCCTCGGGGTCCAGAGTTAACCATTTTCTTATCTTGGGGTCACTTATTGATCCTGAATTGATCATTGATGCACATACCTCATCAATTGTGGTAGGCATCTTATTCTTAATAGGTTGTTCATCATGTTCAGTATCTTCTAAATCTTCTTTGGTTCTGATTATCCTTCTTCTTTTTTTTGGGCCCTTTTTCCTTGTTTGAGGCTTTCTTTTATAGGTCCTCACTTGACCTTTCTTGATCGATGAAGGACTTGCATCCTTTTCTGTCTGACTTCTGGTCCTAGATGCAACAATTTTCCTAGGCTTCTTTGGGGATGGTGCATCAGACTCTGTGGATTCTAAGTCACTCACTTTTTCATCTTCACCGATGGGTGACTGACCCTCAGTTTCTTCTGTCTCTTTTGTTTCCTCTTCATTTACTGATAGCTTTTTCTTCAGAGTATTAACCATTTTATCTTTCTTCCTGTCAATATTTTTCACAACTAAGCCATTTTTTATCATTTCCTTGTCTTCCTCGTAAGTTTCAAAGTTAGGTTGTGATTTATCCAATGGTTCATTTATCAATGTCTCAATAGCATTTGTTGCTTGATCTATGTTAACCTCATAGTCAAGTGGTGATAGTCATGCTATCCTCGGTACATCTAGCTTGATACAGGTGTAATCAGTGTCCACCATAAAACAAATTTTAGTCTTGTATTTTTCAACCAGTTGTTCTAGTATCATCGTCCTCTTCTACATTCTTTCTTTGAATCCAGTGAAGTATTCATTCATGACTGATTCAAAATTATCTCCTACTGATCTAATGAACTCACTAATCTATGTGGTCACTGTATGTAATGAAACCTAACCTGTTGGGAGCACGCTCAAACATGCAAACGTTAGAGATAAACATTAAATAACAACATTATGCATATCTAAAACATACTACTAAAAACAAGAAGACTTTCATTACAACCTCCGATGAGCTGAACAAGGGCACCCAAGACCTTGTTGATTTGCTCTTAGAGAGGTGTGTGGGTGTGCTCTCCCAACACAATATCAAATCTCACTATTGATCTTTGAGTGTAAAAACTAAGATGCAAGCTAATGAGACAATGAAAAGCTCAAGAACAAGTATGAGGAACTTGTCTCAAACTATTCATTAAATGCAATGAGAATGATGATGCACACTATGTTAATATGCTATGCAAGATCAAATGAAACTAAAACTAGATTCATTCACCATTATCCTAGCATATGATTTCTAGATTATGAACTAAAAGCATGAAAGCATGAATATGAACTAAGAATTGTAGAGCTATTTTGACATAATAACAATGCATAAAATGAAGATGCTTTGCTCTTGGAAAAGGCCTCTATTTATAGAGTTTTTGGAGGAGAGAGAGGGCTTGGGTGAGGTGGAGCTCATGTGGCATCCACATAGGTGCCACATGAGGG
>MU224229.1:746361-761289 GCA_018584345.1 Thuja plicata | reverse complement strand
GGGGGGGGGGGGGGGTTTCCTTGGTCAAACCCTGATTTTGGAATTAACCTTATAATATAATTGAAATTTCATAAATAAACAAATTCACCTTGCTTGTATAGAAACCCTTGTGGAGGTTTTGAATCCTTGGATCCACAAGTATGTATGCACCAAATGAATATAGAATGTAGAATGTAGGATGTAGGATGTCTCAAATCAGTTGTCTTTAGATATTCAACACCAATCTTGAATGGATCTTGGAATAGGAAGAGGCTTGCATGGACGTGGATGGAGAAATCTTCAACAAGAGGGCTCCATAGAGCTTGAATCCTTCAATGGCTACCAATGGATCTCCTTAATGTTGAATGCTTGAATGTGCTTGAATGCTTGAGAGTAGATGATTGCTTCTTGCCTCAAGTCTTGTTTCTTATCTGGTCTTTCACACTTCTTAGAGAAAATGAGAGGAGAAAGCTTCCTTATATACAAATCTAGGGCACAATCTTGTAGAAAGGCCTACATAGGATAATTAAATTCAAATTAGAACTATACCCCTAGAAGTAGACCTATATTAAATATAATTTCAAGAGTCGTTACTTCAGAGACCGAAATAGACCTGGAAGCGGGAATTAAATCTTTTTGAAGCCCGACATTCGAAAACCCCATAAACTTGAAATTTGGACCCTGGGTCAGGGTTGAGGTTGACCTTGATCCAAAAGATTGACCTTGACCCTGAGGTCAATAACTTCAAATCTGTAGATCAGGATGCCACAAATAGGTTGGAGAGAAGTGGAAAATAGGGCAAAACAGGGGGAAAAGATAGATCCAAGTCAAAGACCCATTCAAGGTGTTTGACATGACCCCAAACCACTTACGCTGAGGGCTAAACCAGTCCAAAATGGAAGTGCTTCCATTTTTTCCAATGATACACATGTTATGATATAACTATGCAATGAGTATTATCAAATATGAGAGACAACCTTTCAAATATGTTTTCAAAATTTGAAATGTGAGAATCCACAAACAAGTTTGAAATACTTGTAAAGTAATCATCCTACAAAGATGAGTTTACAAGACAATGAGATTCTATAGAGAATTAATAGAAACTCCCAATAATGTGTCTCTAAACTCTATCATGGCAAAAAAATATGAATTATAAACTTGATTGGACAAGTGGGAGTTGAGAGAGAGGCCCCTTTGTCATCAAGATGCTCAAGTATTGGACGATATCAAAGCTCCTCTAATGTATCATCATAAAAAAAAAGTAGATTATACATATCTTCAAATAGAATGAAGTAATATGATATATGTTCATCTAATAATGAAATTTTATGTGTATCTCTATGGATCCCCTAATCTTGGTGAAGGAAAACCAACATTTAAACATAGCTAAAACAAAAAGTAGCAAAGGCAAACTAAAGACTCTGAACACCATCTGAATTTCTCCATCCTCACAACCTTAGTTGACAAACATACAAATATTATAAAAGTCTCTACCTTGACCAGTTTCACCCTTCCATCCTTGATCATCTCTCTAACAATATGATACTAAACATCAATGTGCTTGGTCTTGGCATTAAAAGTTGGGTTCTTAGCTAGGTAAATTTCACTTTGAGTGCCACAATAAGTTGTCATTGCACATTGTTTTATTTCAATGTCCAAACACAATCTCTTAAGCCAAATGGGTTTTTTACAAGTGTGAGTAGCTACCATATACTCAATTTTAGATAAAGAAACCACAACATGTTGCTTACTTATCCAACTACTTGCACCAACATATAAAGTAAACACATAAGTACTGGTGGATCTTTTGCTATCAATATCAACTACCAGTTTGAATCCACATAACCATGAATATCAAAGGAAATCTTGTCTCCTATCAAATTACCATGATAACACAAATAATGCTCTAAGGTACCCTTCAAATACCTGAAGGCTCTTTTGTTGCATCTCAAATAACTCTAAAAGGATTAGATATATATCTTGAAACAACTCCTACTACTTGGGCAATGTCTAGTCTAGTATAGACCTGAGCATACATTGAATTTCTAACAACACTTTGGTATGGTACTTTTTTCATGTCTTCCATCTTTCATAGGGATATAAGACAATCTAAAATAGCTAAATTTTTCCCAATTATAAAAGAAACACATAATGGTCTAGAATCTTGAATGTTGAACCTCTGTAAAAATTAATTTCACATACTTACTCTGGCCTACCCATACATTTTTCTTTACTCTGTCTCTTGAAATTTCCATCCCAATAATGTGTTTAGCTGCATCAATATCTTTCATTTAAAATTTAGTAGCAAGTTGATACTTTAGCACTGAAATTAAACATTTTCCTTTATCAAAGAATAACATATCATCTTGACATATGATGTAATGTAGAATAAATTATCACCATCATATTTATAATTAACACAATGATCTAATTTAAAATCTTCAAATCCCAAACTCAACACATATGTATCAAAATTATGGTACAACATCCTAGGACTTTTTTTGAGGCCATGCAAATATTTCTTCAATTTAAAAACCAAATTACTCTTATCTTTTACCATATAGTATTTTGGTTGTGTCATATATATCTTCCTTAAAATCACCATGAAGAAAAATATTTTCACATCCATTTGTTCAACCTCTAAATCATAAGTAGCAACAATGGAAAGCAAAAAACTAAAGGATGTCATTTTTGCAAAAGGAGAAAATATCTCACCATAATCAACACCCTCAACTTGGGAGTAGTATTTTGCAACCAAACTTTCTTTATACTTATTGTAAGAATTTTCCTATAGCAATAACCCAATATCTAGAGGCCAATGCATAGCACAAAACTAAGAGAGACAAAATGAACAATAACAAATTGTATTCCCATCGATGATGCAATACTTAAATTAATTGAATTCATTTTAGAGATGAGTACAATGAATATGTGTCTGCTGATGCAGGCAAGGAAATAAGAGAGCATAATAACAAAGAGATAACTTATCACCCACATTGGGTTGAATGACATGTCCACCAAAGGTGGATCATCCTCCATTATGTAATAAAGTATGTGAAACATGTATAAGACGATAAAATGATAAGTGCACTAAAGGTGGAGAAAAAACATAAAGTGAAATGTGATTGCTACTATCACCTCCTAAAGTGGAATTTCTCCTATGTCATTCACAACTAAATGTGCAAAATCATATGTGTCACATATGTAAATTACTATGAAATGTATTATCATAAGTAATCTTAAGTAATATTTAATATGTGAATAATTAATTACACCAACAACCCCGTAAGTGAAACTTAGGGGAATGCATACTCAAGCTAAAAATTCAAGATGGGTCTCAGTTACTAGGCCATGTTATGTACCCATGTACAATATGCAATGAAATTTCTCACAAATGGAGAAAGATAGAAAACCCAGTGGGACAAAACACCCCCAAAAAGAGAGGTGGAAATACATAAAAGAACTCTCAAATAAGAATGAGAAGGATAAAATCCCATGTGAGGAAAAAGTTCCCCCACAAGAGAGAAGAAGAGAGACCAAGTAGCCCCCTTCAATGTAGAATGTACACCAATTGTATATGCTTTGCGATGGATTTAGAAGCTAGTCCACGATCATCGAAAACCATTCCTCCCCTTAGGAAGAAATGAAACCAAAGGTGTATGTATGATGTATTCCCATTCCTAAAAGGAATATTTAGGAGGAAACCTCAATATGTATTGAGTCTCTAAAAAATGATCAAGTGTCCTCATGCCAATGCTGAAAGATTCCCCCTCCAAATCAGGTCTACTAGGCCAAACCACTGAAAAAGACAAACCTGGATCTAGTGGATATGAATGTAGAACATGTTTCAAAGACCCAAATATCTCCTTTGAAGATAAAGAGACCTCCTTAAAATATTGGTCCAAAGTACCCCCAATCATGTCAAAATATGAAGGATGATCATGTAGATAATGAGGAATAGGGTCCAAGTGTTCTCTCACAACAACTGAAGAAGGATAATCTCCATAAAAGAGAAGATGAATACCATCAATATTGTCTCCCACATAATCAATACAAGACTCTACAAGCAAAACTACAATGTATGAAAAGTAGTCATCCCAAGGAAAAATATTTGGAAGACAGAGTATATCCTCCCACATTAAATTGGAAGAAACCAAAGTTTTAGCAACACAAGTATTGTCAGGGGAAACAATAGATGTGATCTAATTGGGAGGACATGTAATCAATGTCTCAAGAAATTGATCACATACGAGTATACCCAAGTTCAAATAGCCAAAGTTCTCCTTAATGTTTGAATCCACACTAGAAGTGTGATCATCATTTGATGAATTACTATCATCAATAGGAACAAAGTTCACAAAGGAGTACATATGAGATTCATGATCCACCATCGTAGTAGAAATGATAGATCCAATATCCAAGTCTCTTATGATAATTAAATCATATTTGAACTCCACAATCTTCTTTGTTGCACCATTAGTGATCTTATAGACCGAAAGAAGATTATTGGTTAAGTGGGGAACACACAACACATCATTGAAGGTTCTTTCCCCAATATCAATGGATCATTTTCCAATCACATTCATATATTTATGATTACCTATAAAAATGGATGGCATTTTTAAGTCTCAAATGAAAAGAACATAGGCTACAAAGATGCCATGTGATGAGAAGCCCCTGAATCTAGAAGCCATCTCCCTAAAGAATGAATTGTACTAGTACAAAGAGATTTTCCCTTATGTTTCTCAAGATTAGATGATGATGATGATGATGAAGAAGAAGATGAATCCCTTGATTGTGTTGAAGGAAAATTGATTTTATTCTTCTTAAGAAGATGCTTTAACTCATCAATTTGTTTTACATAACATTTGTGCTCATTATGCTTTGTTTTATTACAATATGCACAAGTAAAAAAATCCTTCTTGGATTATTCCCCCTTAAGAGGGGATGTAGATTCTTTTTGATGAGGATAAGAAGATTGTGCTCTATCCTTTTGTGGCTTTGGCTTGGATGACTGCTAGTTCTTGCATTTCCCTTGATTTCCTTGAGTAGCCACCAAAGAATGTGACTTAGATGACTTGAGAACCCCCATGGTGATCAATTTCTCTTATTCAAATATCAAAATTTATGTGAGTGCATAAAAATATGGTGTAGAGCATGAACTACTAGTCAACCATTGGGTTTGAAAACTAGAGACAAAGGCTACATATTCCGATGGAAGCTTGTCCAATAAATTTAAAACCAATTGTGCATCCTTATTGTCAATGCCACAGTCATTTAGCTGTGCTCTAAGCTCATTTTATTTTGTTACATAGTCTCAGATAGTGTCAAAGTTCTTATAATCTAAGCTTGTGAGATCATTGTCTAATATGTAGCATCTAACCTTATTAATCTTTACATACAAATTAGCAAGTTTTTCCCAAGCTTCTTTGATTGTGTTGCACTCATCAATGTGAAACATAAGATGAACTAAAATATACTTTATTGATGTTCCAATATCCATAGTATTTCTAGTGATCCATTCAACTTGAGCATTTGGATCAACTTTAAGATCAAAATATACTTTATTGATGGTGCCACAATAGCACCATCAATGTAATGAGTGAGTAATTTTTCCATACGTTATCTCCAAGCATGTATTTTACATGATGCATAATTATGTGGAGTTAAAGGAGGAAACTTAGGAGAACCCAAAACTAAAAAATTAAAGAGCACAAGAGAGGTACAGTCACACAACATACCACCCCCCCCCCCCCCCCCCCCCGCCAAATTCACTCAATCAAAGAACCCCCCTCCCCCGAAAATGATAATTTTAGCACTTTATATTTAGTGTGTGTACAATTGCCACTTGCAAGCAATGCAAAGTGCACTTTTGATTTTTATGTTTACAAATACCACAAATAGGCTATAACTGACTCAAATGAACAATGCACAAGATCTATTAGAGATCCAATCAAATACAAGTGTCAAAATAGGCCAAAATAAACCAAGTTATGAAAGTGATATG
Source organism: Thuja plicata (assembly GCA_018584345.1). Lineage (NCBI taxonomy): Eukaryota > Viridiplantae > Streptophyta > Pinopsida > Cupressales > Cupressaceae > Thuja > Thuja plicata. The sequence goes on along the minus strand of MU224229.1, from coordinate 755,303 downwards.
TCCACTCACAATGACTATAATCTAATATATAAAAAATGAGAAGTAGACCAAAAATTATGCACTTTAAAAAAAAATGTCACCTAAAAATGTGTTTGTATGAACCTAAAAAGAGCTTCGGAAGTTGTAAAATCGAGGATTAGATAGGTACAGTCCTGAAAAACTAAGAATTATAAAATATCTATCTACCAAAAGCATAAAATAATACCACCACTATGAACTACAAAAATAGCCCAAATAACAAAATTATACTAAAAAATGAGCTCGTATGACCAAGTTATGAGCGTCCAAAGTTGGATTGCAAAATAAAAAATGCAAATGGTGATGAGGTCATTTATTTTTTACATTTTGAATACATGTTGACGATGAAATAATGACATTGATATGATGGATGTATGAATATCACAATAAAAAAGAAAACATCGAGCTTAAAATTAATGCTCTTCCACCCCTCAATACAAAGAACTCATCTACCATGTGTGAGATTTGGATTTGTTGTATGAGCTTGTGTGGACATTGAGTTGGTGTGTTGTACTAAATATGTGGTAGGCCACATGGTGATGATATCACCATTTAATAGGTGATGATGTGTGTTTTCATGACACAATGAGGTCATGCTACATGTCTACTTTGCAGGCCACCACGTGTCACGATTGATTGATGTGTATATTATGGTAGTGCCACATGTTGATCACTAATTAATTGATGGTGTAGACGTGTTGGTTGACTTGGTAAAGGTTCCCCACGTGCCACAGTGAGAGGGTGAGATTTGCACGAGTGTAAGGGATATATATCTCACATTCATGATGTTGCTTGATCTTTTGGTTTTTATATTGTATGACACCCTTCGCTAAGGTTGAATGTGCAACTGCGGCTAGAGGCGGCCGACAGTAGGTTTTCTAGAGTGTATGTTATTTGGTGCAAAAAATTTATATGTTGTCGATAGGGAAACTTTCAACCCTAGAAAATCTCACTAGTACAAAAACAACAATATGTGACTAAATAAACTACTAAAAATTGCATATAAATGACTAAGCTTAGTCACGTGACTATTAGTAGTTTATTTGCAGTCATTTATAACGGGACCAAATTTATGGCCAAACTATTTTAGTCATTTATTTAGTCACTAATTTGGTCATTGATTTGGTCATTGATTTAGTCGTTAATTTAGTCATTGATTTAGACATTAATTTAGTCATTTATTTAGCCATATATTTATTCATTAATTTATTCATTACTTTAGTCATATATTTAGTTCTTAATTTAGACATATATTTAGTCATTACTATAGTCATATATTTAGTCATTAATTTAGTCATATTAAGGCACGATGGAATCAAACCACCATCCTCCTGCTTGTAAAGCAACTGCTCTTCCATTGAGCAAGCACCCTTTAAAGAACAAGAGACACAAAGCGTCAAAGTTCCCGCCATTAGTGTAATGCATTTAGAAATAAGATTAGGTGAAATTAATAGATTGATGCATTACCAATTTATAGAATTTCATTTTAACTAAATAATAAAAGCTTTCGCATGTAAATAGTTAGAATAATTCATTTAAAAAAAAAAACTAGAAAATTAAATTTATTCAAAGTAAAATATTTAAAATAAAACTAAACTATATTAAAAATGTTAATGCTAAAATTTTAACTCTTACATTACTATACAATCAAATTTTAAAAAAGAGAGTTGTTTTTTAAATACATGAAGAAGATAATTCCAAAATGAATCATTTCTAGGTCTCTGACTTGTCATAAACTATGTTAGAACAAAATTTCAGCTACTTGTCATTGTGATACTATCCAATATTAGTCTTCAAGCAGCCTCATTCCTTGTAATTCCAAAAATATAGAAAATGGATGAACTTTGCTAGAATAGATGTTTAGCCACCAGTCTTTCTAATATTTTGAAATATTGCTCATCTTCTAACATGTAGGCTCTTCTTCACTCCAAAATATACAAAAGCATCTAATGTACACACAGTACACAATACAAACATCATTGAGATGATTAAATAGAACTTAAATAATCAATATTCAAATAAAACTATGCATAAATTATAACATCTCAACATCTTCCTTGTGTATTGCTCTTACCCTAATCAGAAACCATTGCACTATTTTATAGTCTAAAACCTTATTAAATTCTGAATTAATTATCACATTCTACCAAAGAACAATACAAGTATTCAAAATTCAACTCAAAACACACATTTTACATGCAAATATTGTAGGATTAGTATCTGGATTGGCTCCTAGAAATGGAATTCGTCAGACTTCTTGGTCTTGCGGAAGAAGAGACACCACTGATTGAAGAAAAATTAAAAGCATCAAGGTTATAACAACTACCAAAATAAAAACTTAAATTTAAGTGTCTATGATAAATTATAAACAAGCAAGTTCTTACCGACGAGGAGAATTATCATCATCACGTGACAATCTTGAATCCCTGATAAACAAAGAGAGCACCAAAAAGACATTATTAATTGGATGACTTGAGATAGCAACAAACCTGTTAAATAAGCTACCCATAATGGATCTTAAGAGAAATCAAACCAGTCATAAGATACATAGTAAAGAAAGGAATCTTTAGTATTCTATTACTTTTATTATCTTGATTAAAAAGATAAAATAACTAATAGCAAAATTTTATTGCAGTCGTACACTAAAAGCACTTTTAACATGATTCACATTGCTTTGAACAAAATAATAAAAAAGATACAAAGTTATTGTCCACAATGCTAATATACTAATGTCGAAACATTGAATTTGATATAGTTAGAATGCAAACACAACAAACAACCAAGGAGAAAAGCAAACTCAAGTCTAGTTTAGACCATCCAAAAAACATACTTGATTTATCTTAAAGTTTAAGGAACAAGGTAACTCATAATCACACATAGTAAAATGATGCTTTGTTGATTCAGTGCATTCTCAAGATATAATTAAGGCACATACAAACTACAATACTAGTGCCTCAGTCATTCAATGTTCATGGCTCTTCAAATTTATTTTGAAAAAAGTGTTGGTTCAAATTTCTATGAAAATCGTATGATAATTTGTATTGTTCCCACCCGATGCATAATACATGTTCAAAAAATCCATCTGAGAGACAAAAAATTTTTTTTTTTTTCAGTTTGCAGAAGCTACCATTAATTAAAGATCAACAAAGATGGCACAATTCTAGCAGCAAACACAAAGGATTTATACCTTAAACTACTTGTAAAGTTATAAATTATTTACAATAGGGTAATATGGATTGCTTGATATCACATACACAGAAATAGAAAATGTCCTTACCCATTCTTGCCTCGTGCATAGGAAGATCACCTCTCACCTGCCATCTCATCTTTTGGAATTAGATTCAATGAATCTTTCCCATAAGCTCTTGAAGAAACCACTACAATAGCAACAATCTTTGTTGTCTCTAAGTCATTATTCTGTAGAAAATAGGATGATATGATTATCCCTAAAGGCAAATGCAAATACCAATGGTAAAAAATGTAACTTAATGTAAAATATATTATTTTTCATTTCAATTTACTTAGTATCTTCTTATGGGGTTCCTACTCCACTTCCTTTTTGTCTTCCTCTTTCTTCTTCTAGATTTTATAATTAATACGATATACTTTTGCCTTCTTGCCACCAAGAAAGACTGGTTACACTAAACTGCTAAAAAGAAGCACAACTCATTAAAATAACTCTCCAAAACCATTCAACAAAAAATAAAACAACATTTAATGGACAATTATACCAAACAAGGTTGTCACAAATAACTATTAAGACAACACAAATCACCTTTTTTTCTCTTGTCTCTTCTGCCTTGGCATCCAAAAATTGTTGGCGTATTCCACTTGCATTTTTATATGTGCTAGTTAAAAGACCCCAATGTTCCTTCATAAACTTTACAATATTTTTTTTTTCCATAAATCCAATAAGTTGAATTTGAATTTTCTTTCCATCCACCTCTTGTAATACATTCATAATGAAAATTAATACAAATGATTATGGGCTTATAAAAATATCTCAAAAAATATGGACAAAGGTATTCTTATAATTTGATCATAAGATAAGGCATCATAACATGACATCGAATATTAGTATCAATTTGAAAACATAATGCACCTATTGATTACAGGCATAGCTTATTTAAATATACAAAACTAAGCTTCAACATACAACTTCAAGGACATTTAAAACAAATAATATTTCTGAAACACCGCATGAGCCAACCATATAAGCAGTTTGCGAGCATAATAAGCAACTAAAATATTTCTGGCGAATTTGTATTATTAAAAGTGTATCAATATAAAATCCCTAAAAAATACATGTCAACAATTAAAGATTCAAATATGTGGGGGCATATTCCTTTTTAGTAACTAATATATTCCATGAAACATCAAGTTTCAATAAACCAAATCTACAAGATGAGATCAAATATCGAGTTATGGTGTATCCTTGTAGGCTTATTTGGTTGCATGCTCTCAAAGAAAGTCGTTATCAATCAATAACTACTTCAAGCCACTTTTTACTCAAACTCAATTAGTTAAAGAGGGTGTCAAACAACTCACAATTATTATACATGTTGAAAGTTGAGATATTGAAACAAATTCTAACATGCCTAAAAATGAAATTGCTTTAAATTTTAGAAATGTCACTTACTCTTCTCGCAGTATACCTGTATTTAGGGAGTTTTGGCAAAACTAAAACCAAAATCCTAGGAAAACAATATCAAAATGCCTAAAGAATAGTTTCATAAAAGAAATGGCTACTCATGTGAAATGGACCATTCAAGCATTTTTCAGTATTCAAAATAAACCCATAGATAGTAGATATCTAAAGAATGTCGAATCTCAACATTGCAACTTTAGTGCAAAGTCTTATTTTTATTTTTTATTGAGAGAAGCAATTCAAAAAAAAATTTACAAAGAAGCAAAGAGTATTATTGTTTCAGCCATAAAAGAGTTATGTTGTGATTTCTCTAGTTGCAGCCAAGGATGTGATACATGATCCATGCCTAATAGACTCTTGTTTAATAATAAGCCATCATCAAGGTTTGGAGTATAAAAAAGATAAGGATCTCTTTGAAGTGGATTGGATTGAAATTTAAAGAGACCCAATGAATATCCATACATATGTTAGAATAAGGTGTTTGGTTCTCAAATTCAAGGATTTTATCTTTATTACAGAAGGTCAGTGTGAAATTTAAATTTCCCCAATCATCATCTTGAAGAATTGATGGCGTTTTGGTTTATATCAGAGAAAAAATTGAAGAAAGAAGAGAGGATTGAATAGTGTCGACTTGATTAGGATCCTTATGGGCTAAGGTTGAATTTGTAGAAGGGAGGACATCAAGGACATTATTCTCTTGAGGATTGTTGTTGTATGTGTACGGTATTGCATGATAATCGAGTTGTGTAGCACCTTTTTCAACAATCATTGTGTTGTTTTGAGGGGTATCTTGAAAGGCATTAGGTTCTCTATCCTCAAAATATTCATTTGGAAAAGAGAGAGAATCAATGATGTCATACTACACTTCTAAGGCATTTTCATGAAAAAACTTTAAGAGAGGGAAAAACATCACTCATTAATGCTTCATCTCTAGAGGGAAGATGATTGCGATGGAAAGGAGGAGAAGTATCATTGAGGGATTCATCAATAAAACCACCCTCTTCCACCACAAAATAATATTCTTGCATAAAGGTACTCTCGTGGAAGAGGTTTGTACCAAGAGAATAATCATCATCATTACCCAATGACTCATCCCAAAGAGAGAGATCATTGAGGGGTGTGTTAAAAGTATCTTCTTGCATAAATATGTTGTCATGAGGGAGAATAACCTTGGGAGAGGAATCATTTATTGGTTCATAAAGCGGATTGTTGTATACCCTAAATCCTTCTAACACATTAGTCAACTTTTGGCAAAAAGATAGTTTAGGAGGTTTAGGGAAATACTTAGTAGATATGAAGTCATCAAGGACTTAATCCATCATATCAAAGTATTCAAAACTAAATGGTTCATCAAAGGCAGTAAAGCTTTGTACAAGGAAATTAGACATTGTAAAAGAAAACTATGAATAACCAAGCAATGAAACTGAAAATGCACTATGATTTTTTTTCTTCATTTTTAAAACATGTAAACTAAGGAAATAAAATGCACAATTTTTTTTGTTTTTTTTATAATTGAAAAACACACATGCAAGATCTAACTTTAAATGTGTAGTGTGAAAAGGGGAGCACTTAAAGATCTAGTTTTTCCTCGATTCAACTCACACATTGGAATACAAAACCACCTTAAGATAAATCAGATCAACACCACCTAGTAGAAGGTATGCTAATGCAATATTCTCACTTAAGGGGTTTCTATTCCTTTGTTGCTTAGAATAGAGAAATGGATAAATAAGACTAATATGAAAATGACTAAATAAGACAAGAGATTATCTAATAAAATAAAAAATAAAAAAGATGTAAAAAGGGGTAAGGATGAATTTGAGTGCACCTGGAATCAAAATAGGAGAAATGAAGAATCAGATCTAAATTTCTGATTGTTGAAATCTCGAAAACACTTGTAACTGGTAATCTGAGATACCGAGACCTGTATCTGTCTACAACTAAAATTTCACTAATTTTTATAAGGAACATAATGTTTGAAATATTATGTTCCCAGGTACAATATGTTTGAAACATTTTGTACCTGGGTTTTTTTTTGGAACAAATTACAAAATGTTTGTCTCAGTGTTGAGATGTCATAAAAGTTTTGACAACTTATTCTAGGGCTCACTACACCTACAAATATGAGAAATGTGTGTGTAGGTGGCTATATAGGGGTTTGACTTGGTCAACCCCCCATTTTTGTAATTCCCACCTCCACTAATAGCCAGTATAATAGAGATAAAGTGTGAAGTCCTCATGAATCTAGAGTATGTCTAAATTGCTATGAGATAAAGTGCATAAACACAATGTAAAGATCTACCCTAGTGTGATAGATTAAACCCTATATAAAAAAGAAATCAATGTGAGATTGAAAGCATATAATAAGTATAGATATGAAGCATAAATGTATAGATCTCAAGATAACAAGAAACCATACCCAAATTCAAGAAGGAAGAGTACAAGTTAATCGTCAGTCGGTGATCTCCTAGTCATCATCACAATCCTTTTGTAGCTCCATAATGATGTTGAAAAGTGTTTGAATGCTTGAATTATTGATAGAAGATTGATGTATCCTCGATTCAAAAGTCCTCACTTCATGGGATGTCTTCAAATTGGGGCTTCAACCTTGTAATTGCTTCGCTAAATCATCGAGATGGGGACCCAATTTGAATTTGGCACAAAAATTGGGGTACAAAACATTTGAAACATTTTTTCCCATCCATTTTAGGCCCAAATTTGGATTGCGCGTCCTAGAAAGCTAGGGAATGTGGGATTTGATTCGACATCCAGTTTCAAGATCGGGACAAAATACCAAGGTCATAAATGGTAACATAGGGCCTAGGAGGTGAAATGAATTATTAGATTAGAGGAAAAATAGAGGAGCACACTTAGAAATAAGGACTTACCTTGATTTTAAACAAGACTGAAGGGATAGAGGATCCATATTTGAATCTAGGTGTTCATTAAGTGCAATTATGAAGTCCTATTACGCAAACTATAATGAAAACACACTAAGATGGGTGTTAAACAATCATAAAATTGTACCACTTATGTGCTTACAATTTATGATAGTACAAATACCATGTAATAATTTATTTATAATAACAACCCAAGATCTGGAGGCAATAAATAACACAGAAGTAAGATGAAGGCATTATATTTTGCCATTAGTATACTTAGAGAAAAACATGATCTGCACCATCGGTTTACACAACACCGATAGACAGGGCACTGCACTACCCGACGACAAGGTTACCCGACAAACATTGATTAAGTGTTATTCAATCACAAAAGGTAAAGGAAACCCGATGAGTAACAACAGTGCAACCCGATGGGACAAGCAAAGAAAGGAACCCGTTAGACAAAGAGAACCCGACGAATAGTTCAACAAAGAAACGTCGACAGACTTCAAGTTCAAACCGACGACCAAGAACCGACAGTCAGTTACATCCCGCAAAAAGTGGATCTGACTTTCCACGTCAGATAAATCGCTGAAGTTGTATTTATAGCTTCTTGATTTGGCTTTAAATCCATTATGTGTGGAGGAAGCAATGTATTTACTATTGTTTCAATTAGTTTTATTGTTTTAAATCATGCAAACTAAAGATCAAGGTCAAGTTGTAAACCTTGGATCTAAGAGTTAACATTGTAATGCGTGAATTCCAGATAGGTCAAAATACTTGTATAAATAGGTGCTCAATCCATTGAGAATTGTTGTTGTTCAATGAAGATAGTAGCCACGAAGAGCAACTAGAGACCAGACAGAGAATTCATGTAGAAGGACAGAAAAATAATCAAGTCAGTTTCAAGAACATAATAGAGGCTACCGACAAGCAGAGAAAAGGTATTCATCAATCACTTAAGGTGATATTATACTTCTGAGAGCTTTAAAGGATCTGTAATCAGCAATTATAAATTGTATGTAGTCAGGTCAACATTTGTACTCATTCTAACAAGTGTAGTACACTAATGAAATCCTTTCAATAAAGGTGGGCTTAACCGTCCTATTGTAAAATCTCATAACTGAGTGCACACTTAAATCTGTGTTGCTAAGATCTTAACAAAGTAGGTCTTAACAGGTCTCCACCTTAATATTCCTAACAGGGTAGATCATCAGAAGTGATCAAATTGTAAGCCTTAACTGGCTCCCTTCCATTCTGCAGATAATGAAGTTTTGTGGGTGCCATCCCCACCGCAGTTTTTACTTCCTAACAGGAGTTTTCTGCGATACCATATCTTGTGTTATGTGTTTATCATTTTCATGAATGTTTCTATGAATATTGCAAACCATTAA
>MU224229.1:727492-745852 GCA_018584345.1 Thuja plicata | reverse complement strand
AGGACACTTGCTATTGATGACAAAAGGAAGATTACAAAGAAACTACAAGAAAAGGAAATGGAAATTCAAAGACATGCTGAGCATCACCATGATCTCACAAATCAGATTATCCTTATGAGTCAAGAAGCAAATAGAATAAAGGTGGAACTCATTGAAAGAATACAGATTATCGGTGAACTAAGAGAAGAAAATGAAAAGCTAAAGCATGAGGTTAGAATTCAGCAACAACATAATGAGATTATCAAAAAGACTGAAGAAAACAATAAAAGAATGGATGACTTCCTTGAAGGACAACGAAGAGTCAACAACAACAATGGTATAGGCTTTACCGAAAATATAGAACCATCAAATCAAGCAAGCTCAAAGAATGTCTATGAAAATCCAAGACCAAGAAAGATGACATGCAAGCACTTTGGAAAGCAAGGGCACACATCAAATGTATGCAGAGGTAAAATGAAAGGTATTCCTAAATCTAAACCTACATCTTCATTCATAGGATTCTGTTATAAATGCAACAAGAAAGGACATAAGGCTTATGAAAGCAAGAGCAAGATAGAACAACCAAAGAAGGAAACCTACATGGACAAATATTGTCCTACATGCAAGATGAATGGGAACACATCTGAAGAATGCTGGAAAAAGAAAAAGCAAGAATGGAAGCCAAAAGGTAAAGAAGTTCCTTATCAACCAAAGAGAATCGGTAATCAATATGTATGGGATTACAACACTTGGACAAACTGTACATCATGTGGTAGATATGGTCACATTGCTGCAAACTGCATGAGAGCATGGACCAAAAGGTCTAGAGGCTAGTCAAACCCCGGAATGACATGCTTAAACTATCATAAAGTTGGTCATCTCAAGAAATATTGCAAGGACCAATTGATAGAAACAAGCACATATCCCAATGGAAACACCATTGAAGATATCCGGAGGGCAAGAGACAAAATACGGATAAAAGCTTCAAGCAATGATGAAGCTGGGACAAGCAATGCAAATGATGACACCCCATCTAATAGATCTAGTGACATCACCAACCCCACTCAAGCTGAACAAGTAAGTATGGAACTGCATTACACCAATTCATATTTTACAATAGTTCCATTATAAAATTGATAGAAAGTCAAAATCTGCATAAATAAAGATGCATATTATGTTACTTATTACAATTCTGAGAAATCAACCCCATCGGTATAAACACTTACTGAAAATCATTGGTGAACATAATGATGAGCTATTTACACTTACCAGAAATTGTCGGTCAACTCATAAAATGGCTAAATTGCCAATGTAACCTGACGCCCGTCGGTAAGAAAGCAAAGTTCAGAAGTTGTCACGTCAGAATACCGATATGCGTCGGTAAAAGAAAAATGGTTAACAACTGCCCAAAGCATCATGTCATCACCAATGATGGTTTAAAAATTATGCCCGACAAAACCCGTCTTCATGTCTCGACGAGTTGTTGAGCATTTAATACAAAGACTTAGGTCAAAAAGTCTATAAATAGTCGACGAGACAACTTCATTTTTCACCCGCGATTTGAAGGGAAAGCAGAGAGAAAACAAAGTGATTAAAGAGCATAAGTCCCCAGATCGATTCAGCATACAACAAACAGATCTTTCATCACTATTGCGAATTGAAGTAAGTACCAAAGGAACTCAAAGATCTCTGTCATTGTTTTATCAAGAAAGCCCTAATTTCTAGAATACCTTAAAAACTTGAAATACAATGGAAACCACCTCAAGAAACTCTAAGATCAAGAATGATAAGAGGAATGTGGTGAAGCCGATAAAGAATAGTACATGTGTAGAGCTGAAGTATAAGATCTGCCCATAAATTGCATCAAAACCCGATGAAATCGACACTTTTTCAAAAATTCCACCTAGGGTTTTGCTCATAGAAGATGTTAGGTCTTATATTCACTGCAAGATCGCAAAGATAGGTGATCTTGAAATGTATGAAGCTTATAAGAAGCTGTGTGATGCTGAAGGAAAACTAAAGAAAGAGCATAAACACTTGGAGGTCAAAGGGTTAACTAATGCCCTACATTTCCCGAGGGAATTCAAAATAGAATGGATAAGGTTAGTCTTGAGCAGAATGCATGACAATAAGCTATGGCTAGACCAACCCAAGCAAATAACCAAGGATGTTCTTCACATTGTCACTGGTTATCCAATAATTGAAAAGCCTATGGCACACAAGCATCCATCAATGTAAGAAGTTGAAAAACTCACCAATGCAGAAGGAGACAACAAAGGTCTTAAAGTAAACACAATCACCGACGAAGAACTCAAATTTTGTGCATGTGTAGTTGGGTACAAAATCTTCCAAGCTAGCAGATTGAACAACATTTCTGCTACATTAGTAAGCACAACTTACAAGATTGTAACCAAAGGAATTCAGATGAATCTGTGTGAGATCCTGTTAAAACAACTTGATGGAAATATGATCAAAATCAGGTCTGCAAAGACCAACACATGTAAGTTTGGCCCACTTATCATGTGTATCTTTTTCTATTTTCAAGAATACTTTCCTTCAGTAGGAAAAGTAGTATGGGACACTACCAAATCGGTAACCCAACATATTAGTGAACTAACTAAGTCACTAGGAGATAGTTTTGAGTCTGTCATGTCTACTTACTTCCTTGAGTTCAAGGAAAAGATGATGGAGAGGACTAGGATTCCCGAACAACTTGTTGAAAAACATAAAGATGAAATATGTTTTATGGCAGACATAGATTTCACCCGTATCAAACCGGTTGTACCAAGAACAGCCTAGTTAGCTCCAATGGATTATGAGATCAACATTGATCAAGACACAAGTGCAATTGAGGCATTAATTAATGAGCCCATTGATAAGAAACAACCAAGGTTTGGAACATATGAAGAGGCCAAATCAAAAATAAAACAAGGCCTAGAAATCAAAAAGACTGTAAACAAAAAGGACAAAATGGTTAAGAATCTCAAAAAGATTCTATCGGTAACAGATGAGGAACCAGATCAACCAGAGTCAACTGATGAATAGGGCACCATCGGTGAGGAACAAGAAGAAAAGAAATCAGATTTTGAAAAGACTGAATCTGATACACCTCCACCTCCACCTCCTGTAAAGAAGCATAGGACAAGGAGTCAAACTGCTGCAACCGATACAACGCCCCTCAAGAAAGGTCAAGTAAGGACCTACATGAGGAAGTAGCAAACTAAGAGAACAAGGCAACAAACTGTCAAAACAACACCTCCAAAGAAGAGGAAAAGGTTGGTTAGGACAAAGGCTGACATAGATGACACTAAAGATGATGAGCCTGATGTAGAAAAGAAGAACTTCATAAATCAGACAGTGGATGAAGCTGCCAAATCCATTGCTACACATGGCATAATGACTGATAAGAAGATCAGACAATGGGATACACTGAACCCAGAGGATCAGAATAAGATACAAGAGGTAGTCATAAAGTCAATGATCAAGAACAAATATGCACCTGCAAAATTTGTTAGTCAAATACCTCAAGAGTTGGGTAAAAGGATATATCAATAATGGTCATATGCCCTGCAAATAGAGAGAGAAGCAAGGGAAAGGATACTTGTGAGACTGATGCCTCCTGAATCTAAAGTTGAAGATATCAAAGAAATACTTAAAAGCACTCAAGAAAATTTGTTGCAAAGATAAGAGCCTACAAAGTGCTAGAAAACAAATTCATTAATCTGGATACTGTGACAAAAACTAAATGGATACAACTCCTGGATCTACCGACAGAGTCAACAAGTGGTGAGAATCAACTACTTCTCACCAACACACCTCATAGAGAGGAGGAGACAGAAAATGCAAGTTCTCAACATATTGCTTTGGACAATACTGAAAGTGATAATGAGCCTATTAACGGAGACACAGTCATGGATGATATTACCCAAGATATCACTAACTATGACTCTGACAGAGATTTGAAGAAGAAAGATGATGTCATATTTATCACACTTAAGGATCAAGAACAACAAAAAAGCTTGAAGACATCAGATTGTACAATAACTGATGTTGCTAATGAGACAGTACAAGACACTTCAGTCTTGCACTCAAAAGTACAAGACCCTGTAGAAGATACACAAAAAGATGAGGATGTCACTGCTGACAAGGCTCAAACTGATGAGCAAGACACCACTATTGACAAATCCCAAGCTACAACTCAAAGTAAAATGCCTATCTTAATGAAGAAAATAAACATACTAGAGGGAAATGATGGATCTAATGAAAAGGAAACAAGCACACCCAAGGACAAGGGTGATGGAGAAGCTAAAGAAACCACTGATACAACTGCATAGCAAGCTGTAACCAATGATCAAAAAGATACTTCTATCGATTAGAATAAGAAGGAAATTCAAAAGGAAATAGGGGACAAACCAACAGAGAAAGGTGAAGAAGAAAAGAAGGATAAGCTGGAGAAGAAATCAGAAGCACATTCTGCAGAAACACCCAAAGTTAATGAAGAGACGTCTTCACATAACTGATAGCTGCCACCTGAGCAGAAGACACAAGAAACATCCTCTACAAATCCTTCACCAAGTCATTCACAGAGAGCAAATGAACTAGCTATGGTAGTTCATACATCTGCATCCCCTCAAATCTCAAAGAAGAAGAAAGGAAAGAATAAGAATCTAGTAGCTCTGGATGAAATCATTGAGATTCCAGTCTGTGATCCAAGAACATTGGATCCAACTACATTGACAAAATATGCTAAGCTCTGTGAAAGAAAATCTATTCAAGACAAACTGAAAAGAGTAGTAAAAGAGGCCAAGGTACTAGAAGTAGCAAGAGGAATACTTCAACAGATTTTACCTGATATAGATATTGATCAAAGAGCCCCAATGCTTGATCAACTGGTCATACTCACAGATGCAATAACATCTCAAAATTTTGATGTCAAGAAGGTTATGGAAGAGAGACTTGAACAAAAGTATGAGTTCAAGCTAGCCGAGAAAATAAGCCAGGAAGTGGCACTGAAAAAGGTCAAGCTATCTGAATTGGTAAGTACAATTGATCCAATTATATCAGAAGTTGTTACCTTAATAAAGAAATTGTAGACTTTAGATCAACTCACTTAGGAGTATATCAACAAGATAGTAAAAATAGATGCTAATCTTAAGTCCAGTGCACAAATTCTCACCAACACGGAAGAAGCACTTAAATTGCACAATGAACAAATCATACAGGCTAGGAAGCAGAGGCAGGACATACAGTTTGCAGAGATGAAGTACATAGATGAGTTAAATGAGCTCCAAGTTAATCTCTTACCGACACTTACACTCCTGCAACAACATATGACACAGGCAAATACTCTAATTGCCACCCCAGAAATGTTTGTCCTCGACAACATTTATGATATGCACGCAAGGCTAGAGCTGCAACACATGGCACTAGAACAGCTGAAAGAATAATGGGAGAAAATGCTTGAAGATATCAAAACAACCCATTCTAACATATTTGACACATTGTAAGTTGCACATTTCTGTCACAATTTTGGCATATTATAAGTTGTACATTTTTGTCATCAGTATGAAAGAAAGGGGGAATTTGATATGTTCATTCACCTCAGTTAAAAGGAGGAAATCATATGTATAGTAAAAGAAAGGGGAAATAATGTACATACGGAGAATGAATAGTATACATGTACATATACATACACTATACCGATGCATACAGTCAGGAGGAGTCATATGATGACAAGGATACATACATGGTGCACATACTAAACACTCCAGTATTATGCACATATCAATTTTTGATACTAATGTCAAAGTGGGAGATTGAATGTATTATATTTTACCATTAGTATACTTAGAGAAAAACATGATCTGCACCATCGGTTTACACAACACTGATAGACAGGGCACTGCACTACCCGACAACAAGGTTACCTGACAAACACTGATTAAGTGTTATCCGATGACAAAAAGGTAAAGGAAACTCGACGAGTAACAACAGTGCAACCCGACGGAACAAGCAAAGAGAGGAACCCGACAGACAAAGGGAACCTGACGAACAATTCAACAAAGGAATGCCGACAGACTTCAAGTTCAAACCAACGACCAAGAACCGACAATCAGTTACATCCCGCAAAAAGTGGATTTGACTTTCCACGTCAGATAAATCACTGAAGTTGTATTTATAGCTTCTTGATTTGCTTTTAAATCCATTATGTGCAGAGGAAGCGATGTATTTACTAAGTTTTAATTAGTTTTACTATTTTAAATCATGCAAACTAAAGATCAAGGTCAAGTTGTAAACCTTGGATCTAAGAGTTAACATTGTAATGCGTGAATTCCAGATAGGTCAAAATACTTGTATAAATAGGTGCTCAATCCATTGAGAATTGTTGTTGTTCAATGAAGATAGTAGCCACGGAGAGCAAATAGAGACCAGACAGAGAATTCATGTAGAAGGACAGAAAAAGAATCAAGTCAGTTTCAAGAACAGAACATAGGCTACCGACAAGCAGAGAAAAGGCATTCATCAATCACTTAAGGTGATATTATACTTCTGAGAGCTTTAAAGGATCTGTAATCAACAATTATAAATTGTATGTAGTCAGGTCAACATTTGTACTCATTCTAACAAGTGTAGTACACTAATGAAATCCTTTCAAGAAAGGTGGGCTTAACCGTCCTATTGTAAAATCTCATAACTTAGTGCACACTTAAATCAGTGTTGCTAAATCTCTTAACTGAGTAGATCTTAATAGGTCTCCGCCTTAATACTCCTAACAGGGCAGATCATCAAAAGTGATCAAATTGTAAGCCTTAACCGGCTCCCTTTCATTTTGCAGATAGTGAAGCTTTGTGGGTGCCATCCCCACCGCAATTTTTACTTCCTAACAGGAGTTTTCTGCGATACCATATATTGTGTTATGTGTTTATCATTTTCATGAATGTTTCTATGAATATTGCAAGCCATTAAAGATTATGAACGAACAAAACATACATAAGAAAGAACAACAGTAATGGTTGGTATTGCTATAATGTATGATTAGTTATAAATCAAGAAAGGTGTTAAAAGTAATAGAGGTACTGATTCACCCCTCCCCTCTCAGTACTACTTCCCATTAATTCCAACACAAGAGAGACAAAATGGACAGGAGAAAATTGTATTCTCATCAAAGATGTAATAATTAAATTAACTAAATTTATTTTAGAGATGAGTACAATGAAGATGTGTTTACTTATATAGGAAAGGAAATAAGAGAACATGATATCTAGGAAATAACTTATCACCCACACAAGGTGGAATCACATGTCTACCAAAGGTGGATCATCCTCCATTGTGCAATGAAGTATGTGCAACATGTGGAATATGATAAAGTGATAAGTGCGCTAATGGTTGAGAAAACACATAAAGTGGAATGTGATAAATGCTATCACCATCTAAAGTGGAATTTCTCCTACACCACATGCAACTAAATGTGCAAACTCCTAAGTGTCACATATGCAAACTACTATGAAACACATTATCCTAAGTAAGCTTAAGTAAAGTGTAATTAGGTGAATAATTAATTACAACAACACTTATCAATACCCTCATTTGAACCAATCTTTTCTTTGACCACCCATTCTCAACCAACAATTTTTTATCCTCCAAGAAATGGTACAAGATCCCATTTTTAATCCTTTTTCAAAGATTTCATTTCTTCATCTGTAACATTTTTTCAGGATTCTGTATCATTCATACATAATGCCTCTTCTATAGATGTTGTTCATCCAAATTAGTAATCAAGCCAAAAAATACACCTCCATTCAGAAGGTGAATACCTTTAAAGTGGTTGTTTATGCCTTGTAGACCTTTGAACAAGCCGAGTTGGAGGCTCTTCCTCCTCTTCTAAGGATTTGGAGTGATACGAGCTCTCCTAAACTTTTTTTTCTATGATATGAGCTCTCCTCAACTTCTTCTCTATGTAGGAGTCTTGATTCAAATTTATTAGTGGTAGGATGAAGTTGAATTACATCTTTTTTAGTTAGTTTTGACTGCAATATAACAAAAGGATAGTTAGTCAGTCTAAAAACAAAACTTATACTATGTATCACCTTCTATATAACGTACATTATAATTGTATCTAATGAAGATACATTTCACAATCTTGTTGTCCAACTTTTCTTTCTTATACTTTGGTACATGTGCACATGCTTCACAATAAAAAAATTCTAAGATGTCTCAATGAAGACTTTTGAACCGACCATGCCTCATAGGAGTTTTATCAACAAGAGCTGATGTACAAGACTTGTTAATATAGGTAGAAACTTGTGGTAACTTCAACCGAAAACTTCTATTCTAGAACAACACCACTTAGCATACTCCTAGCCTTCTCCATCAACATCCTATATATTCTTTCTACAACTCAATTTTACTCTGGAGAATATTGAGTTGTCTTTTGTCTATGAATACCACAATCTTTATAGAACCAATTAAAATTATTAGAGCGAAATTCACCATCATTATCAGTCCTGAAACATTTTATTTACTTTCTAGTTTGTAATTCAACCTTTGCTTTAAATTCTTTAAATCAATTAAAAACTTTAGATTTACTCTTTAGAAAATATATCCATATCCTTCAACCACAATCATCAATAAATGAAACATAATATTTGGATTTTCCAATGGAAGAAACATCTACATGACCTAACACATTAGGATGAATAATGTCCAACACATTAAAAGATTTATGAAAACTTGAGTAAATTTGAGTACAATTTTATTTTTCATAAATTTAATTCTCAAAAAAGTCAGAGTCAAGATTGCGATCATTCATTCCTTCAACAAGTTTTTAATTTTTCAAGGTCCTTAGACCATTTTCTCCAATGTGGCAAAGTCTCTAGGATGTTATAATATATTTTTATGTGTGAATGAATTTGAATTAGAAGAAAAAATACCCTTAGATACCAAAAGTCCATGATCATCCGTTGAAGGTGAAAGCCTCACCTCTTCCAACAAGGTATCCATCGATTTTTCTTTTTGCATAAGTACTATTGCACTCAACAATGTATGCATCCAACTTATACAATGTGCCAAATCTGACACCTTTAGCAATCACCACATCACCTCTCACCATTTTGCATATTGCATCAAAAAAGACTACCTAGATACCTACATCTATTGCTTTTCTCATAGATATAAATATTTCTAAGAAATGATTTCTATTATTAAAGAATTGTTTTAAATTTAATATATTGCGAAAGGTGCTTCCTTTCAAATTTTTATGTATTAATGGAACTTAGAGAGGTCACAACTAGGGGAAGAGCATCAGTAGCATAACACATTCCAATAATCGTACACTTTTTGTGCACCCAACCCTCCAATTACTAATTTTAATGGAGTAAAAAAAATGATCACTAAAAGCCAATTAATAAGTTTCACATGTACCAATAGGTGATCATTTCTTAGTTTTTTTGGTTAATAATTTAGCCTATTTGTACACCACTATTGAGACTTTTGTGCATGACTATTGAGACATTTGTCCATAAGTACTCGCAATTATGAGTGCAAGATTATTGAGACATCTTTAAGTAGTTATTGGGTGACACTTTGAATGACCACTTTTTGTCCCTTTAGTGCTTAACGAAGGAGCATGATTAATACCTAAAAGCCAAAAAATATTTTTTAAGTAGCTAGTTGCTTACAAAAAACAACTAAAAAAATCATCAAAATCTAATATATAGTTTAGACTCTTTAGATACGTGAAGTTAGCTATAACACTTACAAGACCCTTCGTCATCTTAACCTTTAAAAACATTTGGACATAAAACTTTAAAATCCAATCTAAAACTAACACACAATTATTCTAAACGGTTCATCTAATATATAGTATAGACTTTGTGGGTACGCGAAATTAGCTATAACAACTTATAGTACACTTCCTCATCTTTAACCTTTAAATGTATTTGAACATATAACTTTAAAGCTTGCATACGTAATAATGTGATGTTGCATATCCAAGTTCAATTGACAAGGTGGCTCTTGAAGTGACCCACTTGCAAGAGCTTTTGCAACATTGGGGTAATGCCCCTTGTACGATTGCTAGGGTACTGCCGGATGGTTCTGTTACTGGTGGCCGTTCATCATCTTGTGGCCGTCGCCATGGTCGTAGCTCTTCTATCCGACGTTCACACACACTGCATTCTTAGGTTCCCCGACGTCGCTCAAATGACTGTCGGGATTCCACTCACAGGCGGTCTGGTTTACCACCTCTTGGTGGTTCTGCGTCTGGGTGGCTTGCTGCGGGCGGTCCTTCCTGTTGCTTTCGATTGGCGTGGTTTGAGTGGCGATTCAGTTTGGCCATCCTCCTCTAAGTTTCCGAGATTATCCTTGGCTATTTCACCACACAGGGAGGACAAAGAGACAAAAGAAGAAAATGCAAATGGATGGACTCTTCCAGACCCTGTGCCAGACCCCATAGATGACTGGGGTAAGAATGATGATCAAGACCCTCCTCCTTCGGCTGGTACTGCGTTAGCCACTTGGGGTTTTTTGTTTTTGGGCTTTGCCCAAGTGTTTTGTATGGTTTCTGTTCTTCGGGCAAGGCCCATCTGATACTATGAGGGACTGATTTTTATCCTCCCGAACTATATATATTTTTGATTAATTGTACTTATGTTTCTAAATATATATATATATATATATATATATATATATATATAAGCTAATACACAAAATTATTCTAAACGATTCAAGAAAATATTGTTATCATTTAAATAAAATAAAATAATGCGTGTAGCCTCAAATGTATCTTTGCGCCAAAGGCGGCACTGCGCCCCGCCACCGCCACATTCTTTTCGTCCTTCTAATAATCTGGTTGACAACTGACACTGCGAAGGATTAGCGCTCTGAATTTCGCGGGCATATATTCTAAAGATTCCACTCGTCCCAGAAGAACCATATGAATTTGTGGGCAGTATATAAATCATCTTTTTATACTTTATCAAACATCTGTTAGAAAACCCTTCCTCCATTCGCCCCTCCCCAGAAGAAAAATCTCAATAGTAGCAAGCGGCGGGCGTATGGTCATGGGAACTACCGGCTCAAGACTGGAAAGGGCGCTCGGAGATCAATTTCCTGAGGGCGAACGTTACTTTGGCCTCGAGAATTTCGGCAATACTTGCTACTGCAACAGCGTTCTTCAGGCAGGTTTTCATGAATTTTGTTTATCTAATATTTCAAATTTTTGAAACTGAATTTTCAGATTGGATGGGGTTTTAAGTTATATTCCATTGATTTGAAATTTCACATAATCTGTGATGCATTAAAGATTGTGTAATATGATAGAATTTACGAATTGCACTGGTAGGTTATTATGAAGCAGAGATGTACTGATATGGTTTATCGCTTCAGGGAATTTGATGTTGGAACCCTTCATCGATTGCTCCAATAACTACAATAACGGAACCCCATTTTTTCAGTGCAAATTGTATATTCTTCTCCCTTTTTATAATTGAAAACTTAGTCCCTGTTCAACTACAATAATGGAACCCACATGTTCATGCACTGTTTGTATACTGATTCTGCCGGGTTATAAATAGCGATTTCGCACGAGGTAACTCCAATTATGCAATCTCTTTGTTCATGGAATCATGTAGTTTGTAAACTTGTTCCGTCATGTTCGAGGCCTTATTTTTGGGGAGATATTTTATGGTATGCGACTGGCATTGCAATCTCCCACGAAAGAAACAATATCTGAATCATCAGAAGCCAGAAATCAGCCAAAAACATGCCCTTGTCCTGCCGAAACTTGACATTACCACAACAACCTACACAACAGAACTTCACGTGGCCTTCGACCTGGAATGGCACCTGCTAACCTTCCAAGTCATCCTTGGAAGAACGGGATAAGTAGGGGTCATACCATAGTCTGGAGATTTTAGTCTGGTGAAAAATCTCCACCACTTTTGCCCACTCGTACCTCTAGAACGCTTATGATGACCACCCCAAGCACTGGATAATTTGTTTCTCGGCAGCCTTGAGCCTTCCTCGGGCAGTCCGGGCAGTTTTAGCATTGTGTAAATAATTGTATTTTGGACCTCTCTCTCTCTCTATCTCCTTGGACAATTGAATGAGCTGGATCGGTTTGATGAAATTTAGACCAGCTTATTCTCTTACACTAAGATAGTGTAATATAATAATATTTTAGTCTTTTCTACAACCAGGAACCTTGAATGTATAAGATTCGATTTAGGTTTTGGACATGTTCTTATTAATTAATTAATGCCTTCAAAAAGATGGTGCAGAATATCATTGTAAAGACTCTAAGAAATTTTGGGCTTTGCTGGCCATGAATTTTTCAGATTTCTTGATCATGAATCGTACGTTACCCGCATTAACTTACCCTGAGCCTCTCCTGTACCGATCTATCTAAAATCTACTTAGTATATTTCTGATTCTTTTTAATGATAGAGCTCATTGTATTTTCTTCCAGTCTCGTGAATGGTGGGCATTTAGGTGTTTTCTCCGTCTTCTTGAAATGATCATTGCTTTTAAAATTGATTAAATTTAGTTCGTCTGATTGTATTAAATCTTTTGTGGGTCCATTTTGCATGCACAGGATTTAATTTGGCTGCCATATGTCTTGTTTCTTTGAAGGTTTTGGATGTCATGCTGGTTTCCTATTTTACAAACAAAACTGGCCTGTCACTATCTCTTCTGCATCTGTCACTAGCTTTTACAAGCAAGACTGGCCAGTCACGATCTCTTCTGCATTCTGTTACTAGCTTTTACAAACAAGACTGGCCAGTCACTATCTCTTCTGCATTCTGTTACTAGCTTTTTCTTCTGGGCACACAAAAACAGTTGGAGTTTATTCTTTGCCTTTGTCTCTGTTGCCATATCTCTTATATTTGGACCATTAATTTTATACTGTTAGCCTGATCTTTGCTGGTTCCGCCACTTTTTATGAGAGAGTATATCCTAAAATTAAAAATAATGTTTCTTATAAATCTGAATGCTGCTTACGATGAAACTTTCCCTCGGTTAAAGTTTTGGGGGAGTCTTTATTAACATACTGTGACATTATTTGGCTGTATGTTTGAGATAATAAATCTATGTTTCTTATAATAGCTCATTTTCTTGAGGAGTGAATGCAGAATGGCCTGTATGTTTGGCAACAGAGGCCTCAGAACTCCGCTTCTAATCTGCTCACCTTTAAACATTATTTGGTAGTTGATAAGGGCACCCTTTATCATGTCGGTCTGTCATATCTAATTATTTCTTGATTTTGTGGTTCATGCAGTTTAGGCGGGACTATTTTTTATCATATTTATGTATATTCTTTGGAAGCATGCTCCTTTCAGTTTGAATTATCTGTGTCAGTCTGCTGCAATCACATATTTGGGAGCCTATCTGTTTTGGAAATTTAGTGCATGGTTCAGTGCTATTGGAATTAATATTTGTTTCAAGTCTTAAAAGTTGTTTGACACAGTCAAATTTATTATTATTTATTTTAATAAACATTTTTTTGAGTTACAAACAAATCATCTTCATCCTTTCTGCATTTGGTTGAAATCAAGGAGGCTACGTGTTCTGTCCATTTTTTCTAATAGCTGGTGTGATAAAGCTATTTTGAACTTAGAGCAAGGTGATAAACTTATAAAGTATGGAAACAGGTCATCTTTATATTTTAATTGTTGGAAACTTACCAGTAATGTGATTTATCCTTTCTTTAAAAGTTCAACATATTTAAAAGCTCAATTTCTGTAACTTGGATTTCTGTTTATCTCTTCATATTTTTGTAAATTTTGTATGCATGAGGGTTTGTTTAATTTTTCTGAAATATTTGTTTTGGTTAGCCTGTTTGTCATGGGCAACTTTACATCTGTTGTATCATTAGTTAAGAGTTGCAGCCCAGACCTTGGCAGTCCATGTAACTTATGTTTATAGAAACGGTCTGGCCTTCAGAGTTTATCTTGCACGCAGAAAAGTGATTTGAAGCTACTTACAGTTTCCTTCTTTGTTGAAATATTTGTTTTGGTTAGCCTGTTTGTCATGGGCAACTTTACATCTGTTGTATCATTAGTTAAGAGTTGCAGCCCAGACCTAGGCAGTCCATGTTACTTATGTTTATAGAAACGGTCTGGCCTTCAGAATTTATCTTGCACGCAGAAAAGTGATTTGAAGCTACTTACAGTTTCCTTCTTTGTGCTTCTTCCATTTTCAACTAAGAGGTAAGGTTCTCCAAATTCTTTGTGGTCTGTTATTCATCTCTAAAGGACTGCTAGGAATTTTGAACAATTTCATAGAACTGATTGAATCTGATATATCAATCTGGTTGTGATCTGTGTGAACTTATGAATGTAACTAACTTCCTGTTGCGCCCATAAATGTGCCCAGCTTCTTGTGTCGGATTATTTTGCAGATGAATGCTATACTTAAGAACTGGTCAGGTGTAATATGTCTTGACTGGTTGTGATCTAAGTGGATTTATTTATGTAATGGAAGTAGTTGACCCTGATGGAGCTGTGAACTTGGTCACCTTCTTTCATATTACTTCACAAATTTATGCTAACCCACATTTTCATCTCTGTCTAAAGCCGTCAGTGTCGAGGCCACTTAGGGTGTTACAACTTTGTTGGGTTGTCAATGTGAAATGCTTGCTTGTGTCAGATTTTTGCAAATTCAAATTTCAAACTATACCCATATATTTGACTTGTTCTGGCTAAATTTCCTAGTACGATGGTTGCTTAGGCTGGTACCATTTCGTGAAGTTTAGTTGGGTTGATCTTGACTGTTGGAGTTAATTTGAAATATCTTCTCTGGTTATGGCTGCCTTTATCCTTTTTGTCTTCTCTCTTGGATTCAAAATTTGTAGTTTTGATTAGTGTTATGATTAGTTTCTTAGTGATGACCGGGGACTCATTCTGATCTAGTTTGAACTATTCATTTGGTTGTTAATTACCTTTATAAAATACGAGTCACTGTTTATAGGCAATTGTGGAATTGGCCTTTAAAGTGAAGGTGGAGACGCCATCTAGCATTGTAGTCTAAGTAGAGTTTTTCATTAGAATTAAGGTTTAAGTAAAAATATATAGAAGCATGACTTTCAGGTCAAATGGTGATCTAACTGTCCTTTTTTTGAATTAAGCAGGCTCTTTATTTTTGTGTTCCTTTTAGAGAGCAATTGCTGGAATATTATAATCGCACAAAGACAGGGGATCCAGAGGAGAATCTACTCACATGTTTGGCTGACCTATTTACTCAGGTATGAATTCAAACTCAATCAATCTAGAGAAGATTACAAGAACTCTTTGTTTATATTTTTATTTCTTGTTCCCTACAAGTATTTGTCAATAATGCAAATGCATAAGTGGGATTTGACTTTTCTGAAGATTTTTTTATTATTATCTAAGTTACCATATTCGCTCAGGCACATGCAAATTCGACATTCGACTCACTGTAAATTCGAATTTGGTCAATTGCTGTATTTATGTGCTCAACAAATCTTGGTCTGTTAGAGTGCGAATCATGTTTTTAGTATTATTAAAATTTCTTTTTGACTAGTGACATTCCTGAAGGATTCTGTCCCCTGCATTAAATGTTAATGCACAGAGGTGTCTTTTTTGTTAGGTTTTCCCACATTTTGTACCTCATCTTATCTGATTAGATTCACCACATTTGCAGGCCTCGAGGTCAGGGAGAGTTATCCCTTGTCTGGAAGACAATATACTTTTAGTTTTAGATAGTACACTTCACAAATGTCAAGATATGTCCTTTGAGAGTTGTAAAACTAAACCTATGTTCGGTGCTCAGAGTGCTTACATATTCCCATTTGATAACATTCTTCTGTGTATTTTATGGATACCGTTTTCTCTACTCTTTGATGTATTTCTTTTTGTCATCCACGCATTCTAGTTGTTTAAAGACTGAATCAATGGGTTGGACATTGGTCATGCCAGTCAACATTTTTCTGTGCTTGAAAATGGTAGTGTCTGTGGCAAGCTTCAAGACTGTATGCTGGGAAATGTCAATACGTGTTTTTTTAATCCAGGGTTTGGTGCTCAAAGTGCTACCTAATCCCATTTGACAACATTTTTTGGATGCCAGTGACTGATACTCTTTTGATGCACACAATTTTGTAATTCACTTAGTCAAATCCGTAGTTCACAAACTTGGATTTGCTAGACTAGAAAATTCTGACTAGGTGAAAACTCACCTAAACTCGGAAACTTAAAAAATCAGTAACACTTGAACTTTTGAATTTTTTGAAATGCAAAATCAGCTATAAAATGATCAAATGAGTTTGCAGGGTTCTAGGGGTGGCACCCTGAATTGGGGGAGGGTACTCCTTGTCATAATTTAGTGCGGGCTTGAGGGGTGGATCCAACGCTGCCAAGCCCAAATACTGACCTTGAAAACCACACAAACCTTAATGGTGCCACCATTTTCATAATTTTAAGAAGGCAAGAAATAATGTTTGTCAAGCCAAATTTTTTTTTTTGTAGTCTTTAATTCATGCTTTTGGTGCAAGGGCCTGATATTCATCAAAAGTTCACCATAAAACTCTTACTGTGAATTTTTTTTGGTCAGTACTCAGTGTCTCATGGAGTCTGCTAACTATGGTCTAATCATCTAAAGACCATGCAAAAAGGGATTGCTTGTAAGTTTTGTTCAGCTCAACATATTTCTGCATTTGAAAGTGGTGATATGTTTTGGATGCTCTCAGCGTCAAGTTATGAAAACATTTTCCTGGTATTCTGTTGATTTTTTAAAACTTTTAACTTTTTAAGCAGCAGTTTTACTTTTATGTCAAATGCACAATCTCCATGAACAGTAATTTGACACATATTAGTTCTTTTTTGTCATACAAGGAGATAATCAACGTAGATCAGGTTGACCCATTGCCAGTGGTAGACTGGGGATGGGAGTGTGACAGAGAGAGTAGAAGGCAAGATTGGGCAAGAAAGAAGTGAGAGCAGCTGATACCGAAAGAAAATGGAAAAGGGCTAATTCCTAAAGATGGGCAGTTATGCTACACTCATCCCGCAACAGTGCCACCTATAATATATGCCAATCACCATGGCATGCATGATCAAAAAGTAAAAATAAAGGACTTAAACAATCACGTGGAATAAAATAAATATTGCAACCCAAATAAATGTAACACAGGGAATACTGCTTGAGAAACCCCTCAACTGGGCAGAAAACTCTAGGAAGAGTGAACAATGCATACATGTTCTACAAGGGCTCAATGCCAATGGTTTTTACAATACATCCATAGACTGTGTAATGTCCCCTCTTTGAAATGAAGCCAAGTTGAAACCCAAACACCCATCATTCATTTGTTAAATAATGGCATCGATTTGGTTGATATAATCAAATAAGTTATATTGTTATTATTATATATATATATATATATACACACACAGACACATATATATATAATAAGCTATATTGTTAAGTTATATTGTTCTATATATATATATATATATTATCATCGAGAGTGGTCTATTTAACTGAGTGGCATGTTTAATAGAAGTAATCGACACAGTCGATAATTACAATGTAATGCTACGTAACTATCGGTGATAGTTAAATGTAACCATGCTTTAATATACCTGTTTGACCATAATATATGCAGCGCTCCCGATAAGGCATGTCTACGTATAGACATGTCTCTACGTAGAGTCATGTCTCTACGTAGAGATGCCATTGTATGATATTTAATGTATTATGTGTTGTGAGGAAAGACAATCAATATCAACGGCATTGTCTTCTCCTCTGCAACACACAGCAATACAATATCAGTAATATATATATGCAAATTATATATATACAAATTATATATATGTTAAACAATATATATAATCAGTAAAAATACATAGAGTGTACAGCACAATAATAAGCACCAGATTTTCTCTATTAAACGGTCTCATATTCCTAACATGGTATCAGAGCCACAATAGAAGAAATTCCTCAAGGCTAAAACTTATATTACTGATTATCTCATTATAAAAGAAGAAAGAGGAATTAAAATGGCCAGCAGTATTAAAGTAGAAGACAGACTTGAAGGAGCATCTAACTTCTTCTCATGGAAAATTCGAATTCTTACCCTGCTTCAAGAACTTGAGTTAGATTCTTATGTTGAAGAAAACAAAAGCATGCCGGAAGAAGAAACAAAAAAAGCAACTTCGAAAAGACGTAATAACAAAGCAAAGAAGATTATAATTGATGCTATAAAAGATCATATACTCCCCTCCATAGCGAGACTTAAAACCGCCTATGAAGTATTCAAGACTATCCAAGAAACATTTGAGATTAACAATACAAGCAGATTGCTTACCCTCAAACAACAACTACTAAATCTCAAAATGTGTAAAGGGGAAACCATTACATCTTACTTTC
>MU224229.1:694747-723965 GCA_018584345.1 Thuja plicata | reverse complement strand
AAAATTAAAAGTTAAATATTGCAATATTATGTATGTTGAAAGATGACGATCTTTCTTGTGTGTAAAGGTCACTATTGTAAGGTGACGACCTACAATAGCTTGACTTAAGTTATCCTCTAATCCAGTTTCGAATTTAGTCGGGGATTATGATAACAAGTGATTCAAGTTTTGATTTGGATTGTGCCGAATATCTTGATATCTATATTATCACTGAAATCTAGTTCCGAATATGTCGGGGATTGTGATAAATCTTATTCATCAGGTTAAACTTATATTTTGGACCATGTCGGAAATCTTGATTGATTATGTGAGTGAAATCCAGTTCCGAGTTAAGTCGGGGATTTAAATAACTCTCACATTTTTTTATCAATCCACTCTCGCTAAGAGGGAGTGTTAAATAATAGCATTGATTTGATTGATATAATCAAATAAGTTATATTGTTATTATTATAAAAATATATGTATATATATATATATATACATATATATATAATAAGCTATATTGTTAAGTTATGTTGTTCTATATATATATCATCGAGAGCGGTCTATTTAACCGAGCAGCATGTTTAATAGAAGTAATCGACACAGTCGATAATTACAATGTAATGCTACGTAACTATCGGTTGATAGTTAACGTAACATATATATATGTTACGTTAACTATCAACCGATAGTTAAACGTAACCATGCTTTAATATACCCGTTCAACCATAATATATGCAGCGCTCCTGACAAGGCATGTCTACGTAGAGTCATGTCTCTACGTAGAGATGCCATTGTATGATATTTAATGTATTATGTGTTGTGAGGAAAGACAATCAATAACAACGGCATCGTCTTCTCCTCTGCAACACACAACAATACATAATCAGTAATATATATATATATATATATATATATATATATATGTAAATATTATATATACAAACTATATATATGTTAAACAATATATATAATCAGTAAAAATACATACAGTGTACAGCACAATAATAAGCACCAGATTTTCTCTATTAAACGGTCTCATATTCCTAACATCATTTACTGTGGGCCTTGGTAATTTAGCACCAGGAAAATGGGAGTATAATACAGATACAGATAGCTTCTAGTAAAGTGAAACTCTAAAATAAGGTGGTCCCTTATAATTAAAGTTTATTTTTTAATAATTCCTCTTAAATATCAATCAAGGGTCATGAAGGAAATTTGAAGAGTTATGCTTTTGGAGGGAAACTCTTTTTAAGAAAGGCCAAGCTAGGAGGAGGCATATTGATCAACCATCCCATTTGCTGATTTACACACTTTGGTGGAGCATTGGCCTTAATTTCAGTTCAACTTGAGGATGAAACCCCTCTAGGTGTGGAAGTGGAGACCAAGAAGTTAGAACCCACAATTCCTTGGTGTGATTTCACATAGAATTGACCACTGGACATAATTGATTGAATTTCAGATTGCAGCCAAGATTTATTCTTCAAATTGGAGTGTCACGTATAGTATTTGGCTGGAATGAACCTGCAATACAGTTTGTGGAAATTTTGGGTATGTTGGGGGTTGATTTCTAGATCAAATTCAGTGTTCTTTCATTCACAAACAGGCTGTACAACTTTAGCTGTGAAAGGAAGCAGTTTTGAGGTAATTTTGGAAGGCGTCAAGTGGAACATTATTTGAAGGGAACATTACTTGTAGCACACTTGCAGCTGTGTGAAGTTAAAGGACTACAACCCCCAACTCTAAACAAATGAGAGAAAACTAACACAATGCTGAAAATAGGTAAATACTACGCTTCCTTGGCATCCATAGGACCCCTTTACACATTTGGAGTTCTCATGGTACCTATAACCACTCTCTACATGGAGGAAACTTATACAATATGTTGGTGTAATTAAATATTCTTAATTACACTTTACTTAAGCTTACTTAGGATAATGCATTGCATAGTAGTTTGCATACGAGACACCTAGGAGTTTGCACCTATATTTGCACATGGTGTAGGAGAAATTCCACTTTAAGTGGTGATAGTTGTTATCACATTCCACTTTATGTGTGAGATCCACCTTTAGTGCACATATCACATTATCATCCTCCACATGTTGCACATACTTGTATGTGCGAGATCTACCTATAGTGCACGTATCACATTATGCTCTACCACATGTTGCACATACTTCATTGCATAATGGAGGATGATCCACCTTTGGTAGACATGTGATGACATTTTAAATGGAAGTTTTATTCATATTATTTTTTTCTAATTTTAATAAATTGTTTGATATATTGAAATATTTTTATGCAGTATTAAGTGAATTTCAATATATTTTGAGCTATGAATTTTTCTTTGTGAGAGTCATAACTTATCTACTCCTTATCATAGTCTCTTATTGCATTGCCTATATAGCAGGCCTATTATGTACATTTTTATTATGTCCATTATCAATAATATCATTCTTGCATCTTAATGCAATGTCTTGTCATTCTCCTGTGTAAGTTATCTTGGTCTTTTATTTGATCTTGGGGGTGTTGTAGAGTCACCTAAAAATCTAACATGGTATCAGAGCTCTCTAGGTGTGAAGACTTCTCAAGAGTATCAAATTTGGCTTGATTCGATTGTGGGTGTAGAATAAAGCTATTTGGACATCAACATTGCGTAGTCTATTTGGAGAAAATTTTGGTGCAATTTGAGATTTTGCGTTTTGTGGATTTCTATTGCAGGTAAATATTGGAGCTTGTTGGTGCAAATCAAAGGTTTGGCAATATATTAAGGAGGTTCAAAAACTCCCAAATTGACTTTTGTTTCATCTAAATTCGACCAAATCTAGAGCCATTTAAAGTTTGGTGGTGTGGTGGCGGCGATTCAAAAATAATAATTGTGGAGGCAATTTTCAAACAACGATATCTTAGTCATTCAAAATCCTTTTTTCAAGCAATTTGTTTTTATTTTGGGGTAGAATTCCGTGCTCTACACAGTGGTGCAGGTGGTTTCTGATCTCTATTCCTGAATTTTTTTGAAAATTGCTAATCCCATTTTTTGCAACTTCCAAGGCCTCGTTTGGGCACACATGACTCCTTTTCAGGTGCAATTTTTTTGAAAGTGCATAATTTATTTTGTATTTTACAGTGGTGCTATTAGATTATAGTGATTGTGATCAGAAATTTTACTTTCGGAATTTGACTTAGTTTTGCAATTGTAATGTAGAGACCTTAGTTTGGTCTTTTGCATAGTGATCTAAGTCTATTATAGCTTGATTGTGGGGTGTAATCAATTGTTGATCTCAATTTGTAACTTGGGAAGTGTATCATTGATGTAATCATGGGATATGGAACACATCCTGCTTTAATAACTTTGACTAGGGATAATTATGAGTCATGGGCAAAAAGAATCACACACATTGTAGATGGCTTAATCTCTTCCCTCATCTTTATGGGCCAAAGACAAAGTGGAAGAAAATAGTTTGGGAAGATAAGAATGGACATATCAGAGGATTGATTGGTTTGAGTCTTGATTTGGATTTCTGTCATGATATCTACTCTAAGATCCTGAGTATTCAATATGCCCACACACAATTTGGACAATTGTTTGGGAGCATGTTGGA
Source organism: Thuja plicata (assembly GCA_018584345.1). Taxonomy (NCBI): domain Eukaryota; kingdom Viridiplantae; phylum Streptophyta; class Pinopsida; order Cupressales; family Cupressaceae; genus Thuja; species Thuja plicata. The sequence goes on along the minus strand of MU224229.1, from coordinate 720,381 downwards.
GATCCACATGTTTCTCCATTCCTAGATGATTCTATTGGAGACTGTCTCCTTCCACTTGATGATACAGATAACATTCTCTATAATGATGAAACATTAGATGAGATTGAATATAATGCATTACTTGAGAGTAAGGATGATCCAGTGACTCCACATGCAACTCCTACTTCTCTAGTTGAGATCACACGTTCATCTCTTGTTGGTGATTCCAGTGAGTCATTGCAAGAGATATCTATTTGTCTTCCTGATTGGGATTCCTACTTGCCAGGCATTGGTTCATTGTTTGTGGAGTCTCACATTTCAGATTTGGAAGACATATTTGAGGGGGTTTCTCTTCTCTTTGATGACAACTTCATCACAGTTGGAGATACTTCTTCACCTTCTTTCGAGATTGACATTCATGAGTCTCTTCTACCTTCACTTGATATGTCACTTTGCTTGGTTTAGGTTGATCATGGTTATGGGATGAATTCTTTGAGCTTGGAGACTCCCATTAAGTTTTCAGAGACACCATTCATATTTGATGATAGTTGTGGCAAATAATGTTGTCACTTCATATATTAAGTTTTCAGAGACATCATTCATATTTGATGATAGTTGTGGCAACAATGTTGTCACTTCATATTTGTGTTTGGAGCTTGTTCACAATCAGTTTCCATTGGTTCCTTGCTTGTCACTTTCTATTATGATTGGACATGTTCCTGATTGGTTCGTGGCATCTTCATCATCCAAGGACATGGCGACACATGGGCAGATTTCAGAGACAACACCATCATACTACATATGATTTCACTTCCTAGTTCCTATCCAAAATGGGAAGCATTTTTGCATTTATACTTGGTATATCTTCTTCCTAAGGGGAGAAATGTTGTTTGTAGGCATTGGACTATGTTTTGTCTTCAAACACTCACCATTTTTGCAAGACATTATCCGTTATTGGGGGGGGGGGGGCATTTGTCTCCTTGTTTACTTCTTATGGAGGGATAATGATTGTATGTACATTATGTATGTAGTTTTTGGGGGGTTTTGAGTCCTCCATCCATGCATCTTGTTTGTTTTCATCTCTCTTTTTGGAGGGGAGTTTTGTCCCATGAGGTTTTCTCCCTTTCTCCGCTTTATGAGAGATTTCTTGCATTGCATTTGCAATGTACATGGGTACCTAACATGACCTAGTAGCCAGGACCCATCTTGCATTGTGAGTTTAAGTGCATTCCCTTGAGTTGCACTTAAGGGGGGTGTTGGTGTAATTAAATATTCTTAATTACACTTTACTTATGCTTACTTAGGATAATGCATTGCATAGTAGTTTGCATATGAGACACCTAGGTGTTTGCACCTATATTTGTGCATGGTGTAGGAGAAATTCCACTTTAGGTGGTGATAGTTGTTATCACATTCCACTTATGTGTGAGAACCACCTTTAGTGCACGTATCACATTATCATCCTCCACATGTTGCACATTCTTCATTGCATAATGGAGAATGATCCACTTTTGGTGGACATGTGATTCCACCTTGTGAGGGTGATAACTTATCTACTCCTTATCACAGTCTCTTATTGCTTTGCCTATATAAGCAAACTTATTATGTAGATTTTCATTATGTCCATTTTCAATAATATCATATTTGGATTTTAATGCAATTGTCTTGCCATTCTCTTGTGGAAGTTATCTTGGTCTTTCATTTGATCCTGTGGATAAACTTTGCAATGGAGAGGATGGAACAAAGGTATATAGATTCCAAATCAAATTTCGCTCATTGAATCCTACAACAACGACGTGAGAATGTATGAAAGTAAAAGCAGAATGCAACAATATCAGTTCCACATGCAATACCTTGCACAGTTCTGTTGCCAAGTTATATTTCAAGAAAAAAGTCATGCTAGGGTTTTGAGGTAGGTCCTTTAGGAGGGACAAGGATTGGTCCCAAAGATGAAGTCCATTTGGGGAAGCTCAACTTGTTTTTAGACACAATGCTTTTGATCAAGAGAGAAGCAGAGAACAAAAGTGTTTGGTGGAAGTGTTGTAGGGAAAACCCTTTTGTAAGACAAGGATTAGTCCCAAAGATGAAGTCCATTTCAAGAAGCTCAACTTTTTTTTAGACAATGCTTTTGATCAAGGGAGAAGCAGAGAAAAAAAGAGATTTGTGGAAGTGTTGCAAGGAAAACCCTTATGTAAAGAAAAATGGCTTCCACGTTCAATTGTCTAATGAACCAAATGAAGACCCTTAGTTTCACCTAAATATTGGGTTTCAAATAGAAATTCTGATAGCAAAATTGAAGAAATTGTATTATCATTGAACAATGTTAATCTGAATAATTGTGATATTGCTATCAGGGTTCAACTGTGTAGTTTTTTTGAGATAAACTCATTGACCCATGTTTCATGAGTAGTGGTTCACAAGAACCCATCTCTCATGAGAAAGAATGGAACACTTAGCACTCATTGCATCTAGGTGATGCTCACAAAGGTGAAACACCAAGACTTCCCGGTAGGTCACCCCTCCCAGTACTACTTCAGCTCAAGTTCACTTAACCACATTGTTTCCTCCAAGGTTAAACCCACTTTCCTTGCAACCCCATTTGCAAAACTTTAAGGGGCTTTCTAATGAATGGTTTATAAGGCACAACACTTGTTGGAGGTTTTGCAAATGGGGTTGCAAGGAAAGTGGGTTTAACCTTGGAGGAAACTTCGTGGTTAAGCGCGCTTGAGCTGGAGTAGTACTGGGATGGGTGACTCCCCGGGAAGTCTCGATGCTTTACCTCTGTGAGCATCACCTAGATGCAATGAGTGCCAAGTGTTCCATTCATTCTCATGAGAGATGGGTTCTTGTGAACCACTACTCATGAAACATGGTTCAATGAGTTTGATTCAAAAAACTATGTAGTTGAATCCTGATAGCAATATCACAATTTGACTTGCTGTGGAAAATATCTCATACTTATCAATTGATGAGCTTAAGGGGCTTTCTAATGAATGGTTCATACGACACACCACTTGCTGGAGGTTTTGCAAATGGGGTTGCAAAGAAAGTGGGTTTAACCATGGAGGAAGCTCGGTGGTTAAGCGCGCTTGAGCTGGAGTAGTACTGGGATGGGTGACCTCTTGGGAAGTCTCGATGCTTCACCTCTATGAGCATCACCTAGATGCAATGAGTGCCAAGTGTTCCATTCATTCTCATGAGAGATGGGTTCTTGTGAACCAGTACTCATGAAACATGGGTCAATGAGTTTGACTAAAAAACTACATAGTTGAATCGTGATAGTAATATCACAATTTGACTTACTGTGGAAAATATCTCCTACTTATCAATTGATAAGCTTAAGGGGCTTTCTAATGAATGGTTCATAAGGCACAACACTTGCTGAAGGTTTTGCAAATGGGGTTGCAAGGAAAGTGGGTTTAACCATGGAGGAAACTCCGTGGTTAAGCGTGCTTGAGTTGTAGTAGTACTGGGACGGGTGACCTCATAGGAAGTCCCGGTGCTTCACCTCTGTGAGCATCACCTAGATGCAATGAGTGCTAAGTGTTCCATTCATTCTCATGAGAGATGGGTTCTTGCGAACTACTACTCATGAATGAGTTTGACTCAAAAAACTACACAATTGAACCCTGATAGCAATATCATAATTTGACTTGCTGTGGAAAATATCTCCTACTTATCAATCTGAACGATTGTCAAATGATATTGATTGGAAATTTTTACATTGTGTGGCTTGCTTGTGATAGAGTAAAAATAATGGATAGGTTCCTCATGCTTATAAAATTGTATGAACTCTGAAAAGGTTTTTTTGTTGTAAAATACCCAAGCGATGAAGAATAGGAGAAACCATGTTTGGATGTTCATGGTCAGTGAAAGGTACTAGCTTGTATATCAAGAAATCCTCCCAAATTTTTTGACCCAACAAGCTTCCAGATCTTGGAAGTTTCCACTTGGGCTAGTCTCAATAATCGTTAGGAAAACAATTGGGAGTGCTTAATATCGAAGGAGAGATTGGTTCCAGTCTTGGAAAATTTCAATGTTGCAATGAATAAATCATCAATGATGACTCAATAGTATATGCTACAATTTGCATTCACATGCTCCCAAAATATATCTTGCTAGATTTGGGTTTGGGCAAATGGAGTGAGTCAATTATAAATGGAATTCTATCCTTGCTTTTGTAGATTATTCAGATAAAAATTCCATTTCTCTTCCAGTTGCAAGCACAACTCTCTGAGAAGGGTAGAAAAAGAAATGGGAAATTGGATCCATGTTAAAATAGAGAAAAATAATGCCGGTCTCTCCAGGCTAGGTCAGAAACCCCTCCTCCCATCTCCATTTCAAGTAAAAAAGATAGCATTTTGGTCTATCTTAGTTTGATGGGTCCCCTCCCTTTTCAACTCCCAAAAAGTGGCAAATGATAAGTCTTATATTCTTGTTTGTAGTCCTCCATGTGATAGTTTGATCAATATTTTGAATGAAAAATTGACATTGAGAGTGGGACAACGAACTAGGAAAGGGACGCAGACCTGATTTCCCTCTAAATGTGCTCTTTTTCTCCTTAATCCAAAATAGACAAGTCTATACCTAGTGATCCTTTGACAAGGAAAGGAAGGAGAAAAGTAGAGGAATCAACCATGGAGGAGATTAAGGTAGGATCTCAAGCGATCTTAAATGTTGATTAACAAAAACAAAAGTGAGTGGGGAAGGGCCCTCACTAGCCAAGTGAAGATCCTTTCATGAAATGTCAGGGGTGTGTGTTTAGGTGCTTAATCAAGTGTGTTGCCTAGATGTTTGTTAGCCCAAAATTTTAAAATTCCAATTCAATTTCCAAAGTTTTAAAACCTTAACTTTTGCACAAATTCTTCCCAAGCCTTAACTTTCACGCTTTGACATTCCTAAATCGTAGCTTTTCACACATGACGCTACCAAAACCCAATTTGCGTGAAATTTTCAAAAACCATAACTTTGTGCACCTTTTGGCTCCAAACTCTAAATTTTGCATTTGAGAAGCTCAAATCCTAACTTTTGCAACTTTTGGTCCAAAATCTTATCTTTCACACCCAAAAGATAAAATTTCTAACTTTTGTGTTTGAAAGTTGAAATTCCTAAATTTTATGTCCAATGTTTCAAATTTCTATTTCAAGAACTTGTAACTGTTTTTCAAGTTCCTTCAAAGAGTTGGAAAGCTCAAGTCTTCTGCAAATGTTTGCCATTACTCTCATGCTAGTGTTGAAGAAAAAGTTTGGTTATGATTTTTGGTTGCAGATCAGGCACAAAATAGATTAAATAGATTTGTTGAGAAGGTTTTGGAACTTTTAAAGAATTACAAATGACAGGCATAAGGCTAAATTTCAACAATCTTTACCAACTTCCCCTGTTCCGCACCACCAGCAATGGCAAGTTTCAGAATGGTAATATGGGCATCAATCAAAACATCATTTTTCAGCACTGTCTGTGTCATGCACAATAAAGAATGCTTTAGAACATGAGAACACAAGAAGCATTAGTATTATGGACGTTTCAAAGAAATATAGGCTTGACTATCATAAAAATGTTTGACAGGGATTTGTTGACAGAGTTTTAGAAACCTTTTGGCAAATGTTCTTGTAGAGACGCATGCAAATTGTGGATGCATACAAGAAGCACTGGAAATCTGACATAATACCTCAAAAAGGATGTATCCAATCAAACCATCCTCCAATCATGTGCCAAAATTGGGAGCTTTGATCAACGTATTAATATCCATAAGGTGTAAATTGAAATTTTACAACCCCTATGGGTTTGCACTAATGTGGAATCATACACATTACAGCCGAGTTATTTGTCTAAATGCTCCCAATGGGTGTCTTCCTCAAGGAACAAAATTCAATGTTTGCCAGGCCGCCATAGAAACACATCGTCCCATGGAATTAATGATTGCAAGAAATTGCAAATAACAGTTTTGTGAAAGGGTTTTTACAGCCTTCAAGGAAATTGCAGTTGGTACATGTAAAAATATACTCCACAACCCTCGTTAGCATCTTCCTAGTTGTGTGGCGATGGGAAACACTAACAGAGTATCGACATCCACAAAACCCTAAAGAAGAGGATTTTGTTTTGTCAGAGATTATAGTTGGATGTGCTCTAGTAGATATACATGCGAATGTGGAATCATTGACAAACAACTGACATGTTTGATTGAAAATCTCTAAACATATGAATTGTGGAATTATAGTCAGTGCACCAGAATTGTTTGATAGAATGTCATTGCAAGAAACTAAAATAAATGAAGGCAGCATGCACATAAAATGAATTTGGTGAAAATGGCTTTGAAACTTTCAAGCAAAAACAATTGGCTTGCATAAAGGCAAATTCTACAACCTTTGCCCTCACATTCTCTTCTAATGCAATGTGAATTGGAACAGCGTATGGACACGCATCAAAGCGTAAAAAATATAGGAAGAGTTCTACTAGATATTATAGTTGAAAATACCATGGTAACAATGTACGAACACTGCATATGAATTGTTTGAGAGAATGCTGCAAAAAGATTTCATCTCGAGAACTACAAGATATGCACAACAAAAGAAAAATTATACTTATTTTCAAACACTCAATATTTCCTCATTGGCGGATAGGTGTATTGGACAAGAAATTGATTAGAGCTTTAATAAATTACTGAGTGTTTAGTTGCTATAATCTTGAGGGTGCATTTTGCAAGGAAATGAGAAATCTTCAAGACATTGGATAACTCCTCTTTTGCCCTGATGCAAAATTCGGTCACCATGCTAAATAATTGACACATCAATTATTATTTTGATTGCATGTGTTTATGTAAGGTAGTGGGCAGTACTTTGATTTGACAAGTAAATGTTTCAACATTATTATTAAAATGGATCATTATGTGACCTCGTACCTATGGTGATCATGTGGGTTTACATGCTTGGAAGAATGTAGCATCTCTAATTGCAAATGATATTCCTTGTATCAGTTCATTGATCTCCCAATCTACAAGTACATTGTAATGCTTGAGCTTTACCATTCTTATGGTGCACCTCACAAATTTTCTATTTACTTCAGACATAAAGTTGGGAAATTTTGTGCTCTGGTCAGATGGTGAGAAAAATGCAGATTCAGACTATAAGCAGCGAAGAGACCATTCTTAGTATCAAAAACATCTTCAAAAGATGTCAGATGGAACTATCAGTGCTATGAAGATAGGGATTGTGTATCCTCGAATGATGGTTGAAGGTTTCAAAGTGAACATCATATACTGTGATATATATAAGTCGGTTTGACTTAGATAAGTTTTGACAACATGGTGGATCTCTTAAATCCCAAGATGAAACATTTATTACATGTAAATGGTCCACCCACCATTGATGATAAATGTTAGAGAATTGGTCATGCCTTATGCAAATTTCTCTACTATTATTCAAGAGGATGTTACATTCATAGAGAGGAAAGATGCGTAGCAAATGCAATCAAAATGCCTATCCTTGAAAATCAAGATGTCATTGAATAGATATTCCTTTGTCGATAGTTGATGTATTTTGATGGCGCATATTGACACTTGAGATTTGTGCGGAGTTTTTGAATTGTCTATTGTTCGTAAGTGTGAAAGATCGAATAAGGAATGAATAATGTACAATCATTGAAGGAAATTAGACAGACTTCAAGTGATGCGAACGAGTTGCGACACTTGAGGAGCATTTGAAGATTGTTTTGGTGAGCTCGATCATAAGCATGGCAGGTCGATAACTTTACGTATAAACAAAGGGGATTGAAGTTTATTGATGCATTGATTCCAAAGGCACAAATGTTTCAGTATGTAGTTACACTTTGAGTGTAAACAAAGAATTGATGTTAAGATGATTGTACAAGTATGAATAGAGCAGACAAAGGTGGAAAGCAATCTCAGCAAAGTCAATAATTTGGTCTTTCTTCTCAAAATGTATAAATTTCAAGTTATGTTTTTGTAAATAGTGACTTTTGTCACTTTTGGTCAAAGTTAAGTATTTGATTCTTTTTGTGCAAAATTTGTAAGGTTGCTAACCTCGTTCAATTTGTGCAAAAACAAGTTAGTTACTAACTTAGAAAAGAAGGTAGTTACAAGGAGGTTATTTTGTGAGCCTATAAATTGAAGGGGGAATCTTACAGAGGGAAAACTCTGGAGGAATTTTCAAAGATATTTTGAAGAACTTTTTGTTTGCAATGTATATAGGAAGGATTTTGGGATTGTATAATTTCAAAAGATGATGAAGAATACAGTTTAGCTCGTGTGTTCTAAATGTATTCATGTGTTATCATTGCTAACTTCTCGTATGTTAAGCTGGTAACCTTTTTATGCAGGTGTAAGACATTGATATCTGTGTAGTTGCTGTAATGATACACAGTCAGGCTTTTGTATCTTGGTTTGAATGTGATGAAGTAATCTATCTCTTCGTATGTCGAGATATGTGATTCTTTGTTCATCATCATTACATGGATAAAAGTATTTGTTGAGAAACCCCCTTTGTAGTTGTTATCCATTATGGGATCCTATTTGGTCTTCGTATGTCTTCCAATAAGTTTTTTTCTATTCATCCTATTTTAGTTTCATGTTTTCTCCTTTTTGTACTTTCAGGTTAAAAGTACACTAAAACTACAAATACCCCCATCATAGGAGGGAACTGCCCCTCTCAAACGCAAAGGAAGGTTGTAGTTTACTGCAATCTCTCGAATTGTTGGCATGGTTGTCACTGCTCATAGGGCAAACAGAGCCAATTTTAAAGGTGAATTCATAGTGACAAATCTGTTTACCAACGAAGTGTCAACTATATGTGCAAAACCCAGATATTCTCCATTCACAAGAAACCATGTTAAGCATTGAAGAAGCTGCAAAACTAACCCAAAAATGGTTTATATGGAAGGGCATATTTATCTCAGCAAATGGAGTTTTAGGGGTCTATCTGTCCTTTGGTTTGACAGAACTAGCAATGTATCTTTTCTAAATCAAGGTTCCAATTAGCAGCTATTTCACTGAGCCTCCATTTCCTCCTGTCTGTTTTTTATCTATTAACATTTATGGCCCAAATGTCCCTCTTCAGAAGAATTCTTTAACCATGGTCATGCCTTCTATTTTAGAAAGACCTGATAGTTCAAGGGGGAGATTTCAATGTTGTGGTAAATATAAATGACAAGCATGTAGGTATAAGTAAGATTTCTCAATATCAATATAATTTCACCAACTTTGTTCAACAGATCTCCCTTGCCGAAGTATAGCCATAAATTGGGACCTTCACATGGACCAATAAGAGAGAAGGTTCCCTTAACATCTTAGAAAGACTAGGCAGATTTTAGCTTTCATCCAAATGGTTGATTCTAAATATTATCATTCAAGGTATATTATTCCAGTGTTTGGTCCAAATCACTTTTTTATTTCCCTAGTGTGGCACTTAGACACTTCATGTCCCAAATGTCCTTTCACTTTTTTTAAACAATGGTAATCGTTTACAAACATTCTCTTCCTCGAGTGTTTGAAACTGAGCAAACAGGAAGAAACTAATGAGGAGGCAATCTCACTTTTCTCTGCACTCCTTAGCAGCAAAGAGACATCTAGGCTTAAAGAGCAGCAAGGCTTTAGAATTCTCAGGGTCTATCTACATGGACAATGAAATGTTGATCGGTCTTATCTTCGAAGATGAGATCAAATTGGCCTTAAATGATAAATCAAATGCACCCACATAAATCCATTTGCTGAATGGCTAATCCACAATATTTTTCCACAAGTGTTGGCACAATTTGGGCAAGCAAGTACTGGAGGCCTATAATGAGTCACAGAAGTCTAAAAGGATTCAGAAAGCACTCAACTGCACCTTCATCATCCTCATTTTAAAAAAAAGACATCCTCAGAGTCAAATGTTGACTTCAGGCCAATCTTTCTATGTGACACCCTATATGAGATTTTGGAAAAAATGATGACAATATATTGAAACTGTTCCATCGCCCTAATCTCCGATGCTCAAAGTGGTTTTGTACCTGGAAGAATGATTTCAGAAGGCATAATTACCACCCCATGAGATCACCCATTCTATCTCTAATTTCAATAACAAGAATACTATCATCAAATTGGATACAAGCAATACTTATGACAAAGGGAACTGGAGAGTCATAATGAAGATATTGACATTTTGGATTCCCCCTAACTTGGAGGTAAGTGATTTATGATTGCACTTCTTTAAATTACTGCATTCTAATTAGTTCTGGACCGGTTTGTTTCTTTGCTCTCACATAAGGTATCTACCAATGAGACCCTTTGTCTCCATACGTATATGTTTTCATCTGAATGGTGGAGGCACTGGGAAGATGCATCTCCTAGGCTAATATAGACTGCAGATGGTTTGGTATAAAAGTCATCGAAGGTTTTGAGACCTTCACTCGTTTGTAATTTGTAGACTATGTTACAAGTGTGGTTGCCGTTGCACCAAAAGCTCGACTTGTCAATGTCCAATACAACCACTAGACTTACAAAATTCACAGGAGGTGGTTAGTCCCTTGTCACGAATCCCGAGGGACCACTGACCATTTTGCCAACAATCTCCCCCTCAGCGTTACCCGAGGGGATTCAAACCTCTGACCAAGTTCTAATACCACTTGTTACAAGTGTGGTTGCCGTTGCACCAAAAGATCGACCTGTGAATGCCCGATACAACCACTAGATTTATAGAATCCACAACCACTAGACTTATAGAATCCACATAGAATCCACAACCTCTAGACTTGTAGAATCCACAGGAGGCGGTTAGTCCCTTGTCACGAATCCCGAGGGGAGCACTAACCATTTTGCCAACAGACTATACTATTCTATTTGGGGAGGCAAGCATGAGGGCAGCAAGGCATCAAGTAATCCTTTGTTGAGATCTTGGGGGTACATTGAAGATGAAAACCTTAGATTTGAGTGCATTTATATGTTGACATAAAGCTGCTTTGTAGGATTCCGTGATTACATTTTGATACAGTGTAACCTTGTTGCAGAAATTTATTGAATTTGTCCTTTAGGCATATGAGCACATGCTCTCAATTTTTTAAAGTCAACCAAATCTTTCTGAGCTAATTTTATTCCCCTCGAGTTTTCTTTCACATCTCAACTCTGCTATTTTTCTACTGGATCCCAAGTCCAACAAAATATTTTCTGCATGCTGAAATGTCTCAATTTTTCTTGCATGCAGATTTATTCCCAGAAGAAGAAGACAGGTGTCATTGCACCAAAACGTTTTGTGCAACGGGTGAGGAAACAAAATGAACTTTTCCGAAGTTATATGCACCAGGTATGCTTTGCACATTGATACTATCTTATTTTCTTCATTTGCTTTCTCATCTTTGTAAAGGAACCGTATTAGGCTGGAGCACAGGTATATGTCAAACTAATGGCTTCTATTTTGTGCTCTAATCTCTGTATAGGACGCACATGAATTCTTGAATTTTCTCTTGAATGAGCTTGTGGACATTTTGGAAAAGGAAGCCAATGCAGCTAAGAAGTTTTCTGGAAACATAGCGCAGCCAGAGAAGGTTGTAAATGGCAAATTGAATGGAACAGCCAATGGTAACCAACAACAACAGCAGCCTGTTACGTGGGTTCATAAAATTTTTCAGGTATCCTACTAGCTAAAGTTGAAACTTAATAGTTTTGTTTCGTTTTTCAGCCAGAAGATGCTAAGTGTTAGTATTAGTAGATTTTGAAAGGTATGTTTACTTTCCTTCTTGCAGGGAACTCTTACAAACGAGACAAGATGTTTATGCTGCGAGACAATTACTGCCAGAGACGAAACTTTTCTGGATCTTAGTCTTGATATTGAACAGAATAGCTCTATTACGAGCTGTTTGCGCAACTTCAGCTCAACAGAAACACTCAATGCCGAGGATAAGTTTTTTTGCGACAAGTGCTGCAGGTTTATATTTTATATTTTCTCCATTAGTTAACAAATAATGCCTTGAGTACTATATCTCTGCAAAATTTGATAGAACTTTACCTGCTTGTGTTTATTTGCTACTTTATTTTCTCATTATTGGAACTTCTCATTTGATTCCTGATACCGTATATATGTTTTGTGCTTCCTTTCAGCCTGCAAGAAGCACAGAAGAGAATGAAAATAAAGATTCCACCACGTATACTTGTGATCCATTTGAAGCGCTTTAAGTATATAGAACAACTTGGACGATACAAGAAGCTATCCTATCGTGTTGTTTTCCCCATGGAACTAAAGTTATGTAATACAACTGATGATGCCCCAGGTTCAGATGCTGAGTACTCACTATTTGCAGTTGTGGTTCACGTAGGAAGTGGTCCAAATCATGGACACTATATCAGTCTTGTGAAGAGTCATAATCATTGGCTCTTTTTTGATGATGAAAATGTAGAAATGATAGACGAGTCTGTTGTGCAGTCATTCTTTGGCTCAACACAGGAATATTCAAATAATACGGATAATGGATATATTCTGTTCTATGAATGTTCAGCTCAGGGTTCATAAGGCACTGCTATTGTTGTGTTGACCAACACATTGTTACCATCATATATATCTTGGAAGTTACTGAGAGATGTGTATGGTCGGTTGTATATTTTTTCCATTGTTGACGCTGCAATATGCAGAAGCTCCTGTACAATTCAAATCAAGACCAGCTTCTGCAATTTGCACAGAAGAAATGGTATTATATCAAGAAGTTAGTCAAGACTGGTAAAAGCTTTCTGTACGTGTGCATTGTTGGCCAATGAAAACGGGAGTGGCTTCTTTCCTTTACATGTTGAAAAATAGGATTAGTGTAATATTGCATTGTTGACTTTCAGTTCTGTGGTTCGATGGATGGGACTTAGGTGAAAGCTATCCAGCTGCTCGTTGATTCTAAACGAGTTGTGTTTGCAATTGGAATAAAGAATGATATGCTTTGGTTTTCCCTACTATGAGTGGATACTGTACTGACAACGAAGATAGTGTGGATATTTTAATTTGAATTTTCTTATAGGCATTAATGCAGATTATACATGCGTGAACATGATTTCTTTAAAAATATTTCTGGGTTTCTAGAAGTTACCTACTAATTATGAAAATCCTACAAGTAACTGCTCTTATTGATTTATTTTCTCTATTTTTCTCTCTTTACGGAATCCCGTTATTGAAGATACTTGTTTCCAGGAATACAAATCATTTTTATCATGTTAGAAGTACCAAGGGCGAAACATCTTAATCATTTTTTAACTTGTTTATTTGTTGTGCTTGCCATTTTGTTTGACGGAAAATTGATCTACAAATAAAGTTACAGGGTTAGCGTCCAGAGATTCCTTGTGGTTCATATGTCTTGAATTGGGAAACTCATATTATTTGACAGTTACAGTTACAGTTACAGTTACAGTCACAGTCACAGTCACAGTCACAGTCACAGTTTCAGTTAGAGAGATTTTTATGAAGATAGGGAAAGGAACCAATAGCGAATCGGGGTCCAATATAATTGTTCACTTTTCGCTATGATGACCCCCCAATAATAAATAACTCTCCAAGTTAATACACATACATAAAAAAAAATTAATAATTAATTATTTGACCCTCAATACATGTTCAATCATGAATAAGTAGTTGACAAAAAAAAAAACCTCTACTTGTCCTCATGTGATTAACATACAAATCTATTAACACAAATAAAGTCACTTAAATCATTATTTCAAAATGTATATGTTTACAAAAAATCACTTTATGCAAGTGGTTCCAAATTATAAATGAACTCAAATTACAAATACGAATGAACACTTCTTGGTCTCTCAATTAACAATTTTTTTTTTTTAATGGGCTATCATATGTAAATGCATTAATTCCATTTGCAAATAATACTTGTATTGTCAACAATTGGTGTAAGGCTCCCCAATAGACAAAAAAACAATAAAATTTTTTATCACGACAAATCCACACAAATCAGAATTAAATTGGATATGTAAATATGAAATGACCGAATGTTTGCAAGCAATAAGAATTCAGCTTGCACTAATTAAGTATGAAATGCCCGAATGTTTTTCACCAATATTCAAATTTGAAAATCAGCTACCACAATTGAATGCAATCACCTTGCACATTTGAATGAATTTTTAGAAGTAATTTTAACTTCATTTTCATCTCTGCTTTGTCTGAATATTCTTTGCACAGTTCAAATTTGGAGGGGGAGGAATTTTCTGCACTTTCCTCATCGAATAGATCTTGTTCAAGTTGGTACACTAATTTGAAGTATTTTCATTTGATGTAATAGATTAATATTTTGTAATTTTACTGTTTTATATCAAGTTTATGTAATTTTAGGTTCTAAAACATTTATACTATTTACAATGCCTATAAGCATTTGCATCAATTATGTGATTCAACAAAGTAGTTTACTATTGTATGTAGAGTAAACTTTATTATATGTTTACTATTTTGTATATATTTATTCGTTGGGTCCAAATTCATAAACTGCAACCTCATTCATTTTATTACCATATCAATCATAGTTACAACATCAAACATTTTCTAATTATATCACAATTACCTCCTCCATCACCTGCTGCAAACTATGAGCTTGGTGCATGCATGGATGACAAAGGAATTGTTTCTTAACTTTTGCAAACTTCTTGTGGTACAATTTCAGTTTTCTATAAATAAAATGGGATTTCTAGAAAGATGGGAAAAGTTTGTGAATCATTGAGACTCACGTAGAAAATAATATCACTGAAAGAATAAAACTCAGCAAGTAAGAATTGAATTGAAATTTAACTTATATAACTTTGTGAATCGCAATAGACAAACTCAATCAAAGTATGCATGATAAGTCAAGTATTTCCAGAAAGATGGGAAACGTTTCATGAAAAATGATATCTCAATATGATAATTTCATAAATATGTATGCATAATTTTAGAAATATGACCACTCAATCAAATGTGTAAATACACACACACGTGTGTGTGTGTGTATCACGCATCGATTCAAAGTAGTAATTGAACTGAAATGAAAACCTTATTTTTTCAAGTGCTTTCCTAAAACAATTGAATTCAACATTCAATTCAGTAAAGCAATAAAAAAATTAAACTCAATTGCAAATAGAAAGGAGTGTCTACTGGGTCATTGCCAAAGCAAAGCCATAAAGACTTTACCTGTGATGAAAGGTTATTGTCTTCTACTCTTCTCGAATATGTTTCTCGAAGCCTGCAAAAGAGGTGTCATGCATATACATAATCAACATATCAGAATATAGTATATCCAATTGCATTTTACCAATTAATACAAAAAACTTAATTGTAAAATAGGTTAATTCGTAGAAAACCATATGTCCCAAAAAAATTGGTGTTGACAAACACAATTACATTGAATCATCGAATATCCAAGCATCTGATTCACCTCTCATTCATCTCCCATACCTACAAAAAAATTGGAACAACTGGGGGTAGCGTAACGTTCTCACTTCAAATCATCCTTACAATATTGCATGCACAACAACAACAATCTCATTGAAAAATAGTCATGCACTTATAATGAAAAACACCTTGCCAATTCCCTATTTAAATTCATCCGAATGTGAAAAGTGAATGCATTGATTTGTGATAGTTGATTTTCAAATTTGAGTATTAGTGAGAAACAATCAATCATTTCATACTTAATTACGTAATATGCAATGCAAGGTCAATTCTTATTGCTTGCAGACAATGTCATTTCATATTTGCATATCCAATTTAAATCTAATATATATGTACACACACAATCCTTCACACACCCCACACACACACACACACATGATTGTACATATATATACATACATATAATTAATTAAAAAAACTCTAATTTCAAAATTAAAAAATACCTAATTGCAAGTGTTTAAGTGTATGGGCCCATTCACATGTTTCATTTTTGCGTTAAGAAAGGGTGATCACTAATCCCCCATGTCCATTTTATTTCCACCATCGACCATTTACATGCCTTGTCTTCAAGTCATGTCTAAACATTTTGGAATCCTAAAAACCAATGCTTTGAACACAAATGGAGATTATGTAGATTTGTATACAATATACTTGCATATATATATGCATGTATGCAATATAAATGTATAGATTATAATTTTGCATACTTCACTTTTTTATCCATACAGTGTAATTATACATAAATATGCTTAATTATGCATACATACATATACATATTTATGTATACATACATATACATAATCATACACGCATACATAATTATGCATGCATACATATACATATTTATGTATACATACATATACATAATCATACACGCATACATAATTATGCATGCATACATTACTCCCCAAGAATAAATAAATTTGATAGAAAATAGTAAATATCTTTGCTTGTATTGAATGAAAAAATTATATAATTATGTATTTAGGGTTACAAAAAAATATTGTATCCATGTTTGCACAATTACAATGTAGGAGATCATTTTGCATTCAAGTAGACTAGCCCCGCATATGAGGGGATATTACCAAAAAAATATTATGCAATCAGTCTAGTGAGGGACATCTCCTTTTTAGTAATTCTAGAGATGACTTAGTTTAGTGACAAAAAGGGCAACTCTGTAGAAGTAGTCCAGGATAACATCTTTTTCCTCATGTATGAAGAAATCTTCATAATTAGCATTGAAGACTGCAATAGAAGCGTAGTCATCAATAGCACATGAATAGGTGAAGAGCTCCCATACATCCACCATAAGGTCTTGACAACCCTCTTTCGTGAAATAAAAAATTGGGCCAAGTCTGCTAGAGATAATGTGTGGATTGTTATTTCGAATCCCCTCGCCAACTTTAGCCTAGTTGCGGGCTACTACCACATGCTTACCCACCTCCAACACCCATTCAAGTCTGCCAGTAACTTGAATGAGAGCAGAAAAGACAAGCTCATAGATGACCCCGTCGTGTAGATGCGGGCCACCAAAATTGTGTTGCACAAGATACACAATAGTTTTTTTGAGATCGTCATCATTCACATTAAATAATCTCGAGCAATGATCTTCCAATATTGATTCCTCGAAAGGACAACATTGAATTCCAATTGTTTGATCCATTAAGAACACCTAAAATAAAGTAACAATTATGAAAACAATATATATGTATGCGGATATAATGATGTAAACATATATAAAATGATCTACATATATGCATCCATTATGCATACATATATAATTGTGCAAACATAGCTACAACATTATAATATAACTGTTAATAGTATGGAGGTAATCATTTAACAACAAAATAAAACTGTGAGGATCATGTACTTGATTATCTTAAAATATACATATAAATGCATACATATACATATTTATGCATAATTATACATATTCCAAAAAATAAACATTTTAATGAAATGGAAGGCATTGAGACAATCATTGTTTAATTCCATCACTGTACATACAACGATATGCGGAGGTTGCAAAGCAGAGGTGAAACAATTGCAAAGCTAAATAAAACATTTCTCTAATTGTGTAGACATGGCTACAACATTTTATCGTGAACCTTAATACAAAATCATGTACATAGACATAATTTTGTATACGTATACATAATTTTGTAAACAAATACATAATAATGTATACGTTTACATATTTATGTATACATATATTATGTTTTTAGACCCATAAGCAAAATTCATCAATTTATTGCAACCCTTTATGCATTCAGATAATCATTTAACAACAAATGAAACCCTCCACAAGGAATATCAAATAGTAAACATTCTAGTGGAAAACATTTGAAAAATGATGTCAGAAGAAATCAAAATGCATGAGATAAAACAGAAGCAGGTGAAGGAGGAGGTAACTGTGATATGATTAGAAGATGTTTATAGATGCTGTAACTATGATATGGTAATAAAATGAATGTGATGTAGGAGCATCTTGGGTCCTTGGTAATCTTGCATCATCCAAAAAATATTTATTTACTGGTGGACCTTTGTTATCAGTTTTGTGTTTGTTTTCTGTTATTGGTCATTGGTTGGGTGATTGTTTTCTCGATGTAGTTCTATTGATCTTCGTGGGTGTGGTCATGATATGGTGTTCATGGGGTCATTAGGAAGCTTGTCCTATGATCGCAACTCCTTTGGAGTTAGTGTGCTTGAGTTATGATGGATTCTGTGACTGGATTTGAGAAGAAGTTTTTGGTTCCAGACAGTTTTCTGAGATTCTATGATCGATCAAGCCGTGGAGGTGTTTAGCAGGAGCGATGAAAAGGGTTTGTACATTACAGTTCGTAGAGTTGAATTCTATGATCACGCTTCTTGTGGTGGCGTGGTTTGAGAGATCCAGTTGACTCTCTTTTGGTTTGTTGTTTTTATTCATGACACTGGTTCAATGAGTTTACCTGTTGATTGTTGGAGATTGTGATCGATGTTTCCGACCATCGGAGCTGAATGGCGTGATTTTCTAGAAGGATCTATGTGTGGCTAACTTGGGTGTTGGATTGATCCTTGTGAAATAATTAAATGTGGCATTTAATGGGGATTTAGGCCGATCTGGTCTGACACATTTTTATTGGGTTATGTAACATCGTGAATGCCGACCTGTTGGTGGTTGTGTTTAAATTGAAGGTGGTGTTTGTGTTGTGGGAGATCTTAGAAGGGAGTGACATCCAGAGGGATGATAGCTTTGAGATGTAGCAGATCAAAATGTGGATCTGAGTTGAGTTTCTTTTTATTTGGACGTAGCTGAGAAGGCCTTACAACCCGACATGTATGAAGAAATTCTGATGAATAAAGTTGTTTGGATACAAATCTTGTTGTTCTTGTTGTCTCTTGTTGTTTTCCGCTGTGTTGACTTAGGCTGAAAGGTTGGACATCTCCTTTGGGGATTTATCCTTGCTTGACTGCATTAAGTGGTATCAGAGCAAAGGTTTGGATCTTGTAGTGGCTTCGATCTGAGGTTTTGGACTTGTGGCGTTCCTGTGGCATTTTTGTGAGGTGGCAGAGGTCAAGTCTGACTCGCATTAGTGAAGGATTTTCACAATGTGGCTGGGAAGACAATTTGTTGTTGTGGTTGGGTTGATCTTGAGGACTAGGGTTTTACAAGGGTTAGGGTATCATCTTTGGTGAATCAGATCATCGATTTGAGTCAGTTACACTCAAGATTTGGAAGGATGCCACTAAGAATGAACCCTAGGTTGATGCAGAAGACAAGGAATATCTTCGAGATGAGATTAGGAATGAGATGATTGGTTTAAGGAATGAGGTCATGGAAGGGATCAAGACTGTTGTTGTTGGATTGCGCAAGAATCCTAGACCTAATGATGGTTTTGAGGAAGGTACAGAGGGATTTTGAGCAGCAGTTGTTGCTAGATCTTTTGGGAGTAATGGATCTAACCGGTTAGTGAGACCTATATGATCTAGTTATAGGTTGGAAGTATCTAATCTCTCAAGTACATTGAATCCAGAAGACTTGATTGATTGGATAGGTGATTTAGAAGACTACTTTCAGTTAAAAGACACCCAAGATCCTTGGAGAGTAAGGTTGGCGCAGACAAAGTTGAAAGGACATACAACTTTGTGGTGGAAAGAATTGCAGAAGGATAGAGAGAAAGAAGGTGAAATGAAGATCACCCGGTGGAGGTTGATGGTTGCTAAGTTGAAGAATAAATTCATACCTGAGGACTATGAATTAGAGTTGTTCAAAAGGTTGCAGAACTTGAAGCAGAAGGATTTTAGTGTGAAGGATTTCACTGAATAATTTTACAAGGTAACCATTAGATCTGGTCACAGAGAGCTTTAAAAGGAGAAGGTGGCTAGGTATGTGAATGGTTTTGAGGTTTAACATTCAGGATGAGATGAGTATGCTGAAGATTGAATCAGTTCAGGAGGCTTATTAGTATGCCCTGAAGACAGAAGACAAGTTGAAAAGGAAAAAATAGAATATATCTAGAGGAAGGGAGAAGCAAGTTACTGATGGTGATAAGGGAAAGAAAGTAGCTGAGGTAGAAGCTAAACCGGTTTCACCTAAGGCAGGTATCATTGGTATAGATTTTAAACCAGTATGTGAATGGTTTGAGGTTTAATATTCAGGATGAGATGAGTATGCTGAAGATTGGATCAGTTCAGGAGGCTTATCAGTATGCCATGAAGGCAGAAGACAAGTTGAAAAAGAAAAAAATAGAATAAATCTAGAGGAAGGGAGAAGCAAGTTGCTGATGGTGATAAGGGCAAGCAAGTAGCTGGGGTAGAAGCTAAACCGGTTTTACCTAAGGGAGGTAACGTTGGTATAGAGTTTAAAGGTACTTGCTTTAAGTGTGGCTTGAAAGGACACAAGTATTTTTAGTGTAAGGAAGACAAGAGAGTTTCTTGTGTGAGTGAAGAAGGTGGACCATCTACTGGTGAATCTGAAAATGGTCCTAAAAGAGGGGAAGATCTTATGCTCCAAAAGTTAAAAGTGAATAAGGAGGCAAAACCTTGTCAATGGAAGAGTTTATTCGGGACCAGATGCAAGGTTGAAGGTAAGTGTTGTAAGGTGATTGTGGATGGTGGTAGCACTGAAAACTTAGTTTCTGAGGAGATGGTGTAGAAGCTTGGTTTGAGAAGACTTAAGCATCCAAGTCCTTATAGGATTGGTTGGTTGTAAGATGATTATGTGGTGGAGGTAAGGGAACTATGCATGTGAATTTGTGTATTGGTTCTTATAAGAATGCAATATTTGTTGGAAACAATGGGAAGTGTGTACTGAGAGGGGAGGGGCGAATCGATACCTCTAAAACTTTTATCCCTTTTATCTTTTAACCTTTATGTAATCAATTGTTTATCGAACCATCTGATCTATACTATCTTGGTGTAAGACATATTAATTTTAACTTAATCAAACATGTAAACATTCATAGAAACATTGATGAAAGTAATTGACTCATAACACATGATATGATATCGCAGAAAACCCCTATTAGAAGGTAAAAACTGTGGTGGGGATGACACCCACAAAATCTTCACTATCTGCAGATTGGAAGGGGTCGGTTAAGTCTTACAGTTTGATCACTTATGATGATCTACCCTGTTAGGAGTATTATGTGGACACTGATTAAGATCTACTCTGTTAAGAGCTTTAGTAACATTGTTTAGTGTGCACACGGTTAAGAGATTTACAATAGGATTGTTAAATCCACCTTCCTTGAAAGGATTTATTCTATTTGCTACACTTGTTAGAATGCAAACAAAAATACTCATTGTCCTGAGTGTATGCAATCTAACTATTGTAGATTATAGATCCATTACAATTCACATGTATATATGTATCACCTATTGTGATTTATTAATACCTCTACTTCTCTTTAGCCTCTGTTCTTGGTTCTTGATAACTTGATTCATCTTTTGTAATTTTGCTTCTTGAAACTCTTAGTCCAATCCATAAATGTGCTTATTGGATACATTCATCCTCTCATCTATGATATTGAATGATTACAACATCTATTTATAAGATAGATTGACCTAATTAAGTTTCACGAATAAAAAAACTAACTCTATGATCACAGGTTTACAACTTGACCTTGATCTCCTAGTCTGCATGTTTTCAATCAGTTAGACTGATTACAACAATTACAATAATGTTTCTTGTCCCTTAAGTAATGGTTTTAAAAACAAAAAAACTCTATAAATAGAATATGAGTGTTTTACTTGACGTGGAAGTCAGATCCACTTTTTTCAGGATGTAACTGACTTTTGGTGTCTGATGCTCAGTTTGCTCTGAAGTCAGTTTGACTGTCTTTTAGTGTTCCTGGTTGAATTGTCTATCGGGTTGGTCTTTGTCTATTCTCTGGGTTTGCACTGTGTTTGCTCGTCGGGTTCCTCTATCAGTTTCCTCCTGTCGGGTTCCACTTTATCATCTTTGGTTTGCACTTTTGGTTAACACTGCAAAACTATGTCGTCAGTTTCCTCCTTGCTTAGCATTTTTGGTTTGAACTGAAAACTTGACTTTCGGTGTAGTGTAACTGATAGTTTATACAACTTGTTTTCTCATTGCATACTAATGGCAAAAATTTATGTTTATCAATCTCCTCCTTTGACATTAGTATCAAAAATAGATATGTGCAGAATACTATCAAAATTTATAGTATGAACACCTTGTATATACCTTAGTCATTTCATGACTCCCCCTATGCATATGCCAATATCGTATAGTATATGTATGTACATTATACACTTGTCTTTTTATACTATTTCCTCCTTTTCACTATATGCTCTGGCTCTGTACATAGTATTTCATTTTCCCCTTTTATTGATCTTTGTACAAATGAATTTAATTTTCCCCCTTTTTTGATAGTAAGGGCAAAGATGTATACCTATAGCTTATAAAAAATATGAGAGTGTGAGGATTTCATTTCCTCCATCATCTTCTCCCATTTCTCCTTCAGATGTTCAAGAGCCATGTGCTCTAGTGTAATCCGTGCATGCATGTCATAGATGTTGTCTGCTACAGACATCTCAGGGGTGACAATAAGTTGCCTTCCTGAACTTAGGCGAGTCTACAGAAGTGTGAGGTTCGGTAACAATATGGACTAAATTTCGGTAACCTCCTCTCTGAATTGTGACTCTGCTTCCCAAAGTTCCTAGCTTAACCATTTGATTTCTATGATCTTCTCATAACACAATTTTATTGCATTTCCATCAGTGGTTAGTCTTTGTGCACTTGCAGTTAGATTAGATTCAATCTTTGCAATCTTTTCATTGTTATCTTTAGTAAACTTATCTAAAGTACATAGTTTTTGTATCAAGGAAACAACTTCAGTTATGATTGGATCTAATTGATCTGATAATTCTGAAAGCTTTACCTTGTTATTTGCCACTTCTTGGCTGATCTTTTCTGTCAATTTATATTGAAATTTCTACTCTGCTCGCTCCTCTATTGCCTTTTCTGCATCAACATTTTGCGTTGTGATTTCTTCGGTGAGGACGACAAGTTGATCTAGAATGGGGGCATTGTGATCAACATCTATGTCAGGTACAATATGTAAGGTAAGAAAATAGAGAGATGTTCAAGGGTTCGTAATTATCCTATCTTACATTTAAAGGAATGATGTGTGTTGAAATGTAGGGGTAAATAAAATGCTCTCCTTTTATCCTTAGATACACAAATGAAGGATCCAAATTGATTAACCCAAAAGGAAGGATCAATGCATAAATGAATCAAACATTTGGAAATAAGAGCTAAGAGGAAGATATTAAATACCCATTTATTTATTTGAATGTGTAATAGATTTAGATAGATTAATAACTTTAATTGAATTGAATAGGAGAAAAGTACCAACCTTGAAATGTTTCAGATTTGAAGAATGTTGTTTTCGGGGGTCTACACTCAGTTTCTGGAAAATTTGAGACTAGATCTCAAATAGAAATGCAGAGACAAACAAAACCCAGAAATCTTTTTCTGTTCTGACACAATTCTGATTTGTACCCTCAAGTCAATGTCACCATTGACCTAGAAATTATGATTCTGATCTAGGGAAAATTGACCTAAAAAGTCTCAGACTAAAATTCTATTTTTGGATCCCGAAAGTTTGTCGTAAAGGGTATCCGAATTTGCACTCCGATATGCTGTTCCGAACCTATACTTGCAAGAAAAATGGTTTTTTTTGTTGGGGGGAGAGCTTTGCCTTGGTCAAACCCCAGTTTTGGAATTAAACTCAAAGTATAATTGAAATTGCATAAATAAAACAAAGTAAATTAACAAATTCACCTTGCTTGTAGAAGTCCTTGTGGCAGATTTGAATCCGTGAATCCACAAGTATGTATGCACCAAAAAGGGTGTAGAATGTAGAATGTAGGATGTCTTCAATCAATTTCTTGCAGATCTTCAACATCAATCTTGAATGGGATTTTGAATAGGAAGAGGCTTGGAGGAATGTGGATGAAGAAATCTTCAACAAGAGGGCTCCATAGAGCTTGAATCCTTCAATGGCCACCAATGGATCTCCTTGATGAAAATGAGTGCTTGAGAAGTGCTTGAGAATGGATGAATGCTTCAATGGCTACTTGGCTTGCTTCTTCACCTTTGGATCTCACTCTTCAAGTCTTTGAATTCTTGCAATGATGATTATCAAGTCTTAGATTGTTGATGGCTCTTGTGGTTAGAGAAAATGAGAGGAGAAAGCTTCCTTTTATATGAAACTAGGGCACAATCTTCTAGAGAGGCCTACATAGGAGAATTAAATTCCAATTAGACCCATGCCCCTAGAAGAGGACCTATATTAAATATAATTTAAGATTTGTTGTTCCAAAGACCGAAATAGCCGACCCGAAAGCGCGAATTAACTTTTTCCAAAGACCGACATCCAGAAACCCTAAAATTTTGAAATTTGAACCCCGAGCCTGGAAAAGGTTGATTGTGACCTAGGTCAAGGTCGAGGTCGACCTTGACCCTAAGGTCAAAGTCCCAATTTTTCCATAAATAGGTTGGAAAAATTGGAAATGGGAGAAAACATGGGGATAAAGTCATATCCAAGTCAGGGACCCATTCAAGGCGCTTGACATGACCCCAAACCACTTAATCAGAAGGCTAAAATAGTCTACAATGGAAGTGATTCCATTTTTCGACTATACATTTAGCCCCCACTTTAGCAAGAGTGTGGACTCGACGCAAACTCTTGGTAAAGGAGATCATAAAGAACATATAATCTTATTGGAATAAAAAAGGGACAAAGAAATCCTCAAGCCCCCAAGGGACTTCAATCTTTATCAACCCTAAGATCACGATAAGAGAGACATCACCTAGTTAAGAAGAAAGAGAGAGAGAGGGTGTGGTTACCTCGCCCAATGAGAACTTATGTCCCATTGTGAACCATACAAAGAAAAAGTGCAACTGGAAAGATGGAGTTGAACCACCTAGTGAATGTGGCTACTCACTAGTCAACCCATCAGGGAGATCCGTTCTTAAGGACACCTTCCGACCTTAAGGGATCAAAACATTGTAAATTAAAACTGGAGGGATCAAGAGATCCGTGTAAATTTAAACTGGAGAGATCAAGAGATCCTATAAAGTAAAATATCCATGCTTTAAGGATTAGTCTTTAATCCATAAAGGGAAAAGTTTTAAGTTTTGAAAATATTTGAACGTGCGTGTGTGCAAAAAGTGAGTAGAGTGTATGCCCCTGTTAGTAAATAGTTTTGTTTCAATAATTTCTATCTTAAAACATAATGCAATTGTATACTAACAACTTGAATTCCTACAGAATCAGTTAGGAATTCTCTGCTTGATGTTTATCTTGATTAACAGGCGCAGCTACCTTCAATTTGAAAAGAGCTATATAATAGTTTTCTGCTAAAGAAACAAATCTCTTTTCAAAATATAAATGCCGAAAACAGCTTATTCTATCTCATGAATATGAAATAAAGTTTGATGCTAAAAAAAAAAATCGATCTTAACTATCAAAATGATCCACATTCCTAAAAGTCAAGTAAAGAGCAGGCAAAATAAACAGATTCTTCACTCAAAGCTTCTCAAACCACTGAAAAGAAATAATTCCAGAACCAACAGATCGCCAAAGTCTTTTATATAAATAGTATTCTCAAGAATACATTACTTAACAGGAAGAAACAATAGTGCTTATTTCCTGGGCAAAGACTTTAAACAAAAACATAACTGTAGAATTCTATTAGTCTGCCGAAAATGAAAATACTATACTTTCCAGATCTAAGATTAAGCTT
>MU224229.1:669653-687968 GCA_018584345.1 Thuja plicata | reverse complement strand
TCTATATGTATGTGAAATCATAATATAAGTTCTTTACATGTGTAAACATTCAAGAAACATTCATGAAAACAAATAACACATAACACATGATATGATATCGCAGAAAAATCCTGTTAGGAAGTAAAAACTGAGGCGGGGATGTCTACCCACAAAACTTCACTATCTGCAGATAAGAAGGGAGCCGATAAAGGCTTACAATTGATCACTTCTGATGATCTACCCCGTTAAGAGTATTAGAGTGGAGACCTGTTAGGATCTACTTCGTTTGAAGCTTTAGCAACACCGTTAGGTGTGCACTCTGTTAAGAGATTTATCAAAGAATGGTTAAGTCCACCTTCTACAAAAAGGATTTTCTTTGTGATGCACTTGTTAGAATGCAACTACAATATAAATGTTGATCTGATAGTGAATGCAATCTCTAATTGTTGATAACAGATCCTATAAAGCTTACAATGTAAATGTAATCACCTTGAGTGATTGAGTGATACCTTGTCTCTGCTTGTCGATAACCTTTCTGTGTTCTTCATAACTACTTTGATCTGTTCTGTACTTTTCTTGAATTCTCTTCTGCTGCTTAGATGCTCTCCATGGCTACTATCATTTCTCAAATGATTACAGGTCACATTCATTACAAATGATTGAACATCTATTTATACTAGTTTCTCCATAATTTGTCGCCTTGAAATTATATCAAATGGAGACATTTAAATAATATAATCCCTTTTGATCCCACCTTTGCAATTTATATGACTACAAATAATCCTTTTGATGACATATATCTCATAATTCTTTCCTATAAAACAAGGGTTTCCATAGTTCCCAAATACAGTCGTGTAAACGACTAATTTGGCACAAAAAAGAGTTAAATCTCCCAATTAATGCATTCTGCCTAAATGTTTTCTCTTGCATATTACCCTCTTCATCTCGATCAACAAATAATTATGTAACTTGTTTTTCATTCTTGGCAATCATCAGTGGTAGGTTGTTAGGACCATAGATCAAAATAATGTCGATAAGACAACTTGTCGTTATAAGTTAGGCTCGACGATAATATATGTAACTTTATCGTGCAAAATATCACCAATATTTTGAGATTTTATAGCAGAGAAAAACCCAACTTATCACCTATATTTGGCGATAAGTTTCCAAAATATCGGCCGCAGTCCGCTAATAGGGAATGACGGCCCAAAAATCATTCATTTGACATTTTCTATTTTTCAAAGTGGTGTTTGGGATAGGAAAAAAGGGTTCGAAGGAGAAAAAATGTGATTTGAAGTGTTTTAGAGAAATTTGTTGTGGATTCGAAGAGATTTTCCAAGAAAAATTGGATTCATAAGTAAGTTTTCAATTTTTTTTAAAAAAAAAATCATTTTGTCTTATCTTTGTTGCATCTAAGTTTATACAAAATATATAATAGAATTTCCAATGTACTCTAAATTATTTTAGAGTGCAATGAACAAGATCTAACACCAATTTTTAGCAATTTTGGTAATTGTTTTCATAGTTTTCTCAAAAATTTCACATCACAGGAGCAACCTTCATTATTCACAGAGGATGAGATCTACAATTTGGAGAGGCAGGATATGGAGGAGGGTGGATTCGCAGTGGGATTATATGAAATTCAGGAGGATGAGGATATTGAGGAGGATTCAAATGACAAGTCATTGCTAGTGTTAACACCATCTACATCCAGCAGGATGGAGGTCGAGTCACAACCAGTTGTGCAGAGGGAAGAGGCACAGACACAAGCACAAGCATAGGCACATCAGACTCCTAGGGATAGACCCCCTACCACTCTAGTAGTTTTTACTAGAGCTGCTAGGAAGGGGAAGAGGAGGGGAAGAGGAATATGTAGACTATTTTGATGTTGTACTTGTATTTACTTATAGTTTTACAAAGACAATTTTCTATTTTTAGTTTGCTTCAAAGTTCAAACTATTAGACTAGACTACCAGCCATCAACATTCTACACGAGGATGTGATTTTGTACCCTATTTTCATATATATATATATATATATATATATATATATATATATATATATATATATACTCNTATATATATATATATATATATATATATATATATATATATATATATATATAGACTCATCTTGTTTGGTTTGTTTACTCATTTACTAACTCATTAGATGCATCTCCTCATTGAATTTTGCCACAAAAAAGTATTCTAATTAAATTTAAGCAATGTTTTAAGTTCTTGATTTTTTCTCAATATTGTTGATTTATCTCCAATATTTTCCTAAATTTTTTTGCCCTTGGTGATAAGTTGTGGATAACAATATTTTGAACTATGGTTAGGAAACCTGTCCCATACACTTAAACACTTGCTATTAGGAACTTTTTAATTCCAAAATTGGGTTTTATTTATTTATTTATTAAATATTACATTTGAAATGAACGACTATCAGGGTTATTAGTGTCTATTATCGATCGACACTTTTTTTGGTCACTTTTTGGCATATATGCACCTAACAACTTTTGTAGAGTGCATCACTATTGGTGAGATACCAAAACCTTAGCTTTAAGAAGTTAAGTCGCTTACGAAAACATTAAAAAAAATCAATAATTTTTGACATCGTTTGGTACCCCAATTGAACGCGTGAAGTTAGCTATAGCCACTACTGGTCCCTTTCCCCTAGAATGGTTAAATGATTTTACACGATTACCAATCACATTTTAAATGGCTTATGATTTAGGTGCTCCACAATTTGTCGCCTAGACATTATATCAACTGGAGACATTTAAATAACATAATCCCTTTCGATCCCACATTAGTAGTTTATATGACTACAAATAATCCTTTTGATGACATATATCTCATAATTCTTTCCTTTAGAACAAGGATTTCCATAGTTCACAAATACAGTTGTGTAAACTACTAATTTGGCACAAAAAAGAGTTAAATCTCCCAATTAATGCATTCTGCATAAATGTTATCTCCTACATATCAACCTCTTCATCCTGATCAACAAATAATTTTGTAACTTGTTTTGCATTATTAGCAATCATTTGTGGTAGGTTATTAGGACCATAGGTCAAAATATCGTCGATAAGACAACTTGTCGTTATAAGTTACACTCAATGATAATATATGTAACTTTATCGTGTAAAATATCACCGATATTTTGAGATTTTATAGCAGAGAAAAACCCAACTTATCGCTGATATTTTGGTGATAAGTTGCCAAAATATCGGCCGCAGTCCGCTAATAGGGACTGACAACCCAAAAATCATTCATTTGACATTTTCTATTTTGCAAAGCGGTGTTTGGGAGAGGAAAAAGGGTTTGAACGAGAAAAAATGTGATGTGCAGTATTTTAGAGCAATTTGTTGTGGATTCGAAGAGATTTTCCAAGCAAAATTGGATTCACAAGTAAGTTTTCAATTATTATTATTTTAAAAAATCATTTTGTCTTGTCTCTGTTGCATCTAAGTTTATACAAACTCTATAATAGAATTTCCAATGTACTCTAAATTATTTTAGAGTGCAATGAACAAGATCTTACACCAATTTTTAGCAATTTTTGTAAATTTTTTTTCATAGTTTTCTCAAAAATTTCAAATTTTCTTAAAAATTTCACATCACAGGAGCAACCTTAATTACTCATAGAGGATGAGATCTACAATTTGGAGAGGCAGGATATGGGGGAGGGTGGATTCACAGTGGGATTGGATGGCATTCATGAGGATGAGGACATTTAGGAGGATTCAAATGATGAGTCATTTCTAGTGTCAACACCATCTACATCAAAAGGATAGAGGTCGAGTCACAACCAGTTGTGCAGAGGGAAGAGGCACATGCATAGGCATAGGCACATGCATAGGCATAGGCACAGGCACAAGCACAAGCATAAGCACATGCACATCAAACTTCTAGGGGTAGACCCGCTACCACTCAATTAGTTTTTACTAGAGTTGCTAGGAAGGGGAAGAGGAAGATGTAGACTATTTTTATGTTGTACTTGTTGATGCATATGTAAGGGTGGTGTACTTAGAAATAGTAAAGAATGATTATAAACTTGAGTGGAGTTACTATGGTTTCCCAAATCCTTGAAGGCTTCAAAGAAGTCAAATGCACAAATACCCCTCCCAATGACTAAAGGTAGCTTAAAGTATATATATGGATTGTATTTAAGGAAATTTTAAAGGTTTTAATACTTTTTGTGACACCCAAAGTGCCCAACTCCTCAATCTTCTCTAAAAACTGCCAGAGGCCTAATTGCCACTCTTGTAGCCCTGCAGCGACTGAAAACACTTGATAACTCAAAACTTATCCAAAGAATCATAAGAAAAAATTACTATTTTAGATACCCTTTATTGAATAATTCAACATATCAAAGGATGTGATACTGTTGTTTTGGACCATTATAGTGATCTTTGACTGCACTCCTGCAATAATACATAAAAAGTGATGATTTAACCAAGCAACTACGAACACCTTGTATCCCCAAGACCCCAACTTTTGGGAAGTGGCTTAATATGTACCAAAAACTCCAAATCCAAAAGGAATTAGTCTCATACCTTCAACAACAACAAAAAACCCAAATTTCATCCCTTTAAGCCCTTACAACTAGGGTTCTCACAATGTCTTACCTCCCAAGCTCTATAAACTTGAAAAACACTTGAATTGGAAATAAAATGTCTTTTTAAGATGACCCACAACACCCAAATCAATCCTTGAACATGCCAACATACTTCTACAATACTTTTGCACCCATTTTATATGGTTTCCTTCAACCAAAACATTGGTGATCACCCTTTCTCCCTGTTATCTGCTCATAAAACTATTAGATTCATAAAATATATGTTAGGTAAATTCATTACATGAAGGTTAGGTCTTTAATAACATGGAATGACATGCATATTAGCCAAACTCCAATCAAAACAGTGAGCTTCTAGCTCTCAAATCATGACAGTGTTAAAACATATCACTAAACTAATTTCAAAACAATGCAAAGAACATTCAAATGACTTAAAATTGATAAAGGAACACTCTTATGACATTGAAAAATTAATCACACTTGTTCCTCTATCACCAAGCATTGAAAGAATAACAAAATCTTTGCAAAATTCTGAGTTTTTCTCTATTCTCTGTTACAGTCTGTACAAATCAACTCTCTCTCACCAAAATAGACTCTCTAATGTTTTAATAACTTGTTTCCCTTCTCCTCCAACCTCTTCTTGGCAGTTACATTCTAAAATCAATACCAAAAGACATTCTTGCATGAAGTTCCCACTAAAGGACAAAATGACTGTTAAACTTTTAAAATAGGAATCTTTCAAGTTAGCAAACAATCTAAAAACAAATCAAAACTTGTAACTACAAAAGCCTAATGTCTTCCAACATATTTTGACTTATTCTAAACACATATAACTCTAAAACAACTCCTAAATATTTCTTTGACCCCCTTGGACTCTATTGGTCCACTTACAAAGCATAGTAGTCCTTTAAGGAAAATTTCATTCACATGTTATTAAAAATCCATTATAGGCTTTAGAATTTCATAGTTGATCCTCTTTGATGTGACAATATCTCCTTCAATCACTGGTGTCTTTATGAGAGTCTTGTCTTCATTTCATAACTTTAGTGTCTTTATGGATTGTCTTAGGTTCCCTGCACCATACTCCCCTCCACTCAAAGAACTCTTGTCCCAAGAGTTGTCCTTCTTGTGCCCCTTGTGTGTCTTTGAAAATGTTTGATACTTAGGGATGAGATACTCCCCTAGAGTGACCTTCTTTGTCCTCCAACACCCTACATTCATACACAAAAGTTTAGATAAAAACTCCTTGCCTTGTGATTGTCTTTCTTCATCACAATATGGTTGTTGATTGAATGTCTGCATTGCAGAGCCTTTGATATAATTCATGGGTCTTTGGCATGCCATCTCTATACTTTCATCTTCTTGCCCTCCAATAGGACACTTCACGGTCCCAATCATGAAAAATTTCTGATCCATTAGTCCCTTCTTCTTAGGATTGTCATGTCCTTCAAACTGCACCTTCTCTTCTCCAATCCAACTAGTATCACACAGTAAACTATTTTGTCCATCCACTGAGATTTCATTGCCAAAACACATGATTATGGATTCAAACTGATTCTTCAATAAAGGACACAAATTATACTTCATACCACCATGGTGAATTACATATGTATTAGTGTAACCATCATGTATGACCCTACTAGACCATTGCCAAGATCTTCCCAAAATCAAATGCCCACAAATCATGTTCATGACATCACATAGTATCCTATCACTGTACTTTCCAATTGAAAATTCCACCATAACTTGATTCTTAACAAGCATATTTTGGTTTACATTCACCCAAGTTGCATAGTAAGGCCTAAGGTGTTAAATTTTTTTCAAATTCAGCTTCCTAACAACCTCATAAGACACTACATTATGGCCTGCCCCTGAATCAATAATAAGTTTGCATACTTTACCTTGTATTAAACAATTGGATCTGAAAATACTTGTGTCTTGCATAGGTTGTTCTCTTCCCATCCATAAACATTCTCCTTCTTCTGGTTTCACTAAGATAGGCTCTTTGTATTCCTCCTTTCTTGTCTCTTCTTCTACCAAGTTGACCCTCTTGTCTCTACCATTGTCCACATTCCACTTAGGACATCTAAAGGATTGATGACCTATTTCATTGCATGTAAAACATCTCCCTATGAACATTCCATTGTTCCTTCCTCCACTTCTTTCTCCTCTATACCCTCCTCTTGTCTCTGATGTGTACGGCTTATCTTTGTCTTTATCACTGTTATTCTAAAAATCAATGGTACCTCTACCACCTCTTCCTCTCATAGATGACCCTCCTCTTGTACTTCCTTGTCTCTCTTGCCTTCTCTTTATCTTCTCCTCAGCCTTGATGGCTAGCTTGTAGCATTCCTCAACTTTCCTTGGGGTAACAAGACTAAGTTCATCTTGAATGTTGAATATTAAGCCCCCTTGTACCTTGTTATCTTCTCTTCAAAATCTTCCTCATGACTAACCCTTATATCCAGCTTATGAAACTCTTTCCTGTACCTTTGTACATCTATGTCTTTTTTCTTAAGACCCTGCAACTTCTTGTATAGCTGCGCCCTACAATCATTTGGAAAAAAATTTGCCTTCATCTTATCCATCATAGTGTACCAAGATGTAATCTTGGGCTTCCCATTCTTCCATCTCTCAGCTTGAACACAATACCACCATAGTAAAGCATGTACTTTCAACTTTGACTTTGCAACCTTCAACTTCTGACCCTCTTCAACATCCTCACATTCAAATAAATTCTCAATGGCACTGAACCAATCTATCAACTCCTCATCATCCATCTTCCCTCCATACATAGGCAAATATACTCTTGCCCTTGTATCTCCACTTTTTATGGCTTTTACAAACTTAGCCATCTTTAGTTCTTCAGGATCTAATTTCTCTTCCTCTTGGATTACTTCTTCTGCATTTTCATCAATATTGGTTTCCTCATCTTGTCTGATACCTTTATCCTTCTTATCTAGTGCTAAGATCCTCTCCATCATAGTTTTCATCATTTTATCCTTCTCATTGTTCTTCTTCTCCCTTTGTTCCAATGTTGCTTTCAACTTCCTATTATCTTCCTATCGCTCCTTCGCTATATTTTCTAACTCCATGTCTGTCATCCTTGTTGGAGATCTTCTTCTCCTTCAAACGTGGCTCCCGATCTCCTTGACAAGTTGGATCAACTTCAAGTGCTTCTCCTCAAAGGATACTTCAACTCTAAGGGCTAACTAAGGATCCAAATTAACAAGGTTCACAAGACCACTCTTACAATCTTTCCACAAGACCCTACCTAAGCTCTAATACCACTTGATGCATAGGTAAGGGTGGTGGACTTAGAAATAGTAAAGAATGGTTATAAACTTGAGTGAAGTTACTATGGTTTCCCAAATCCTTGAATGCTTCAAAGAACTCAAATGCACAAATATCCCTCCCAATGACTCAAGGTGGATTGAAGGATATCTATGGATTTTATTTAAGTAAATTTGAAAGGTTTTAATACTATTTGTGACACTCAAAGTGTCCAACTCTCAAAGTGTCCAACTCCTCAATCTTCTCTAAAATATGCCAAAGGCCTAATTGCCACTCTTGTAGCCTTGCAGCGACTGAAAACACTTGATAACTCAAAAATTCTCCAAAGCATCCCAAGAAAAAATTACTATTTTAGATACCCTTTATTGAATACTTCAACATATCAAAGGATGGGATATTGTTTTTTTTTACCAACACACTGATCTCTGACTGCACTCATGCACAAATACATAAAAAGTTATGATTTAACAAAGAAACTACTAACGCCTTGTATCCCCAAGACCCCATCTTTTGGGAAGTAAAAATCTAAATTGAAAAGGAATTAGGCTCAAACCTTCAACACCATCAAAAACCCCAAATTTTATCCCTTTAAGCCCTTACAACTAGGGCTCTCGCAATGTCTTACCTCCCAAGCTCTATAAACTTAAAAAACACTTGAATCAGCAATAACATGGCATTTTAAGATGACCCAAAACACCCAAATCACTCATTAACCACATAAACATACTTCTGCAATACTTTTGCACCCATTTTATATGGTTTCCTTCAACCAAAACATTGGTGATCACCCTTTCTCCCTGTTATCTGCTCATAAAACTATTAGATTCATAAAACACATGTTAGGTACATTCATTCCATGAAGTTTAGGCCTTTAATTTCATGGAATGGCATGCATATTAGCCAAACTCCAATCAAAACAGTGAGCTTCTAGCTCTCAAATCATGACAGTGTTAAAATAGAGCACTAAACTGATTTCAAAACAATGCAAAGAACATTCAAATGACTTAAAATTGATAAAGGAACAATCTTATTACATTGAAAAATTAATCACACTTGTTCCTCAATCACCAAGCATTGAAAGAATAACACAATCTTTGCAAAATTCTGAGTTTTTCTCTATTCTCTGTTACAGTCCGTACAAATCAACTCTCTCTCACCAAAATAGACTCTCTAATGTTTTAATAACTTGTTTCCCTTCCCCTCCAACCTCTTCTTGGCAGTTACATTCTAAATGAATACCAAAAGACATTCTTGCATGGAGTTCCCACTAAAGGACATAATGACTGTTACACTTTGAAAATATGAATCTTTCAACTTCGCCAACAATC
Organism: Thuja plicata; assembly: GCA_018584345.1. Lineage (NCBI taxonomy): Eukaryota > Viridiplantae > Streptophyta > Pinopsida > Cupressales > Cupressaceae > Thuja > Thuja plicata. Next base: position 678,786 of record MU224229.1, on the reverse strand, counting down.
TAAAAACAAATCAAAACTTGTAACTATGAAAGCCTAATGTCTTCCAACATATTTTGACTTAGTCTAAACACATATAACTCTAAAACAACTCTTAAACATTCCTTTGACCCCCTTGGAATCTATTGGTCCACTTACAAAGCATAGTAGTCCTTTAAGGACAATTTCATTCACATGTTATTAAAAAGCCATTATAGGCTTTAGGATTTCACAGTTGATCCTCTTTGATGTGACAATCTCTCCTTCAATAACTGGTGTCTCTATTAGAGTCTTGTCTTCATTACATAACTTTAGTGTCTTCATGGATTGTCTTAGGTTCCCTGCACCACTTGTATTTACTTATAGTTTTACAAAGACAATTTGTTATTTTTAGTTTGCTTCAAAGTTCAGACTAGACTACCAGCCATCAAGATTCTACATGAGGATGCGATTTTGTACCCTATTTGCATTTATGTATATCTAGAATCATCTTGTTTGGTTTGTTTACTCATTTACTGACTCATTAGATGCATCTCCTCATTGATTTTTTCCACAAAAAAGTATTTCTAATTAAATTTAAGCAATTTGTTGAGTTCTCTATATTTTCTCAATATTGTTGATTTATCTCCAATATTTTCCTGATTTTTTTTGCCCTTGGCGATAAGTTGTTGATAAAAATATTTTGAACTATGGTCAGGACACTTGACCATCATCGAAGAAACCACAGTAACGTCAACATCAAGTAGAGTCTGCATGGCGTACAATGAAGAGAGGCATCAAAAGGGTGTCGATTAGTGTGTGCAATAGGTCTAGGGAACATTAAGCGTAGCTAGGAGAAAATCCCAGGATTGATTTTTTTGCTATAAAGCTGCTACACTGTTAGAGCTTTGGCAATTCTTCACACAAAATGACATGACTATAAAAACACAAATCTATATTAGACAATATGTATTCACTGGTTTTTTCCTTTTCTACAACATTGTAGAATCAGATTATGAGGATCAGACTAGTGAAAATTGTTTGAAAATTTATCATGATATGCAAATTTTGGTTTACAAACATGTACTTGCATGCTCTTCTGTAGGAATAATAGTCGTATGCTTTTGTTAGCAACTGTAAGATTCATATTATTAGTGGGAACAAAGGCTATATATCGAGTATCATGATCCAAAAGTAGTCACGAAAATACAAGATCTGTACCTGAGGTTTTTATTATTTTTGTAGAACTTTTAGAAACTAAATTACTTTAGACAGAAAGTGGAAATGAATGTGTACGCTTTATCAAGGAGAAATAAAATTCTGATTAATCTTACACTGGAGATTATATGACAACACACGAATGAACATAAAACCTAATCGGCAATCATTGAATGTGCTCAGACTTTTATTGCATCTAAATAAGGCCCATCATCGTAAATAAGGCCCATCGTGATAACTAAATTATAAGAGACATTGTTTACTAAATTAATCATTTGAATTTTTTGAAGTCTTTCCAATGGGATCAAAATGTCAATCATTAAACCAACAAAATCATGGGCATATTTGAGTTTCTCTATCCCATCCTTTAGAAGAATAATCCTCAATTTTCTACATTCTAGTAGCAAGGTTTATTTGCTCTACCAACCATACCTTCAATAATTAGCACTCAAAATTTATTTTCTTGATTTGGTTTTGAAGGTCTTGTTGTTGGTTGCCATTATTACATTGATATGTTGATTGCAGTGAGAAATGATTATTTGGAGTACTCGATATAGTTGTTCATTTAAATCTTAGCAATAGATTGTCGTACATGAGAAGCATTTTCACTTTCAGAGTAGTCTTGTTATTGATATTATTCATGATCCCATGTATAACTTGGTATCACTTTTAGTGGGAGCTTTAATATGTAGTTACATAATTTTTTCTATTGTTGTAGTGTGTGGTGAGCCATGGATAATATTTGATTGAAAGATGGATGATATTTTGCAATGGGTATTGATATAGTGTGGAACCCTTTGATTTTCCTTTAAGATTGTTGTGAGAGTTTGGTATCTTTGGTTCTATTGACAAAAGATTTCGAATTGTATCTTCTTGGTGTGGAGATCGTGGTTGGATTCGTCCATTTGGGAGGTCTTTGTTGATTTCTTTGATCATGTTAGGGTCATGAAGGACCTTTATCTACAAGATGGTTCTCATGATGCCATGAGATCTTGGTTACACTGTTCATTAGGGCTTTGAAAATGATGTGGATTCATCATTTGAAGATGAATGGTTATCTTCATGTGGTTTGGAGATGGTATCATCTTGGTTTTTCGTGGAGGATTCTTCATTCTTTGGCGAGGTGTCGACTTATGATATGATTTTTGAAGTATAACATCTTCCTTTGAGGAGATGTTAGATCATGATGTCATGATATATTTTTGATCTTATGGTTAGAGCTTTGATAATGGTTTTGTTGGTTCTCTCTAGTTTTTCATATTAATCATTTGCTTGGAGCTTCATGATTTTGTAGGGATTAAATTTGAAGTTGGCATGGACTGATTGGTGGATACTCATGAATACAAGAGAGACTTAGGTAAGGTTATGTGATCTCATATTTTTTGGGATCATGTGTTTAGATGGTTATTATTTGATGAGGATTTTAATAGAAAGACTAAGGAGCCTACAAGTGAATCCATTATGGACATGACTATAAGATTGTCAGTTATTGTAAGATTTATTTCTTGGTGCCTACAAGTGAATCCATTATGGACATAAAGATACGATTGTCAGTTATTGTCAGATTTATTTCTTGGTGTTATATGTTCATGGCAATCTTGTTTCCCACTATTTGTCTACTCAACAAGTGAATGATCTGAGAGGTATTGCCTACTTGGTTATCAAACACATTCTTTATTTTGTATCTTGTCTTCTCATGTGAACTAGTCTTGAATATAGAAGTTATGATGACTTGTTGAGAAGAAGATGCATAATTTTATGGATTGGTGTTGGTCTCCTTGTTGTTGGTCTTGAGTTATGGATATAGTTTTGAGGACATATTTGGTGAGGTACAATAAATGGTTTGTGGCTTTGGGCATTATTTGTTTGATCTACCTTTGATATGAGAAGTATACATATATTGATCGCATGTTTGATTTGATTTGAATGTTATATGTTGATATCATTTTAATATGGGAATGGTGGAGGAAATAATGCATTACACAACTTAGTACATTTTAGTGTGGAACAAAGGTATGGTTTGACTTGTAGGTTCTCTCTTTGGTATTGTTCTTCTTTTTGGGTGTTTGCATTTACATGGTTGAGTGTGAAGAACTTGGGAGAGCTATGGAGACTAGGTGAGAGAGAGATCTTGCAACATATTTGGCTACAAGATTTGCAGATCAATGTATATTTCCTTGGCACTATGTAACAGAGGAGATAGCCATATCCTCTATGTGAAGTAATATTGATAGACTTTGTATGCTTTGATTTATTTTCAGATTTGACATTACTTGTGTAGTGGGAGTTCGTGGATAAATGTCAAGTTACCCACTACGATATCTTGGTTTTCTTATTATGGATATGATGACGATTTTTCATGTTTCATTTGATTTGGGTCTACAAGTCATGTAGGTTATGGATTAGATACCCATTTTCTTGCAATGAGTTGATTAGGATGTGGACTATCTATATACAAGAGATTATTTCAATGTTGATGCAAACTTTGTTGGTTGGTAGTTACTATGGTAATTTTTACATTGGTATTTCACATTAAGATAGAAGGAAGGATACAAAGAATTGCTTGCAAATTTAAAGTTGATAGGTTGATGGTATGAAGTTTCATCTATGTTGGTACACTTTGGCTTGGATGAATTGCAATGTGCTCTTGTTGCTATACCAAGTTTGTATTTGAGTTTGTGTTTGGTAACAAGAAAATTTGAATAAAGTTAAGTGAGGCGAAAAAAATGAAAATAAATTTATGATTAAATTTTCCTTTTAAAATTTTAATTTTTAAAAAATATAAATATTATATGTACATATAATTATAATTTACAAATACTAGTCAAATAATATATATTAAGTTGATAAATTTAAATATTTAATTTTTTTTAATTACTAACTATTACTATTATAAATTTAAAAATAAAATAAACTAATATTAAATGGTAATTTTTAATTAAAATTTAATATAAATAAAATAATATTAATTTTTAATGGACATTATTATTAAAATATATATAGTATGTTCTAAATTTTTTAACCTATAGAACAACCATAAAATAACCATATATAGAAAAACTTAAAGAGGAAGACTCCAAAGGAAGCTACTCATTGCAGAAGAGCTGAGCTATTACAAGTTTCTCTCGGTGTTTATGACAAGAACATCTTTCAGGGCTCGAGACTTTGTGGTTTCTGAAGCCAAAAATAATAATAAAAAGCTATGTTCCACGACGTTTTGGGGTTGGGGATGGGGGATGACAGGGAACTACACAACACACACATGTAAGAGTTGCTTAGCATCCAACTTTAAAATAAAGGATGAGAAATCAACAGTTTATTGGGAGGATTATGGAATATAGCTACCCAGTAAAAATGGTATGTCACTGTAGTTGCTTAATTTAAACATGAATTGCACTTAAGCAGTCGCATGGGGACATGGGTAAGTAGTCAGTCATCTGATTCCTCCTGCCCATGAAAAAAATCAATTCAAATAATTATTTGTCGCGCCCAAAATGTGAATGCAATAAATGTAAGAGTCTCGCAACAACCGGAAGGGAAGAGCTTTGTAGACGTCTGCAAAATGTAAAAGCATAGACAATGCACTGGAACCGTTTGATCGAAGGCCTCAAATAACATAGACGATTGCTGGATATACACAACATGGATTTCTTGAAAAGACTTCAGGAACATTCAAGCGAATGCACTGGGCAGATGCAAAGCCAAGCTTCGCTACCTTTGCCTGCAGCCTCCATGCCTGTGCCAAAACGTGAACTTTCGTTTGCAGTGCAATCCACTGTAGCGTTGTTTTTTACTGTTTATAAAAACTTTATTTTTTACTTATTTTGCAACAACTGACTCTAATTTTTTTATTTATTTTAAGTTCATATTAATGCATTAATGGAGTAAGAAACATTTAGTCGGTGCACTGCACAGAGGCTGACAGTCTCTATGAAAGGGATGCAGCCATTGGAAAATATGGTAACATTAGAAATGTAGAGCCAAGATCTCATGTAGATACAAGGATTCAAAGGGTACTAACATGAAGACCATAGATGTCAAGTGAATAAAATAATGGAACCGAAGCCTCTGGAAAATATGTTAATATTTCAAATGCTTTAACAGTTGAGAATGGAGGATCTTGCTCAGTAGGATGGGCCATTGACCATCTTGACAAGATCTAATAAGATAATGTTGTTTCAAAAAATTTATTATTTTAAACTTGGTCTTGAGTTTTCAAAAACTTTGAAATGTAAAAATTATATCAAACCGACACATTGGTTATTCAAAATCAGTTAGAGAAATGTTGATATTTTTTTTGCCAAGCATAAAGCTTCTAATGTGAAAGGAAATTTTTTAAGAATGCAAATTCTGCAATGTATATTGATATTTTAAATAGTTGATAACTTTTAAAAATTCTAAGGCAATCTTGTCAAGTTTCATATTGATCCTATACAATATAGTTTGGGATGATATTTCTATTAGTTTTTTTTTCTCAAAACGATTATAAATTTTAATAACAAAAATCAAGTGAATATTTTCTTTGGAGAAGGCAAATAAGGAAAAAATATATTTCACTTCAATAATAAAGGAATTTAATTACATGTAAGGAAAATTTGAAATTTTACAAGTAGAAATGAATAGAAAAATAAAAATTAAATTTATTTCTAATATTTCAAAATCAAATAAATCTGAAAAAATGCACTGAATGGATAGGTCAATTCTTTTATTTTAAATAAAGTCAAAGATGATGAACCAAAAAATTAGAGCATAATAGATATTAAAAGTCATAAAAGGAAAGAAGGAATAAATTTCTAAAATAATATAAATAATAGATACATTTGTAATGTTTGAAGAGAAAAAACAACTAAGTCATGAGAGAGAAATATTTTGCCTCAAAGTACAAAGTGACATAAAGAAAGAAGATTTTTTGAGAAGTTTTCATTCACTTTGTAAATAAATTAAAGACTTATAGTTGTGAATATTACTTCTCAAAAAGGGGGAATTATATGGAAAACCAAATTCTATAATAAGGGCCCGTTTGGTAGCAGGAATTGGACTGGAATTGGCATTATCTAATTCTAGATAATGTCAAATTCCATGTTTGGGTCCATGAATAAAAATGGAATTGGAATTCCGAAATTCCCATTTTGCCCCCAAAATGAGAATATCATCTTCCACCTAAATAGGTGGAATTGGAATTTTAAATTCCAATTCCATTTTTATTTAACCAAAACAAAATTGTTATCAGGTCCGTCCATGAGTAGAAAGGCACGCTCGTTGGGTTTTAGTCATTTTTCCTTCATCCATTGCTAGGGTTATGCATTCGTTTCACAGTCATCGAATTTTTCCTTCATCCATCGCTAGGGTGGGTTGTGCGTCCGAATGGTGTGCAAGCCTGAGAGTGAAGGTTTGAAGGTTGGCATTTTCGTTTTGCAGGAATCAACATCACAGTCTGACAGACAGTGTGTTGGCTGAGAGGTATGAGATTTTGTCTTTTCATTTCAATGTGTAACATTTTACGTTCCCTTACTGAGCATATAATGTATCAAAATTTTATGTTGGGTATGTGCTTTATTCATATTTAAATCTTGGGTTATCAGGTTGCAAGGTGTTAACAACACAGTGTTTGGCTCAATGTGAGTCCAGTTGTAAATGCGATGCTTTCCTCTATTTTGGTCGTCTTTCTTAAGCCAGTTGCAGGGGATGCACTCTGGTTTGGTGGCCTACTCTGATGGCATCTCAGGTAGGACGGTGTCTTTATGTTATCCTGTTTGGTGGAGTCTTATCATCCCTGTGTAGTCTCCCGAGGTATTGTGCATTTCTCATGGCCTATATCTGGTTCATGTTTCTTTTGGTCATAGTCTTATAGTAGTGTTGGGGTTTTTTATTGAGAGATGTGTCTTTGTTGTGTCTTCTTCTATGGAGACGAAACTAGCAGTCCTCCCTGATGAGCCAATTTTGTGGTTTTGTTTGCTAGGCTAGGGTTTCTTTACTCTATGACTCTTGGGTGCCAGTTTTGTGGTTTTGTTTGTTAGAAAGAGACTTTCCTCGCATCCCTATTGTTTGATCATTGATGTATTTATTCCCTGAAGCAGTATAAGATAAATTTCTCCAAAAATACAAAAATGAAAAAAAAATGATCAGCATTCTTTTTAGATTTATGTATGCACGAATTGAAGTCCCCTCAAAAATGTGAAAATTATTTACATTTTCTTTCATAACACATTTGGATCATTCTACACCCAAATGCTTCATGTCTACAAAATGCTTTGAGATCATACTTTCTCAATTCTACACTGATAATAAGAGAACAAACATTATTATTTTCTTGAAAGGAAAATCATTTTATAATAGTTCTTTGTCATCTTCTTCCACAATATAATGAACATATATATGTTGTAACAGGAATTACACTAGTTCTGCATAATGATCTATGTTGGTGTTTGCAAATTCTGCAACACAGAAAGTGTTTGCAAATATGTTGGCCAAGCACTACTAACAAAGGTTTCAAGTTTGTTCAAGCCACTAGAATTGTTTCTTGATTATAATTTATGCTTGCAAATGGTATCTGGTTTTAACATGGAGAGAATATCTATAATCTCTGAACAACAACATTCTTCAGGGTAATAGTTAATGGAAAAACACTGCTAAGTCCAAAGAAATTTGAGTATACTCCATTCCTGCAACATAGAATAGCAAACAACACCTTATGGCTTTGGCTTTATTTTTGTGGAAAGAGTAAAAATTCCATCATAGTCCTGCAACTAGTTTCATTTCTATATCTAAACCTTTGGCTTTCCATTTGATTTTCAAACAAACTCAAGGACATCAAGACATATGGATATTTTTCTATATACTTACTCCTTGTCATGCACAAACTCCACTGCAAATGTATCAAAACTGAGATTTCAAACTAGGATTTCAGTCTATTTGAGGTAAGTTTTCCATAACAAGCAGAGTGGGATTTCAAAAAGGTGCCTGAAGTCTTGTTAGACCAAAATTCTGCCAAACATTGATCTCTCTACTCAAACAGTAGGGATGTGCCTCCCAAGGTGAACCCCACTATTTGTAGCCCAACCAACAACATGTCTTTCATCAGTGGATCCTTTCAACAACATATATTCTCAAGCAACCATCATCAATATGAGTCCTTAAAACCCACCTGTACCAACACACCCACTTTCCAACCTTCAACATTCTTACTCACATTGACTCACACTCAACTTTCTACCATCAGATGTCAATCACCCACTGGGTGCCAGTACCTATGTCTTTCAGGCATGCACACTCAGAAAATATTTCATCTGATGTTGTGATAGTTGTGCCAACAGAAATTCACAAGCTCATTCAATAGGCATCCACTATTGGATATCATAGGTACACAACTTTTAGTTAGCGAATTATTTGTTGAGCTGTGCAGAGATGTTATCATTTCAAATTGAGTAGCTGTTAACTTCCCCTAGCTTATATCTTAGATGTTCATTTGGTATCTGCAACCGATAAGTGGATCCATCTCTTCTTCTAATACTTTTCCCCCTTCTTCTCTTTGACTGTATCATATTTCTTCTTAAGCCCAAATCATTGTAGGTGGCATGATCCTAGGGCTTGCCTAGTTGTAAAAATATGGCTCTAGCTTAATAAAAATATGTTTAGCTAATTGTGTAATAAAATTGTCTCTAAATTTTGTTACTTGACAACTCATCTAAGAGATGGTCCTCAAACCCAAAGTGTTTGTGTCCTATGCTTGCTCATAGTCTCCTGGAAAAAGTAATTTAAGTAGGTTGTGAGAATGTTTGGTCTATGGAAAGAATTTGGTTTTCTACTTAGACTGTGGAAGCAAATTGAATTAAATTCAATCATAGTCTATGCATAAACACGGATGAAAGTTCTTACCTTGAAAGGAGGGCCAAATTGATCCTGTTTTTCTCATTCATTGCCTCCCTTTTTCTTTCTTTCCCTGTATCCCATCCTTCCTTCT
>MU224229.1:639903-663173 GCA_018584345.1 Thuja plicata | reverse complement strand
CCAATGAAGGTAATATAATTGATAAGTTTTTTTTTTAACTCATACAAAAGTTAGGAGTTGAATGTACTTCATTAGGGGTTACAATTTATATGTTTTTTTTTCATTAAAATATCACAGAAATTGTGGTACTAACAAAAGTGCAAAGTAGTGGTATGGTCTATGTATGCAAGGTCCACAGACAAAAAATGAGAGTTCAGGCATGAAAGACCATCAAAGACTCATCAGATCTTCATTATGTAAATGAGGAATGCCATCCGATTTTGGTTGTAATTTCATATTTGCATCATGTAATGAGGAATACCTCATCCATTTATTTGTAATCTTATCAAGTTTTTTTTGGGGGGCTAGACTGTAGGTTTTCTCCACCCGGCTCTTTCCTACTGGTGCCCCTAGTGAGCTGGGTTGTAGGCAAAATTTTGAAAAAAATATTGATAAAAGAGATGGCTTGTTTATAATGATGCCCTGTGTATTTTGAAGATTTTTTTATTTTACAAAATAAAAAAATATAAAAAAAAAGTTATACAAAATGTTAAAATTTTAAAAAACTTATAAACACAATTTTACAAAATAAAAAAAGTTATACAAAATGTTAAAATTTTAAAAAACTTATAAACACAATTTTATTTGAAAATATTATAAAATTAACCAAATTAAAAAATTTGTTTGTTTTTAGTGGTTATAGAAAATATAAAATTAAAATTAAAAAACTCCTACAAAATGTCAAAAACATAATTACATTTTTTAAAAATTTATAAATTAACTATATATACAAATAAATTAAATAATAAAATAAATCATGATTCAGATTATATTCCAATTCCAGGACGTATTCCAATTCTAGATAGTGGCACCCAAACGCAGAAAACGCATCTTCCCAGTCATCTTCCGGGTGAACCAAACGGGTCCAACCCATATTCCGGAAAACATTTCGAGGATATGTATCTTCCAGAATTGCAACATATTCAAGAATTGACCATATCTAGGATATGGTATTCCTGCTGCCAAACGGGCCAAGGGGATAAATATATAAAATGTAAATATTATGTCTTGTACTTCCATGGATTGCAAAAGAATTTAAGGGTTTGTGTAAATAAGAAATAAGTCAAGATTTGAATTATTTAATTATTGTCTTTTACTTTTTTAATGATTAATTATATCATTAAAATATAAAAAAATATTTAAAATATTCTCACTAAATTATTTATAATTAGCCGATAGGCTTTTTATGGGGAGAAACCTCTAACCGGATAAGTGTCTCACGCACGATTTCAGGCAGCCTGAAAAAATTCCTGTTGCTGACAAAGCATTCGACATTTTTCTTCAGCCTTCTACGAAGCAAATGATGTCATCGAGGAAGCTGACCGTGGTGTAAGAATTGACTCATATCGATAATTTTATAAGGTACTATCAGTAAACACGGATGGCTTAAAAGTAAAGTTTGACAGATTGTTTCTGAATGGGATGGACCTGTGGATCATGTCTCCAAATCTTTCGAAGTCTGAAATTTTTGTTGCTCGTTTCTTCCATTAAAACGCTTTGGAGAATTCTGCAGAACTTTGTCCTCCTCGCGGCTGCGCTTCTTCAATAGTCCAAACATTTTTGAAAGATATTTCAGGCGCATTCTCTTTGTCTGGAGATCGCTACGTTTGCAATTCTTGTCTCCCTCTTGTCATATAATTCAGCCTTTGTTCCCTCTTTGTGAGATGCTTAACCCCATACTACTTGTACATGAGCATTTGGTGATGGACCATTAATCACACATTTCTTTTCTCTTCCCTATTTGGCATGACTCAAAAGCCGCTTTAACCATGTGCCTGTATGGGAATTCTTCATTGGATGGATGTTGCCCCTTATGTGTATATGAGTGGTTGTTGCATATAGAGATTTTCCTTGGGGACATTGGTTGTATTATTTCTTTTAACTTTACACTAGTCTGGATTCCTTTCTCAACAAAATCTCTCATGCCAGATCATCATGTAGATTCATAGGAAGATGAAACGTTGCTATTTGGGTGACGCTTGAGCTACGAATACCTTTCCATTTACTATTAGGGACATGTGTTTATTTTCATTTATTGGTAATCATTTTTATTAAGTCTTGAAATATGTTTTGGTCCATGCATTTGTATTTACATTTGTTTCCTTTGGCATCGTTTTCTCCTTAGGGGTTTCTAGACTATTGAGTATAGTTCCAAACGTTAGTTATCTTTGAGAGAAAATGATTTAATGTCAATGTAAATATAGAAATTATGGAATGTTGCTAAGTATATTATAAATTATTACTAATTGCCACTAATTGACATGTAAAATATTTTTTAAAGAGAGAAACATATAATTTAGCTAACCATACTAAAGAAAAGAAAATATTAGAGACTTTGACTTAAAAATAGATAATAATAAATATATTTATGACAAAGTAATTGCCACTTATCTGAAAATGTTAAGTTGTGTCTTGTGTAAATATTAACTTATATATAATTTTCTATCGGCTAACCCTTGCACCTCCTTTAGGTACAAGCGCTAGTATACATATTGACTAGGTCCCTTACATAGACCAAATGTTGCTAACTCCATTAATGCATTATGACGTTAAAAAAAATAAAAAATATTAGAGTCAGTTGCAGTGAAATCAGTAAAAACATAAAGTATTTATAAATAGTAAAAAGCAACACTACAGTGGACGATCGCACTGCAAACGAAAGACAACAAGTTCACGTTTTGGCAGGCAAAGGTAGCGAAGCTTGGCTTTGCATCTGCCCATTGCATTTGCTTGAATGTCCCTGAACCCTTTTCAAGAAATCCATGTTGCGTATATCCTCCAATCCTCTATGTTATTTGAGGCCTTCGATCAAACGGTTCCAGTGCATTGTTTATGTTTTTACATCTATTCATTCACTTTGTGAGCGCAGCAAATAATTATTTGAATTTGATTTTGCTCATGGGCGGGAATCAGACGGCACAAAAAAAAAATCTATTCCACTGGAGGAAATAACGGGAATGGGAGATAGACGATTGCGCAAGGTGTCAGAAGCAGGTGGCAAGAGTGGCAACAAATTCGAACACGTACTATGCGACGTCGAAGGCCATTTGCTCTCGCCATCACCATTTAACCTGCAAAACAGGCATGTGCAGCTGAAGTAGGAGAACACAACAGAAGAGCGAGAATGATGAGAAAATTGATGGCAAGGGATGCAAAGCAGCAAATTTGCGTATGGAGGAGGAATTGCAGGAGGCAGGAAATGAGCAGCTGCAAAGCAAACGCAGAAGAAGAGAGCGCCGACAAAGTTACAGGCGCGCCGCGCACAGAGGAGGCTGGGCGGAGCGATCCGATCGGCGAAGAAATGAGGGTCGACACCTTCGTTAGGGACGAGTTGGAAGGCAGGGACGACGATGGCGGTGTGAAGGGCACCATGGGGGAAGCCCTAGACTCGCTCTGGCGTTCTCTTAAAAAGGCTGTGCCCTCTTCCAAGGAGCGCCAATCAGACTCGGAATGAATTGGATTTAGGGTTTCTGCATCCAATCAGATTTGGAATGAATATAAATTTAGGGTTTTTCATCCAATCAGATTTGGAATGGATATAAATTTAGGGTTTTTGCATACAATCAGATTCGGAATGAATATAAATTTAGGGTTTGTGGATTTGAATATAAATTTAGGGTTTTTGCATCCAATCAAATTCGGAATGAATATAAATTTACGGTTTGCATCAAATATACTCATTCTATGTTATTCATATCAGGATCCAACTAAATAGTTTCATGAATGATCGTCTTTTTTAACTCTTATATCTTTTATCATTCACAAAACTCTGAAAAGTTCATCAAATTTACTCATTCTATGTTATTCATATCAGGATTCAACTAAATAGTCTCATGAATATCGTCTATTTTAACTCTTATATCTTTTATCATTCACAGAACTCTGTATTTTCATTCGAATTATTTTAAACAGTTTAGTTATAATGACATTAATTCACTGCAATATAACAATCCAGAGAGAGGCATAGAAGATTAAGGGATTTCACTGTGAGATAACTAGAGTGTGAGAAAACTAGAGTATGGTAGAAGAAAGCATTGCAGCTAGACATTTTATAACTAAAGCAATCATTATTATATTTTTTTGAAGCTACCAAATTTAAGGACGGGAAAATGTTTTTGAGACAATGGCGGTTCAATTAGATTGAGCTTAAAATATCAAATCTCAGATGAGTACGTGCAGATATACATTTAGTAAGAGGATCAAGAGAAAGATAAGTAACATTAACAAAATTGTAATGAAGAAACAAAAGAGAGCAACTAAAAATAATTTATGAAAGACACAAAGTAGAGAGAGCTAAGGTGAAAAGGAAAATAATTTATGCAAGAGACAAAGTAGAGAAAGAGCTGAAGTGAAAAGGATGACTTGGATAGATAGAGACATTTAAGCAATTCCTTGAATCTTATTTTACAATATCCAAGTTTTAGGGAAATATTTCACATTTACACGCTTATTTTTCATCTATAACCATTCAATTTGTAATCAAGCTCTCAAACAGCTGGCACTAAATGTGCACGCTTATTTTTCATCTATAACCATTCAATTTGTAATCAAGCTATCAAGCTCTCAAACAGCTGGCACTAAATGTGCAAATATGCAAATAGAGGATCAAGCTTTAACATTCCAATAGTGGGAAATGTCATCTATAATCACTCAATTTGTAATCTAAGTTCTCAAAGAGCTAGAACCGATGGTGCAAATAGAGGATCAAGCTTTATTTAACATACCAATAGTGCAAATAGAGGATCAAGCTTTAACATGCTAGCCACAAGTTATATGCACACTTCTTCCATGGAAATCACATAATACTTGGCCACTTCTTCCTCTGTCATGGCATTGATATTGTCTTTATCATATTATCGTTGGATATCTATTCACTTCCATTATTGCATTATAATTAATCTCTAACATTCTAATCATTAGGAAAGGAATTGTAATTAACCTCTAACATTCTATAGTAGGGAAGGAAGATAAGCCAAGCGAGAAGTGGAGTAGTTATAATTAACCTTTAACATTCTACACTAAGGAAGGGAAGAGTAGTTATAATTAACCTCTAACATTCTACACTAAGGAAGGGAAGCCAGTAGTGGAGCACCTTTACATTCTAAGCACCTTTACATTCTAATCACTAGAGAAGAGAAGCCAATAGTGGAGTAGTTGGGAAGCCAGTAGTGAACCTTTACATTCTAATCACTAGAGAAGAGAAGCCAATAGTGGAGTAGTTGGGAAGCCAGTAGTGGAGCACCTTTACATTCTAATCACTAGAGAAGAGAAGCCAATAGTGGAGTAGTTGGGAAGCTAGAGAAGTCAATAGTGGAGTAGTAGTGAAGCCAGTAGTGAAGCACCTTTACATTCTAATCACTAGAGAAGAGAAGCCAATAGTGGAGTAGTTATAATTCACCTCTTAACATTAAAACATTCTATTATAATTTACCTCTAACATTAACATTCTACAGTAGGGAAGGGAAGGGAATCTAACATTAACATTCTACACTAGGAAAGGGAATCAAGTAGTGAAGCCAATAATGGAGCACCTCTACATTCTAATCACTAGAGAAGAGAAGTAGTGGAGTAGTGGAACAATGACATGAAGTATGGTTGCGAGTGAAACATAATTAGTTTAATAGTAGAGTGGAACATCATGTACTAAATTTGAAAAAGCAACAAATTATGTGATGACACATTAGCACGCAAATAAACATGACTTAGTACATAATTATGGCCCTTCGTCTTTTTTAACATTTTTTTTTTGACACTTCGGCCAAAAAGGCATGTGATATTTAGGTGATGTGGTATCATATTTGACCATGTAGACTTGAAATCAAAATTTTAAGTGGGGGATTTGACAAATAAACAATTGTACAAAATTACAAAAATTAAAACATTTAAGGCACCTTTTGAGAAGCACGAACATAGGATGGCCTACTTTTGGCTCCTCTCTCCTAGTGCATGGGATAGATTCTGCCTCTATATTGCTCTCTTCTATTGTGGTGTTACTCTTAAGATATGGCCCGCAAATTTCTATGTATTATTTACTACTCTTTTAAGTACAATCTCAAGTGCAAGCATGTTCTCTTCTTACAATAACAACACAACCTTCTTTATCATTATTACCCTCACCACTATTCTAGGGACATGGACAACTTGCTAGGGATACATCCTTTCTTCCTAAGGATACCGCTCTTCTTTCGTCCTCTTTGTATTGCACATGTCCTCTTTGTATATATTTGCATATCATGTACATGTTAATAGATACTCCTCTTCTTTTGTCCTCTTTGTATTGCCTTCAAATATTTGCATATCACCACTCTTGAATATTTTAAAAGGGGTATATATTTTGATCACATGTTAACAATTTAAATGATTTGTTTTATATTACGTATATCAATACATGCAACACTATGTATTATCTACATTATTGTTATGTTATATACAACATTAGATATTTATACATTCCCTACAACATTGGTAACAAATGAGCCACCTAACATAATACAATTTGCTAAACATTAGATATTTATACATTCCCTACAACATTGGTAACAAATGAGCCACCTAACATAATACAATTTTCTAGCCTATGTGCTCTTAATATGTCCTACATTGGTTGTTTTTAGGTCACCTAATCCTAACATGATATAACCTACTAGCTTGTGTGTTTCATATGACCTACTTTTTTATATCTATGGCTATCTACAATAATACAACTTGTTAACCTATGATTTGTGAAGGTATTGTAGTTTGTATGAAACCTATCAATAGAGCAAGCTACTGTCTAAGTCGTATATTCTCTCATTTGTGTTGATTGTTCTTTTATCTATACAAATGTATTATCTCCTTGAGTCAATCAATCAACTCATTACATTCTTCCCTCTTTTTAACAATTCATCAATATGTGGTTTCTTTTTATTGTGTTTTAGGGGTGATGCACATTATTGCTTGATAAGTTGTTCATCAAAGTCTCTTTTAATGTACCTTAACCCAAATCTTTCCTTTTTTGGTTTGTTTGCTATTTATTTTTGTCCTTTGTGTATGTGTTATTTATATTTCTATATAGATGTTTGTGATGTTTTAACATAGTGATTTTGTAGGTTTATGCTTTCTAACACTATTGTCTTTTGTAGGCATGTATTGTCTAACATATTTATTTTTTAGATTCTTAGTGTAGGGGCACAATCTCAATTTGTTTCCTCAACAATATTTTGTTTTTCTGGTATAAAGTATTTAAATTTAATATTTTTATTTATTTACTTTAGCATGCATATTTTGCAATTTCATGTTTTGTTTTGTGCTCAATCGGTGTCCATCCCTTAGCACGTTTCTAGGATCATTTCAAGCTCGCATGAATGTTTTTAATTCCTATTCGGTTTGAAGTTTGTTTCTCCCATGGTCTTTTTTGTTAAGCTAATATTGTAGTTAGATCTTAATATTACATTTAAATAATAATAATAATTTCTAAAGCTCAATTTGTATAAACACTAGTGTTATGCATGAATGTGCATGCCATGTGTTAGTGTCTCACAATAATTTATTATTCAACAACCTTTTTTTAGTGTCTAGCCACTTGTAACCTATCCAAGTTGTTAGTAATCACTCAAGATTCATTTGAAAGATTGACTAGCTCATTCTTCTTCCCTTCTTTTCTCATTTTAAATACATATCTATTCAATTTTACGTACACGCGCGCGTGTGTGCGCGCGCGCGCACACACACACACACACACACACACACACACATGCACTCTCTCTATCATGCATTTGATCTCTTGCACTGTACAATTTGTATCACTTCTACAAAATTCTTCTCAAAGGCATTGGCATTAAAAACCACTCTTGTCCTCTTTGGCTTCCCCAAGCTTCTAAAAGTGATTTTGTTTTCTTTCATTTCTATTATAATATATACTTTTGTTGTTATATATTTCTTTTATTGTGCCCCTAAGTACCTTGGGATATTCACATTATGCACAATCTCCTTTTTAGTGATAATATTTTGTATTGTCAATGCTTTGAATTTCTAGATGTAGCGAGGATAAGAGCACATCTTATTTTTTTGTAGGTCATGTTTATCATTTGTGCTCTATGGAGGTTGAAAGACCAATTTATAGGGTCTCAATCTAAAGGAAAGCTCCCAAACAACCCAAATAATTCTTATGTTTGGAGGTATTTTGACAACACTCAATTGCATAAAGATTGGGTGAATTACTAGATTGTAGATGAACACATTTTGGAAGTATGTCAATCTTATGGGTTGTATGGATGACAATTGACAAAGAGTGAGTATCTTGGGTTGTAACTTTTCACATTTAATGCTAGGTTCCCTACTTTCTATTGTTAATTTTCTAAACTCTTTATAATTTTATTTTTTAAATTTTAGCAAATTGTGCATTTTTATTTCTAACCCATATTAATTCAAATTTAAATTTAAACTAGATTAAATTTCACCATTTGCATAGCCAAATTATTTTGATTAGTTTAATAAATTATGCTTTGGATTGATTTCACACCTTAACCCATGTGGTTCACTACATTCATTCTCTTTTGTACTCCACATCTTTGTACACCACATCTAATTTGACACAAATCCTCTAATTCATCTTACAAAATTGGTACAATATAAGTAAAATACCAACAAATGTGTTAGAGACTATACATTTCATTTCCTTTCTTCGACTTATAAAAAAAAATCTACACTCCCTAGTCATCATCTCTAAACACTCTTTCTGGGAATTATTGTGCCTAACATCTATGATTAATTTATGTTTTAAAAATATAATTACTTTTTTGAATTATCTTGTTGTAGCTTTCCAATTCAAATTCAAATTATTAGGACTTTTTCCTCTCCCTTCTAAGGATCTTCCTTTGCATATTTATTCTTGACTAAAGCCATATCCCACACCACCCTCATCTTCACTTCAAGTCCTACTAAGATTATTTCAAAATTGCATCTATATTCTAACTTTCCTACTCTCGATGAATAGTAAAGCTCCATGCTTGTAAATAGTCTCCCCCCCATCTCCCTTCTAGTTTCAACTACTTTGTTCTTTCATTTGTACAAATTCTATTTATAGATTTGCACTGACCTTTTATGTGGTTGCTGCTATATGTTTTCACCCTTTTATTGTTACTTCCTCCTATACACACCTAGTGATTTTACAAGAAATTCTAGTACTTAGAACTCAACTCTCTTCGTGTTGACTCAAATGCATTGCTTTCTTTGTTGCTTACAAGTTGCTTTTAGCCTTTCTTGTAATGCATATAAGTTTCACTTTTTCTCACAATAATGACCACCCTTCTAATTTTCTTTCATTCAAATCATGTGTTTTCTTGTCTTTTAATTTTATTTTCCATGCTCGAGGGAATCTCTTTGTCTCATATTAAACAATGTTGTTCCTATCATTTTTCTTTCTTGGTATACATGTCATTTTTTTCCCTTCTATATGGCAATTTATATTAATGGCGTTTTACATCGCTAATTGAAACAACATACTTCCCTTCTTATGTTTTTCTCCTAAAATTCACAAAAATGTATACTATTATCTTTCTTCAAAATTCTCCATTGAAAATGATTTTACATTATGATGTATTTTTTGTTGTAATTTTTCTAATGAATTTTTTTATAACTCAAGTCCCTATTTCCTCATTATTCATGTTCACTGATTCTCATGAATGCTTGATTCAAATTTAAATTTATTTTTTTATTTCCAACCTATGTTAATTTAAATTTAAATTTGAACTAGATTAAATTTCACTAAATTTACATGGCCAAATTATTTTCAAGTAGTTTAATAGATTATGCTTTGGATGGTTTCATACCTTAACCCATGTGGTTCATTACAATTATTCTCTATTGAATTGTACAGCTTTGTACACCTTACTCAATTTAACAAACCCTATAGTTCATCTTACACAATTGGTACAATATAAGTAAAATATCAACAAATGTATAAGAGACTATACATTTATGTTCCTTTCTTTGGTTTATGAAATAAATTTTACACTCCCTAATCATCATCTCTAAACATGCTCTTTGTAGAAAATATTGTGCAAAACATATAGGATTAATTTGTGTGTGAAAAATGTAATTCCTTCTTTAAATTATCTTATGTAACTGTCAAACTCAAAATTTAAGTTGTTTGCACTTTATCCCCTCCCTTCTTAGGATCTTCCTTTGAACACTTATTCTCAACCAAAACCATATCCTACACCTCCCTTATCTTTACTTCAATTACTACTTACATTGCTTTGAAATTACAATTATATTCTTTCCTACTATCGATGAAAATAAAGTTGCATGCCTCCATAGTCTCCCTTCTATCTCTCTCCTATTTTATAATACTTTGTTATTCCATTTGAATAACTTCTATTTATATTCTTTCCTCACCTTTCATGTGTGCACTTATATATGTTTTCGCCCTTTTATTGTTTTTGATTAAGGTAACAACATGCTTTAAAGGGCCCGCGAAACCCTGTACATAAGAGGAACTTAAAATATAGCAAAAGAAGTTCCCATAAACCAGCAAGACTGCCTAAAATAAAGGCCTAAAAGAAAGAAACAAACTAAAAAACAAAGAAGAGACACCTCCCAAAATGCAACAAAAGATAGAGAAGAGGGGTACAATTGCGGGAAGAGAGAGAACTATCATTTCGTTCCCTTCATATGGGATCAAAGGGTCATATCAAAAGAGGAAGATGACCATTTAAGATGTTTTCCTTTAACAGTAACCCAACCATCATCCACTCTAGTAGCTTCATCTTGCCATCTCACACCAACACCTAGCAAAGGAAAAGAATCCTGTAGTGAAACTTCTGGCATGGGGCCAACATTAACTCCGACCAACAATTGAGTAGGAGTAGTCTCATCTGAACCAGGTCGATCAGATACCAAAACACCAGCAGAGTCAGTCAAACCAGTGACCAAAGACCCATCAACCACTAGTAAGGAAAAATCAGGATCATCCCTTGCAGACAGAGATCCATCAGCGGATCCATCAACACCATCCTCCAGCGGAGAAAGAGTAGAATCACCACCAGAAAGAACAACTCTAGCAGATACATTCACCCTTTTATTGCTACTTCTTCTTATGTACCTAATAATTGTAATATTGAGAACTCAACTAATTTCATTGCCTTCTTTGTTGCTTACAAGTTGATTTTGGCCTTTTCCTTATGACATATAGAATTCACTTAAATTATTACAACATTGACCACCCTTCTCATGTTCTTTCATCCAAACCATGTATTTTCTTGTAGATTATAAATTTATTTTTCATGCTTGGAGGAATCACTTTGTCTCATATTAAGCAATGTTCTTCCTACTATTTTTATTTCTTGGTATACATGCCATTCATTTTATATGGCAATTTATGTTAATGGTATTTTACATTACTAATTGAAACAACATACTTCCTTTCTTATATTTTTCTCGTAAACCTCACATACATATACTATTCTCTTTCTTCAAAATTCTCAATTTAAAATTATTTTACATTATTGTTACAATTTCTAGTGAACAATTTACTTACTCAAATCCCTATTTCCTCATTATTCTTGTTTTATTGCTTCTCACAAATGCTTAAATTTCCTACTTTCTTGTCTCGTATCTTGTTGTTTGTATCCAAGATCCCCATGTGTGTGTATGGTAAACTCAACACACATCTTATACCATACTTCATACATCTAACTTTTCTTCAATGTTCACATTTACCTTTATCTTGACCAATTCTTCACATCTCACTTATACTATTCTCTCATTCATTCACTTTACATATTCTTAGATATTTCATTCAACAATTTGACATGCTCTTGCTACTTCTATGCAATTTTTTTTATCAATTACAACCATGGGGACAAGATTAAAAAATATCTCAATATTTTCTATACTTCTTGTGACCCACTCCTTCATGTGGCTTACTTAATATATTATGTTCTACATGAGTATATCATATGCAATGAAATTAGCATTTCATTTGTTCATTTGTGTTATCCTTTGATACATTATTCATCAAAACATCTCACCCTAGTTAGAGTTAAATTACTCATATATGTATATACTATTCAATGTATAAGGTGCCAAAATAATAGAAAGGGTTGTCCAAGGATGCATTACATGTTGTTGATTTAATAAGAGTTGACTTACTCATATATGTATATCATATTAAATGTATATGGCGCCAAAAAAATATAAAGGGTTGTCCAAGGATGCATTATATGTTGTTGATTTAATAGGACCTATAAAGAAGAGACACAAGTCAAGATTACAATCCTAACAAACTATATCTTAAGCTCGACAACCTAGTGCTCAAGTTTCTCCATTTTTACCTCTCTCATAAGGTAACATCTTTATCTTTTCCTTGACTTTGAAAAGAGGGGTAGTACATAGAAAGTTTTCACTATAGGATAAATTATTCTCTTGAGAAACAAAAAGTTCGTTTACTTTGGATTTTCCAAGGGATATTCATGTTTTCTCTATTATTGCCACCTTGATGCTTTTTAGCTTCCTCATCACCCTTGAAATGTTTTCCATATCTTCTTCTACCTTGAGAAGGATATTTTTACAATTCTAAGGAGATGTTGCATCATCATGTTCTATTCCTATCACACTTTTTATCGAATATCTATATTTCATCTCTTGTTGTAAAGGAAGTAAACCTAAGCTCCCATGTGAATTAGTTGACCTACTAATAAAAATATATCCACAAAACTTATCACACAAACAAAAAATGTTAAAAATAAAGAAATCTAAGTATTTGATACCAATACAATACATGTAATTGGTATGAGATATCACTATATAGTTCATAAAAAATATTCCACACTTCCTTAATTTAAATAAAAGATCACATTAATTGTCATTCCACGTGGAAGAAGATGGAAAAACGTCCCTACAAATGTATTCTTATTGTAGAATGTAGAGAACAAAGTAATTTGGAGCATGTATCTACAAGAAAGGAGCTAAGAACATGAAACATGGCATGGAGAAACCAAAAAAAGGGAGGAACTACAAAAGAACAAGGTGTTGTTCCTCCTTGAGTCACCAATCCTCAAAGCTATTGCAATGGTTTCTTAGGCACAATAAATCTTTAAATGAGTTTTCTTGCCTACAACATAATAACTCAAGCACTATACAAGATCTCTAATGATGACACCATTCTGAAAACCTTTTCTACAATGAACCCTAAGACTCACAAGTTGAAGCAACAAATATTTTACAAAGATTTTTTTATAGGAACTCCAAGGCATGACTATACAATGATTTGTCTTAGAGCTTTTATCAAGAATGAGTTACAAGAATAGTTGAAGGGAAAGCCCAAGCAACCTCGTAAGTGAAAGAAATCATTCTTGGCACATTTCAAAGCTCTCAAACCTTATGAGCCTGATATATGTCATGTCTTAGAATTTTTTTGACTACTCTCAAAGCCACTTTGCATATCTAGTTTGGATAAATATATGTAGTTGCAGTTGAACTAGTGTTTGACATGTTCAACGATAGTTGAACCTGCCACTTCTATCTCTTTTCCTTGGTAGATCTAGTCACTTTGACTAGTTGTGTCCCTTGATTCATCTTCCCTTGTTTTCTTCTTATAACATTAGTATTTGAAACTACTAAGTTAATGTGTACCTTTTCAAGAACAAAACTTCAAAGTCACTTACGCATAAGAAGTTAGTTTTAATTGGAATATTAAGTGATCAAGTTATCCAATTAGACCAACTTAACTGATTCAGTTTCAAATAATCTATTAGTTATTATATATATTTTTTATGAATAGGCATTTCCATTAAGATTTGAATAAAAGTTACACTATTCACAAAAAAATGTAGGGGGGAACAAGATCATCCCTCGAGTGTCAGACAAGTAGTGCCTGGAAAAGTTAGATAAGAAGAACCGCAAACAACACCCCAAAAAACAACATGAAGAAAAAACCACTAAGCATCTAGAGTAGTGGTCGAGGGAAGTGGAGGAGAATCTTATCATCCTTAAGAGCCCATACATCGACAAGATTGGGATTATCATATGGAAGGAACCACTCTTCTTCTATAACAACTTCCTCTTCATTCTCTTTCTCCTTCTTGGCTGGAGAAATTGCTAGGGCCAACCGCAAGAGCCATCTAGATGAGCTCAACTAGTTTGTGTCGTCGCCACTGCCCGACCAACCAATACCACCACCTATAGAAGGGCCCGCCCCCCGTACCCCACCAAGAAAAGTGAGCCAACTTAGGCTGGATAATGGAATAGTAGATGGTTTGAAATATGTTATGCCAAATAAACTAAGAAGATTGCAAATGCCACCTAAGATTCAAGGTTGGAACCATTGGCAAACGAGGTACAACTTGTAGTTGTAGAAGGAAGTTTTGGGAAACCAACACCAATCCTTCAACCAAGGCTTGATCAAACATATGCCTAGCTTATAAAGCATATTTAGAGGCAGTACCGACAAGATGAGCTCAAAATTACGACGATTTAATCAGTTGAAGCAAAACTAGTTTTGCATTATCCTCCTGAGAACGAAGATTCATAATAGCTCTGGAAAAAATGATCCCTAGGAGTGCGAATGCCTTGCTTATGAAAGCGTAGAGCACGAACTCCACAAATATGGGGTTAAGGAAGCCCTTGAACCTGAATGATTAGACACCGCCAAATATTATGTTGGTTAAATGAGAGACCATCTCTAAATCCAACCCCATCCCAACAAAGTCATATTTCGATAGCTTCACAATCTCGCCATATGCTTTTATCAACAAAAGTGCCTTGAATATACACACAATCTTTCATGACTAGAAGGGTTTGAAAGCCAATCCTCTTCTAGGAGGGCTTATAAGCCGAATATCCTACATAAATATAATACAATAGGAGGATTTTCTAAGTTTGATTTGCAGAAATGACACTGATAACCCATTCTAAACACAAGGCAAGTCATTGCTTCTGGGTAGACAAAAGTTTGATCCCTTCAAATTCTCTAGGGAGGCAACAATGCTCTCAAGAAACTCGGTGAAAGTGATGGTGGTCAGCTCTCGAGATCCAAAAAAAATTTCAAAGAGGCTTCTCAAGCTTATTATATGAAGCCTTCGACGACGCCCAACAAGAAGAATAACACACATGAGTAGTAAGCATAACTTTAGAGCAAATATATAATTTACTAGCCAGATAAAGTGGATTGGTAATCCAAAAGGAAAGCTTCTCAATTTGGTCAGGAACCACATTCAAAGGTTCCACAATGAATCCCTAAAAAGCAAAAGGAATGCTTAGAAATTGAAACTTTTCTCGTTATTGATCCGCTTCCACCCATATTGGAGGATCCAAGGCGGAGTCGGGAGAAGTGGATCCTGCAAGGATGTACATATTTCAATATTAGATTTAATTTTATCTCCTTTATAAGTTTGTTATTTTCAAAATAATGATTTCAAATGATCTATATTCTAAGATTAATACTACTTTTTAGATACTTGTTATAATTTTATTACGTCATATCTTGTTTAATGTCTCTAACTAATAATTATGGTATTCTTTCTTTTCACTAAAATGATATGATTTTGAATATAACATATCATAATTATGTCTTCATTTAGTTTGGAAAGAGAATAAAAGACTTCAAAATTCAAAGGGAAAACATGGGAATAAAAAACTTTACATCTTATCTTTTATTTTGGTTAAACTTACCTTTATTAAAAGTTTAGGTATTTATATATTATAATGATATTGATTTAAAATTTTTAATAAAAGGGGATGACCCTGCAACAATGATAACTGCGAAACCGTGTTAAAATGGTGGTCTATGGTTCAACTCATCCACGAGCCGAGACATGGAGGAGACAATGCACACCAAACCCTCTATGAAATACCAGCCCAAGATGCTCATGATGGACTTTACTTTCGTGTAAATGTGGACACTGTAGGATTGGAGGGGTAAGGGTTTCCAGAGACATAAGGAGTATGTCGTGGTGATCAGACCCGAGGAGAGATAAGGAGTAATGAAGGGATAAATGGATGTGGACTAATAAGGTGGTTCTCGGTCCGATGACAAGATAGAGTGATAAGGAGTCAGATTTCAACATGAGACAAATCTAGGAAACTTTAATGCCTTGGTATTAGTACTATAATCACCTCGAAGATGGAGTCTCCCAAATGTGACCCCACTAGTTCATAGCTCGAATCAAAAGTGTTCACCCAACAAAAATAAAATAAAATAATAATAATAAAACATTTTTTTTCAAATGTATAATGTGATAATCATTCTAGATTTTTCTATATCTTATAACTTTTATTTTGAATAAACTCACCTTTATTAAAAGTTTAGATATTGATATATTATAACAATGATTTATAAATTTTAATAAAACAAAACCCTTTCTAATTACATGATGTGATAATTTTTTTTATAGATTTTAAAACATTAAAATTTATTTATTTTCAATTACCATATGATTTAAATTTTTTTGAATTTTTAAATTTTCTCAATTACCTATTTGCTTTCCTATTCCTTATTATTTGCTCTTTGCATAATAAATCTGTTCTCTAAATAAAATTATTAAGCTATGCGGCTACCTCAGAGATTTGGAAGTATTCTACAGTTAAAAGTTGTAGAAACGGGTTTACGGCCGTCAAGTTTAAACCCGAGTCAACTGGAATCGTATTTCGAAACTCGTCTGGTTTCCACACTGAAACAAATTCTACCAAGTAGATTCTTCAATCTAGTTTGGACACGTAGACGCGAGTCAGCATTGCAATACTTGCTGGGTTCTCCGTGGACATCTGTCAGCTTTTCTAGAAAAGCTTGAATTTGATGGTCAGTCCTGCCTGTCAAGCAATTTTCTGTCATGATCAAGTCTCCGTAACATTTGAATGGTATTTGAAGGCCCAATTACAAATCTATGTCAGTCTGGCTATCATCAAATTTGTCGTGCTACAAAAAAGAAAAAAAGAAAAAACATTGTTCTTGGCGTATAAATATCAAAAGGCACGCGTACAGCAAGGGTTTAAATGATCATCCAAATCGGTAAAGATGGGCGGTCGTGATGCTCAGTTTCCCCGTTAAGGCACGTCGTGTTATTAATCCGTTTTTTTTTTCTTTTGTTCTTTTCAAACTGTTTTTTATACTCTGCTTTATCGAGGGAAAGCCCTCTTTTTGGTTCGAGAAGATAGAATATTATTCGTAATGGTTGATTGACCAAAGGAGCAGCAGTCCTCGCACTTTGTGTGGCGTGGATGGAGCATGCGAGTGAATGGCATTGGCTTTTTCAACTGCGAGAGTTACACAGGTTCGAGTCCCACGAAGAGCAACAGCCGCAATCCACACTCTTCTGAAGAAGGAATCTAGTTATAATAACAGGAATATTAGTACCAGGAAGTGCTCCACGACGCGTGGCGGATGGAGAGGCGTATGTAGATGTGGGACCTTAGAGTGGAGCGAGGGAAATGCCATGGTGGAGGAGGAGGTGTTTCAATTTATGGAGGTCTCGAACAAGCCGAATCATTTTCCCACGAAGCAGGAGCTGCTCGACGCCGGCCGTTCCGATTTGGTTTCCAAGATTTTGACGCAAGGCGGCTGGCTCGCCGCTGGCTGGGACCATCATGATTCCGAAACCCTCGATGTCAGCAGCGTTAATGGCGGAGCAGATGACCTGGACGACTGTAATGAAGATGCCCTTCCTGCGCTGATTAGCGATTCTGTCATGTAAATATTATTTGAGCTTTCATTTATTATTTCTTAGTAATGAAGTATCATCATCCCTAAATATCATTTATCCTTCCATTTCTTAGTAACTAAATGTTACTCTTTAATCTTGCTGGTGACACTCCAGAGCATGAGGTCTGTGTATTGAAGGAATTGCTTTATTGTGACTTTTCAGATGTAATCATGCTGCACCTTTAAAAAAATCACGATTGAAGATGCTTTATATGTAAAAATTTAATACAAAATGGCACGTTTTAGTTCATTATAAATCTGAAAGATAATGTTCTGTGTAAATTTTTAATAAAAATGGCATTTTTCAGTTAAAAGGATAAATCTCTGCCTGCAGGATATCAACCCTTGAGAAAGAAGGTGCAATGGGTAACATTTAGCTTACCTTCTTGTACAACTCTAAGAAACAAGTAACCCTATATTAGGCTATTCAAATTAATTTACCCCCGGTTTGATGAATATTTTGCATGTTTTTGATGAGTTTAGCAAAACTGCGAACTTTCTGGCCCCAATAGTTTCTATTTAGCTTGGCTGATGTAATGCAACTAGTTTGTAATCCCCTCATTGGAAACATGTACAACTATAAATCAAGCTTTAGTAGAGAAACTGCTAGTAAATGTTCTGAATCGTGATTTGGGCACGCTCTTACTCTTGGAACATGTATAACAACTAGAAATTGAGCTTCGGTAGAGACACTAGGTTAAAAGGTTCTGATTCGAGATTTAGGCACCCTTTCATTCTTGGAACATGGGTCATGACTTTAAGTTGAGCCTTGGTACGGAAACTGGTTACAAAGGTTTTGAAATTAGATCATGCATCCTTTCATTCATGGAACATGCATGACAACTATAAATTGAGCTCCAATAGAGAAACTAGGATAAAAGGTTCTGAATTGAGATTCAGGCAGCTCCAGTGGAAATTGGATACAAAGGATTTGAATTAAAATTTGTGCACCCTCTCACTCCTCCAAACATTTATCAGAACTACAAAATGAGCTCCAGTAGAGAAACTTAGAATAAGAAGGTTTTGAATTGAGACTTATGGACCCTCTCACTCTTGGAAACACGTATCCCAACTACAAATTTAGCTCCACTAGAGAAACTAGGAACACACATTTTTAATTGAGTTTTATGCGCCCTCTCAGTCTTCGAAACATGTAATCACAACAACAAAAATGAGTTTCAGTAGTTAAATTGCAAACAAAGGTTTCGAATTGAGACTTATGCACCCTCTCACTCTTAGAAACATTTATCCCAACTATAAAACTAGCTCAGTTAGAGAAATCAGGGACATACATACATTTTGAATTGAGTTTTATGCACCTTCTCACTCTTGGAAACATGTAATCACAACAATAAAAATGAGTTAGTGAAATTGCAAAAAAACGTTTTGAATCAAGATTTACTTCCCTCTCATTCTTTGAAACATATATAACAAATGTAAATCAAGCTTAACTAGAAAGGCTACATACAAAGGTTTTGGTCAAGGTTTGCGGCCAGTTTATGTTGCCCACCATCAGCTGATCACAAAAAGCTTCCAAAAACATCCATTTAAACTTTTATTGCCAAATTTTCATCTTGAAGCTCAATTTATGATTGTCAAAGCTTGAATGCCCTAATATCACAGATTTAGACATTTGAAATTGATTTTATTGTTATCGTTTTTGAAATATGTAACTGGATACGTCATGTTCAATCCACTTGTTTTACTGTTTTTGTGTCATAGTGTATCAATATCTTGATACTATTTTGTGACCCCACATGCTATTTTAGACTCATATATAGTTCTACTCCTTCTTTCGGGATTCCCCAATTTTCATATTGAAATCTCACATCTTTTCATTTGTTTCTGTTTACCTGTTATATTTTACTTTCCTAATAGTGTTGCAATATATTTTCAGAGATGTGAGTGCAGAGGATGTCTCTAACAAGCCTGAGAAAATTGCAAGTGAGGAAAGTGGTATTGCTGCGATACTCAACGGGCTGGAGAGGGAAAGAAAACTTTTTTACAGCGAAGCATCAGAAGCGAAAAGGGGGAACAGACACAAGCAATTCAGTGAGGAAAAAGAATATGGGAGTGCTTTCCAGGAGAGGCAGCCTTTGGTGAGTTATACTTGATTGAATTCCACTACTTGCTGCAGCCAAAATTCTGTGATGCTTGGTACTGATATTGAGTTTGTGTTGAGTATTTCTTCCTATTTACATTTGACAAACAACTAACTTTAATGAAGATGTTCCACACCAAGTAATTATTTCAAAATCTATGTTTAAGGACAAGTCAGAATAGGTACCTTGTAAGTTTGGAAATATGAGTGTTGGAAGCAGGGAAGAGTAAGTTAAGAAAGGGCATTGAAAATTGGGAATAACAGTATTGGAAATTGGGAAAATTCTAGAAATTCTTGGAAAAGTTATAGGAAATTGTTGCAACAGTATATTCTAGTGGCCACATGGCAGGGGCATTCAAGAATTTACCCAGTGAGTGCCGTGGAAATTTTTTAGGATCAGATATGAAACAATTGGCTTCTATTTTAAGTCATGTTTTATACCATGTCACAGTATGTGTATTGTACAAATTTGAGGAGAAGATATTGTTTGGTGCATTTTTCTAATTTTGAACATTTTACATGGAAAGTTTGATAGGGCCAATTAGAAGGCAAAATTAATCATTCTGTTCGATATTTTGGGTGAGGTTCAACTTTACATCAAAACAACAGTGATAGCCAAAGAGGCTTGGGCTTGCTTCAAGACTGTCTATGAAAAAAAAAGAATTGGATCATGCATTTGCAGAGTCAATTACATTCCTTGAAAATTCAAAATGGTGAAAAACTGGGTTTTTTTTTAAAGAGTTGCAGATTTGAGAACATCACTACAATTGTTAGGGAAAACTGTCAGATGACTCTCTTGTACCAATTGTCTTGAGAGCAATGGTCCCCAACTTTTTGTTTGTTTGTCACATATCTAAACGTGGCTAGCAGAAAGCCATTTTTTCAGGAGTTGGGGAGTTTGCTTCAACAAGAAGAGGTAATTCATGATGAGATATAATGTTCTCTAGATAATCAGGCCCTTCCATCTCAGTAGAAGGGGAAACCTTGAAAGTTAGAGGGATTCATCAGGTTCCTCAAAATCCAAATAAGACAATGCATTTGCACAAAATAAAGTTTTTGGGGGATGGGACACAATCTACAAAAATGCTGGTATAATTCATTTGAGAATAGTGAATCAAGTTAGCAAAAGCCACAATAGTGTTCTTAGGGGGAACAGACAAAATATTCCCCATTGGTAGAAAAGCACATGAAGCAACAAGTGAATGCTATTTCAATAGGTGATTCTAATGAAAAAGATTTTTTTTATGCTACATAGACTTAGCCATTCACTTTTGAAAGTCTTCTTTGGTGTGTTGATTCTAGTGCATCTAGACCTATGATAGAAGAGCAATGACAAGTTTCACTTGGTGATGATACATTCAATGAAGTAGAGGCTATTGGATATATTTCTTTACCACTCAAAAGTCACAGGTGTTGACTTATGAAGGTTTTGTATGTTCCACGACTCACAATGAATCTCTTATCCGCATATCAACTATAGAACACAACTTGAAGGTTGCGTTTGATAGATATGACAGTGAGAAACCATCTTATTCAAGATAAGACTCTTGTAATGGTGAAATCGTTGCTCGTTAGGGATCTATTCAATGTTTCAGTTGGTTTTGTCACCCATGAAGAGAAGGCCTTCAAATTCATCCACTACTCTTTAGCATAGAAGACTTGCTCATCTTAGTTTGGGGTATCTTCTTGCATTGAGTAAATAAGACATTGTGCCAAGACATACCTCATGCATAAAATAAATTTTCTTTACTCCAATTGTCTTCCTAGAAAACAAATTGTGCTCCTTTTCCTACTACAAAAACATGAATCTCTCAACCCTTGGATTTGGTACATACTGATTTGTGTGGACCTATGACACACCCAATCATAGTTGATGATTAGACCAAAATCATGCAGGTCTATTGTTTGACTACCGAAGATATTAGACCAAAAACATGCAGGTCTATTGTTTGACTACCAAAGATCAAGCATTTGGAAAATTCAAATAATTTTGACCCCTTACGAAAAGGTTATATGGTCTCTCTCTTTAGGCTATTAAAGTAATATTGTAATATTTAGCTTATAGTGGTCATTTAAGTCATTTAAGTTGTTTAGTTAGCAACTTTCTATTTCTGCAAGCCAGTTAGTTGGTTTAATAACTTTCTATTATGTCTTTAGTTCTTGATTTGTTTCGTTATGGAAAGATATTGTAATCGCTTATACAAGGAGTATTCCCCTCCATTTAATACACAACAACAATCAATTATCATTTCAAGGCCATTATCTTAGATTGAGGGTAAGGAATTTTCAAACTACCTTCAATAACATGGGATAAAAAAGACAATCAACTACAACATAAACACCTAAACAAATATTAAAATAATGTAATGTTTCTTTAATGGTCATCTTAGTCGTCTTAGGTAGTTTCTATTTTTGTGTTTAGTTTACTATTGTTTCTTTTAGAAACATTGTCTTTGTAAATCTTTATAAGGAGCTTTTGTCTTCTCTGTTTAATAAACTTTGATTTACTGTAACATGGTGTCGGAGCGGGTCGATGGGCTTCTTTAGGATTTGGTGAATTGTTTTAAAGAAAAATTCGTAGCACTCTCTACTTTGCATTTTTTAGGGTTTTTCGCATCTAAGAGGCACATTTTTTTCAAAAATTGCATTGCCAGCGTTTGTTGAAGCCCACTCGCATTTTCATTTTCATGCTGCTGGGTGCCATTTTTTATTGTTTTTTGGCCTGTGCAACATGTTTTTGTTGGCGTCTGTGCATCGTGTCGAGCTTTTTGAAGGCTTCGTGGAGTGTTTCTGTTGTGAGGTCTTTCACACATCGCCCCAATTCTTGGGGACCCCCTGATTTTTTGATTTTGGAGTTGAGCTTGAAGGATTTAAAGATGAAGTTGATCAGCTTGTGGGTGTTCAATGGCGTCCCAAGGGGAAATTTGGAAGAAAATTGTTTGCTAAGTGTTTTTTGCCCTTGGGGCGGAAATGTCCATACCCTTGGACATTTCCGCCATGTTGCCTTTGACTAGCATCCTTCCCTTCATCCTTTCCTCCTTGGCCAAGGGGATGAGCCATGAGACTTAGTGGCAGGTTAGATTGGATGATGTTTGTGTTTGGGGCAAATTTGATGGGATCCAACTTTGAAGATGTTTAAGGAAATGTTTGGAAAATTGTGATGGTGCTAGACTGAGGTTGGCATGGCATGTCCATCCTCTCTCTGTTTTCTGCCAGCACCTTGATGACTGATCTTTCCCCCAACTTGGAGTCAAAGAGGCATAGAAGCAGATTGATGGAGTGAAGACAAGATATCTGAATTTGGATTGGAACAAAGGCTTGGCAATGAAGGGTTGATTTTAATGTTTTGTGTTGATGGAAATGGTATGATGGCCTTGTCCAAGGTGATGGCGGATTCCGCCACCCCCTTGGACACCCTGTCCATCCCACCTTGGAATCCAGCCCAGCTATAAA
>MU224229.1:604741-636894 GCA_018584345.1 Thuja plicata | reverse complement strand
AGGAACCTTGGAGTTTTTCTCATGTTCTTCGTGAGTAATAACTTTTCAAGAGAGGGTTGAGTGTTTGATATCCCGTATCAAGTGTTCAAGTCCTATATGTTATGTAGTGGTACAAAACTAACATCAACAGTTTCTTAGAACAAGCGACGACTTCTGGTTATTTTTTTGTGTTTTTCAAACACGCACAACCCTGCATTTGTGACTTCCTCAAAGCCAAGACTTTCAAGCCTGTGTTTTGTTTCTTTGTGTTTCTTGCAGCTTGCATTTTAATACGTGATTTCGATGTTTAGATTTTGAAGTCTACAATTGGCGCAATTGAACTGCGTTTTAGTGGCTGTGACCCACATTTTGGATGGCTTTTTGTTCGTGGGTTTCTGTGTTTTCTTAGCCCAAGTTCATTCTTCAGCGACGACTGTGCAGATTTGAAGGCCATATTCTTTGATGACGATTGGTTTTTCCGAACCTAGGGTTTGGATGCCTGCAAGTGCAAGTGAAGGGTTTGTTTGGTGAGGGTTTTTTTTTTAATTTTCCCTTAAAACAAGTTATTTGTTGTGTTTTAAATAATTTTTTCTCCTTTCAAAATTTTTTGGGCGGCTTTTAATAAATTTTTCCTTTGAAATTTTTTTGTTGGGTTTAATAATTTGTCCAAAAATAATGATTGTGGGTTTTGTGCAATTTTTTGCCTCGAAAATCATTTTGAAAGGGGTTTAACATTTTTTCTCAAAAACAAAATTTTGTATTTTGATGTGTCTCGGATTTTGGGTTGGGTTTTGATCGATTTTTCTCCTCAAAAAGCATGTTTGGTTTTTTTGATTTTATCCTCAAAAAGTGTTTATGGAAGGTTTTTACCCTTTTTTTCCGATAAACCTAAGTTGCTGGTTTGGGTTCGGGTTCAGATATGGGTTCGAAGAACCGGTTTGTTGGTACGACAAAGTTTTGAAATGGGGTTTGGGTTTGTTTGAGTTCGTTAGTACAAAAGCGCGCGCGCACACACACACACACATATGCAGCCTATAAGCATGAATTAAGATTCGAATGTCACAAAATATCATATAAACAACAAAAACACCATAAACTTGTAATCATGGCATCATGATCATACCATCATAGCATCATATACTTCAAGTTCAACATCAAAATATGAAAATGTCAAATGATAAATCATAACATCAAGTTCAAGTATCATTGTTTGAGTTTCAAATTCAACTAATGGATTAATAATTTATTCTTCTTCTTCATCTTCTTCAATGGCATTAGTTGATTCACAAATAGTGCCAAGTCCCATTGGATCAACTACACCAACAACATTATCTCTGTCCAAGTCCTCCAATGCATCAATTGCAAGCTAAGAACTGGAAGCATCCAAGTCCGTATGCTCTCCATTTATATCCCACATCTTCGTCTCGCCTTCTTTGTATTCATTCTACTTGTGAGAAAGGAGACGCAAGTTGGAATGCACATATACAAGTTCTCCGCTCTTTTTGATTGCAACCTATTGCGCTTTACTGAGTGGAAAGAATATGTGCTCCAATTTCTTTCTAATGTAGATGGACTAGCAACCTATGAAGACAAGACAAAGTAAACAATTAAAATAAAATTATTGAAGTTATAAAATTACTAGCAACCTATGAAGGCAAAATAATTTAAAATTATAAATAAAACTACTTGTGGTATAATTTTGATTGCAAGGGGCTGCAGCAATTGGAATCATTAGCCGTGGAGGAACCACCAACTATGAGCATCCATCCTGAACCGTTGAAGAAGAGCATCATTACTTAGACCTCTTGCATTCACAAACTCTATGAACTCATCTGTAATCAAATCTTGCATATCATCATTAGGAAAGAGTCTTTGGAACGCTATCTTGTACCCATTAGACACCTCTAAATCTCTATATGGTGGCAGCCTTCCTGGCATACTAAGATATTGGTTGCAATAATATTTTGGTTTCAATGCATAGGCAAGTAAGCAAATGTAGAGAAATTGTCATCTTGTTCCATCATTCTACAACAATTGCTTGCAATTGTTTGAAGAAGGTCTCCTCAGGGTCTTGCTCTTTGTCATTTATGATTTTCTTCATCTTCTCAAGCATGGAGTCAATGCCATCAATACACCTCTCCAAGGCAAAGCCTATCCATGTTAGTGTAGCCAAGCCAACTCCTATGGGCTCGGT
Source organism: Thuja plicata (assembly GCA_018584345.1). NCBI lineage: Eukaryota > Viridiplantae > Streptophyta > Pinopsida > Cupressales > Cupressaceae > Thuja > Thuja plicata. Next base: position 634,721 of record MU224229.1, on the reverse strand, counting down.
GAAGCGAAGGAGATACTCCACACGTTCCCACCATGAGTCTTCCAATATCCTTTGCTTAATTTTTGTTGCCTTCTCAGTGCTGCTTTGCCTCCATATAGACCAATTATTGCTGATCACCATATTTAAAAGTGCCACTTTCACTTTCACAAGTCACCTCAAGACGATTAAGTTTGATGCAAAATGGGTCTCAGCAACTTGTAATAGAAATTAGAGCAAAATATACAATTAAATAGACTAACTTTAAAAAAGAATACACATTACACAATCAAATTATGAAAATTAGAAAATGTAAAATACAAATTTTGATTTTTAAAAATTAAATTACAACTTCAAGTTCATGCTCACTATATCTTGGTCAGCAAAGTCCCGACTCTCATTTTTAGATGAAGTTTCCAAATGTCCCTTTCTTTTGTGGCTCAGCTGCAGTAGTAAAAAACGGGTGGTCTTCTATCTCAATATTTGAAGATGGGGGCTGCATTCCCTTTGATTTTTTTAGTGGTCATATTTGTTTACGTGCTTCTCTCTCTGCTTCTTCATGCTCTGTGATATATTTTAATACTATTTCATTTGGTATAGGTGCTCCTTTTTTTCCAGGGCATTTTAGGACTCCTCTTCCAGGGTATCCACACAAATGGCCTACCGCCCAATGATATGAACTATTCCTTTCCACATCACAACCTTGACATTTCCAACATAATCTTATAATATTAACATACTTCCACAAAGGAGAATCAGAATTTGGATCTATTCTTTGTTGTTATTTATCGCTGACGGAGGAAGAGATAGATGCCATTGTAGTTTCTATAGCAAGAAATTTTATACATATTCAAAATAAAAACAAGAGAATGGGAAAAAAGGTAGATCTTATGGACAATGAAGGAGAAATGATTTAAAAAAAAAAAAACTTAAACAAAAACAAAATCAAATGAAAAAAAACTTACCTCTTTCACTCATTATAATCTTGGAAAGGTGTAGGAATGAGGCACAAACATTTGATGAAGATTCACAATTCAATCTTCCAACTGCTCCTTGCACAACCAAACTCTTGCTCAACCTGAAGAGAAAATAATCTATTTGCATACCAAATGAGACATAAAAGCCAATATAAGTCATTTTAAATCCACTTTTTAGGGTTCTGGATGTGAAATTTTAATTAAATTTGCAAAAAAATCAATGTTGAGTGTCACTTTTCCACTCGGGTTTGACATTGGTTTGACCAAATACTTCATGGTCTGCCCGTGTTTGAATTGGGTTTGACCAGCGTCATACAATACGCTGTGTTCATGGACCCTAGACCCACAAGTTGTAATCTCCCCTTCTAGGTTTAGGCCGTTTTTAACCCATTTTAATATTCCTATGGCCTGTACTGAATGAACTAAGTTGCATTGAATCACATCTATGTTATTCCATTATTCAAAATAAGGAAAGTTATACATTCACCAAGCATATTAAGCAATCTTAGTATTTATGATCCTTAATGTCCATACTACCCTTATTACCATTTCAGTCCGCTAAGAAGAAGATTAGGACATAACCAAGTTGCTTAGATACCAATCACAATAGGTTCCCTCAAAGTTTACAGATCCAAGCCCTCCCTTGGGACTTTTGCCCTCAAGGATTGGAGGGTTGCTGATCCCCACCCTATCTTGGGAATCAACCTATTGGCTGGATTTAGACAGGCCTCTCCTTGGAAACACTTTAGTCCCTTCCTCTTCAGGTGCTGAATAGTAACGAATCTGAACATGGACATATATGATTATGACTCCATTATTACTAATGAGTACATATATTATAGATGTAAATATTAGATCTTTCAAAGATAGTTATACATATTATATATAGATGATTCTGATTTCATCCTTATTAACATATAATATATAATAGACTATATAAGGTTGTTTATCCCTTGTATATATATATATATATATATATATATATACTGGCTCATTCACTGGTTCCTTATTCCTAATATCATCCAGATATATATACTCAAACATTCAGATATATAATTCTGATTGCATATTATATATATAAAACATCATTCTGATATTAAACTCATAGAAACGGTAGAGCACAATTTGTTGTCACACAATGCTTACCAGCATTGTAAATGATTCATTTCCTTTCTCATCTCTTCCTTGAAGAGTATTCATTATAAATAATAATTTATGATTCCTCTTTCTTATTATCCCAAAATCCATCATCTTATTCCTTAATAGAATATCATTCTGTAAATTAATATTATACTCTTAGCTACATATAATACTTCGCAGCCACATAATGAATTTCAGTGATTACCCAATGTAACGACTGTCCTGTTCGGTTGCTTGCTTAATATCAGATTCGGTCTGTTATTTTCGGAGTCCAGTGATGCCAAAATAAAATGCCCAGTCTAGCCGTCGATGATGGGGAATGGTTTGGCCTTTTATATTATGAAAAGTCATAGAGGTGTATCTCTTGTCTTGCATTGGTCACACCTCTTCAGACATTCTAATTATTATATATTAATAATATCAGGAATTAATATTAATATTAATTTTTATATTAATATTAAGAATTGATATTAATATATTATTATTATATTCTATATCAATTCTTATTAATATTACTATTATTATATTAATATATTTTATCCTTTCATTATTATATATAGATAAAATAATCATAAATTGTATTATCTAAGTAGCCGATCCTGGTTCTGGTTCGGATTCGGATTCGGGGATTCGGCAAAATTTTTTTTGGGCTGGATCCTGGTTCCGCGGGTATATATATAGACATTTTCGAAATATATATATATATATATATATATTATAAATTTATATATGTATGTATATTCATAGATTCCATACATGTAACATGTCAATGCTCATTCATCAATAGTTCAAAACTTCAAAGTTCAAACATGTAATGATAATGATAATAAGTTAGAAGCGTGATTCTCATAAAATGATAAATCCATAATTGTCAGTATATGATTATATCATATTCATACTTTGTAAAAGTCTCAAAATGTCATTACATGCTGAAAATTTAAAAAAATAAAAAAAAAACACAAAGTGGGCCTGTTTTTTGACGCACAGAATCTTGGATTCCCGTGGATCCTTCTAGAGTCCTGCGGATCCTCTTGGACTCCTCACGGACTCCGGGTTCCCTATGGATCCACAGGGAACCCGAATTCCATTCCGGAACCTTGCCGGAATCCGGGAGGAATCCGAATCCGGGAAGAACCAGAACCAGGATCCGGGCTGAAGCAGAGGAATCCGGTAACATAGTGTATTATAATTTATTTGTTTATTTTTATTATAATTTATTTATTATTAAATCCTATGTTAGAAAGAGGACATTACAGTACATCCTTCCCCAAATTGCTTGTCCTCGAGCAATTATATGTGTTATTATTATTTGATAGTTGTTTTTGGCAACTTAACTTAAGACAGGTTTTCTTTCATTTACCTAACAAAAGGATTTAGACACAATTATAAGTACTCATACATGGAATAAAATAGTTCAGACATAAGGTATGTGCACTTATGAAGTAACTTGCTGAAAAACACCTCAAACATGAAAGAAACATATAAGAATCATCAAAGATATGAAGCATATCCATGAATGTACATGAAACCTACACACAAGGCCTGTAATATACACTTAGGGCATGAAGCATCCATTTAAGTTATGAATACACATAAAGCACGAGTCATACATGAATACACATGAGTTATACACGAATACACATAAGGCGCGTAGCACACAAAAATAAGAATACACATGAATTGCAGTATAAATCATACATATGACTACACGCAAAGCACAAATCATACACAAGAATACATTAGTGCATATGAATATATGAAGGCATGAATCACCCATACAACACCCATAAGTCATGATCATACATATGCAAAGGCATAAATTCCAAATACATGTAAGGCAAGGATTATGCACTCGAGGCATAAACCGCATGTCATGATTCACATAAATAAATATATGTAGAATATAAGGCATGAATTCACTTAAGTCATGAAGCATATAGCACATAAAGTATACACACAAATTCACTCAAGGCATGAAGCATACACGAGAATACATGAATTTACTTAAGTTAGGAAGCACATATGTGAATGCACACATCACATAAAGCAAGAAGTATCCAGATGAATTCACTAAGTCGAGAAGTATACACATAAATATATATGGATTCACTTAACCTTACATGTAGCACACGAAGGATACACTTAAGGCATGAAACATACATGTAGCACATGAAGCATGAAGCAACAATATACATAGGTACACACAAAGCATCATATAAAGCTCTCACATAAGTCATGAAGTATACATACAAATAGGGTATGAAGCCATATAATGTACACAAGGCAATAAATATGTCAGACACTTAAAGCATGAGGTAGCACACTTAATCACACCCCAAACATAAAAGACATGAAGCAATGCATAAGTACACATCAAACACATCAGAAATGGAGCAATAAATACACATCAAATATGTAAGGCATGAAGCAAGCATTAAACATACATGAGGGGTGTCCTAATGGAGTTACATGTATGAAGCAAGGCAAACATAAGTACACATATGAAGAGTATGCATTAAATACACTTAGAGTAAGCATATAGTTCAAACCACCAAAGTTTACTCATAAATTCATATCTTCTCAAATTATTCTCTTGTTTCTATATCAACCAAAAATACACTTGAAAATATGAAGTATACGTAAGAATGTATGAATACATAAAGCATACACCAAGTATACACATTAATGCATGAATACACAGAGCATACACACATTGACTAATCCATTTTATCTTTACCCTGTAGGATGGCAAGATCAAAGCTCTGATACCATTTGTAATGTCCTCTGCTAGGTTTAGGCATGTTTTAACCCATTTTAATATTCGTATGGCTTGTACTGAATGGACTAAGCTGCATTGAATCACATCTATGTTATTTCGTTATTCGAAATAAAGAAAGTTATACATTCACCAAACATATTAAGCAATCTTAATATTTATGATCATTAATGTCCATATTACCCTTATTACCATTTCAGTCCGAGAAGAAGAAGATTAGGACGTAACCAAGTTGCTTAGATACCAATCACAATAGGTTCCCTCAAAGTTAACAGATCCAAGCCCTCCCTTGGGACTTTTGCTCTCAATGATTGGAGGGTCGCTGATCCCCACCCTATCTTGGGAATCGACCCATTGGCTGGATTTAGACAGGCCTCTCCTTGGAAGCACTTTAGTCCCTTCCTCTTTAGGTACTAAATAGTAACGAATCTGAACATGGACATATATGATTATGACTTCATTATTACTAATGAGTATCTATATTATAGATGTAAATATTAGATCTTTCAAAGATAGTTATACACATAATATATAGATGGTTATGATTTCATCCTTATTAACATATGTTCATGTTTTGTAGCTTCTGTCGGATAAATCCTGAGACTATTGAAAATATATATATATATATATTTTATTATGTGAGATATGATATATATAGATATATATCTAAAATAGTATTAGGAGAAATTAATATGATAATTATTTAGAGATATTACATGTGTATGTGTGTGTATATGTAGTTACATAATCAATTGTCATTATATTAATCTCATAATAATGAATAGACAGGACATGTCTCTCCTATCCTCATTCTCAATATAAATGGAAGAGAGATTGCTGCATTTGGAAAATACATACAACATAGAGTGCTATTACATTTGCAGCTATCCTAAAACTTAACATGGTATTAGAGCCAAATTGCAAATGTAAGAGAGTAGTTTGTTGATGGTGAATGTGTGACTGTCTCAAAAAATAGTCTCAGTGCAGGGACCATATCTCACAAATGCACCGTTGGATTTTGCGGAATTTTGGATATGTTGGTGATAAACAAATTGTGAAGAATCTCACCGGAGCGATTGGAGAGAAAGTGTCAGGTCGGGTGCAAAAGTTATGACCGAATGTGTACGGGTCTATGTGACATTCCTAAAAGCGGCTTTCATTAAAGAGATTTTTTTTAATTTGTTATGATCGTGGTCACGCATTAACAAAGAATCACATATTCAAGGAAGGGTGTCTCTTTCTAGAAAGAAAGTATTAATTGTAGTGTCACCTCTCTTGGAGCAATCAAGTCATTTCACAAGAAGACATGAGAATTGTTCAACGATATAAGAGTGGGAATTGTACATTGTGGGGGGGGGGGGGGGGAAAAAAAACCNGAATAATAACCAATGTTACATTTCCATTTGAACCATCCTTAGTGGGGAGATAATTCAAGGAGGGGATGTATCTCAAATAATTTGAGAAGGTGTTTTATGACTTGATGTATATGGACCTTGATTGAAGCAACTTGTGTCAAGGATGTTGATACGTAGATAAGTATCTATTATCCTTGAATATTACATTTATCTACTCATTATAGTCTCTCTCTTATGTGTATTTCTATACGTACTATAAGAGCTATTTGCCTTGATCTTTTTCGGGGATGCTTTTGCAGGAAAAAGAAGATTGATATCAGATTCAGAGGGAGTCTAACTCTTCCGAGGTAACTTTGGACGAGGAGCTTAGAAGATTGATATCAGATTCAGAGGGAGTCTGACAGTTTATCTTAAGCAATCTTGGATGAAAAGATCAACATATTGATATCTGCTCAATGAGTTCTTCTCTGTGAGAGAAGTTTGAGGTAAAATCCCTAGTTTCCACCCTCTGCGCTGACGCATGGTGGATGTCATGTGTGTGACTCCATGTTTTTAATGGGCCTACCTCTTGTGTACATCATAAGGAAGTGACAACTTCCAAATGATTATCAATTGTATTTGCAGAAGTTATTGGAAGGTGACGATCTTACAATAACTTAAATCATGATATATATTATTTATAATGTTGAAACAAATCATGATGGATTAAATCAACTACTAAGTGTTAGATGTCATTAAATTGACGGTCTATGAGTTGTTTGTACATTCCTTGGCAGCGAACGGTGTCTTAAGTAGACTTTTAAAAAAATGCAAGTTTTTAAATTTATTTTTGGGTTCCAGTGGGTTCCAGTGGGGGCCCCATCTAGGGCCCTCCAAGCATACAAAAGGCCCTCCAAGCTTCATTTTTACTCACAATTACATTTCTCATTTTTGCTACTGTAGATAGAGAAGAGTGAAAAGGAGAGGAGAGTGATTGGAGTGAGTGCAATTGAAAGAGGAGTGACAAGGAGCAAGAAGAAGAGGAGGCTGATTCTACACCTTCTTAAGAGATTTTTCAAGCACAATATAGGGTTTTTTTTGTTTTATATTATGATTTTCATTTGTAATTGTTTTTGTTGTATCCATGTTTTTTCATTTTCTAAATCAGACTTTATGTTGAATCTTGAAGGCGAAATGAAGAATCATTATGATTCTTCATTTTGCCCTCAAGACGGAAAAATCTTAAACTTTGTTTTAGAATTTGAAATTTGTTAAAAAATTTAAAATTTAGAAATTGAATTTTTTGAAGTAGGCTGAAACTAGGTGCTTATTGAATTTATTTTCATTTTGTGAAATGCGATGTCACAATGAGCTCCCATAGCCATGATGTGAGGATGAGATGGAAATTCATTCTCATGGTGCAAGTCAATCAAAATATGAACTTGAGCATGAGGTTGAGGGGGATGAGCATGAGGCTGATCCGGAAGGCCAAACTAGTTCCATGGCTAGTGCACCAATTGCTAAAGATTGCCCTTCGGAGCTTTTGGCACAGTTTTCTAGGGATCCTTATGTTCCCAAGCCTCTCAAAGAGTTTGCAACAAGCCTCAAAGCCAATAGGTGGTGGCACAAGGAAATGGAGATGCAACATTTGTAATACGGAATAGTTTGGGAGGATTACTAGAGTTAATACACTTCCTCTTTTGGAAAGGAAAAGTGTGGATCATTGTAAATTTTTGCAAGAGCCTAAAAATATTGAGTACAAAATTGAGTTGAACAAGCATTGGGTTGTTCCTGAAGACAGTGCAGTTGCAATGCCTACTACTTTGTCTGGTAGGATTCAAGTTTAGACTATCCAGCAGATGCAGGGCCAGCCACATGTTTCTTCTCGTACATTGCATCAGAGGGCAAGAATGATGTTAGGGTTAGCCTCAGGACCTTCACCCACTCGTAGTGTTGTGGTTGAATCACGAGAGGGCAAGGGGAAACACAAGATGCAAAGTAACCCCATAGCTGATTTGTTCAATGTGTAGCTCAAGGATCAGATAAATGATGCCATTGGCAAGTTCTTTGCCAATGACATCTCATTTCATGTAGCTCGATCTCCTTATTATAAGGAGATGATGTCGATGGTGGCAAGGGGAAGACCATCATATGTGCCACCAAGTGAGCACAAATTGAGGACCACGATCCTGGATAACAACTATGCCAAGATCATTGTTTTGATGGAGAAGATGAAGGTATGTTGGGCAGAGTCTGGATGCAGCATAGTTATGGATGGGTGGACAAACATTAGCCATCGTCCACTCATTAACATCATGGTTACATTTGTAAAGGGCACATACTTTCTTAGGGTAGTTGATTGTTTAGGGCATCACAAAAATGCTGATTTTTAGTTTCAAGTCCTTAGGGAGGCTATTGAGGAGATTGGGCCACAAAATGTGGTCCAAGTAGTGGTAGATGAAACACATGTCCAGAGCTGTAGGGAAGCTTACAAACATATTTGGTGGACTCCATGTTGTGTGCATACCATGAACAATGCACTCATGGACATGGGGGAGATTGACTGGATTAGAGTGGTCAACAATTCAAGAGATGTGCAAATGTTTACCTGCAACAACCACAATTCACATGCACTCTACAGGAGCTTCGTGAAGGAGTTCTTGAAACTAGTTGAGACCAGATATGCATCCAATTTCATTCTCTTGGAGAGAATGCTTGGGTTTCAAGAGGCACTGCAACTCATGGTTATGACGAATGATTGGAATCGGTGGGCCAAGGCCAAGATAGAGCAGGGGAAGAGGGTGAAGGAGAAAGTGAAGAGTGATGCAAAATACATTGTCTCTGTTATTGCTCCGGTTTTCTAGTTCATCAAATATGGAGATGGGGATGCACCTACCCTTGGATAGGTGTATCAGTGCATCAATTCTATGCTTGACCAGATGAGGGTTGCTGTGTGAGAGGACCCCACTTTAGCATTTTACAATGAGCACATTTAGCCAATCATTTAGCGCAGATGGGACAGGCTGAACGCTCCCTTGCACATGGCTACTTATGCATTGAAGTTGAAGTGGTACATGCATAGGCCTGGTAGAGTTGCACTGATTCAAAATGATGAGGTGAAGGTAGGGTTCAAGTGCATTGATAAGATGTATGATGTTGAAATTGCTGGCACAATTCACACTGAGTGGACAAAAGTTGCCACTCTTAGGGATTATTCAAATGCAACAAAGATGGATATAAGAACTATGGCACAAGAGGACCCGATTTTGTGGTGGAATTCTCATGGACAAAAGTCAAAGACTAACACACTAGCCATTCATCCGCTATCTTAGGTTTCTAGTTCTTCAGTTGTAGAGAGGAATTGGTCTACTTATAGCTTCATCCACTCTCTTAAGAGGAACAAACTTACCTCTGGGAGAGTAAAGGAGCTAGTGGCTGTGCATAGTGCCTTGTGTATCATTGACCGCAAGACATGTGTGGAGCCTAGTAGCACGATGGGATGTAGAGCTAGAGGAGTCATCACAAGTGCCTTCAGATGTAGGGCTGGTTGGTGTTCATTTGGCTGATCTTGACCATAAGGAGTCAAGTAGTTCTAGTAAAGAGGAGTTTTCCTTGAGGGATGATTAGAGGCCTCCCTTCACTACATTTTGACATTTTGTAGTTGTTTTGATATTATGCTACTAATTGTAATCATCTTTATAATCTTTTTGATATAATAGAAATCTTCCATTCGCTGATTTGATAATTTCATTTGTAAAATATAAATTTTATCTAGTATTCTAATATTTAATTGATATTCAATGTTCAAGTATTTAGTATTTGCAATTTGCTATTTTACTTCTTATACATCTTTTCATAAGTAGCATTTCAAGTACGATATGTATAGTATATAGTATATATAGCACCCTCCCCCTAGCTGTCCTCAAACTTAGGCCCTTTGTCCTGGAAACCCGTCCCAATATCCCCCCATCTCCCTGCCCCCAACGAGCGGTGGAACACCGCTTCTTCCTCCATATGTCATGCTGCTCATCAACTTTGGCATTACCTACTTTTTGACTCGAAATAGAGCCATTTATGTCCTCGTTGTTAGGAGTTTTGAACCTGAACCACAAAGAGTAATGACATCTATCATATTTTGGCAATAAGACCTAAAACAAATTAAATAAACAAAGTCTGTATTAATTTAAACAATTTCAATGCCACATACTCCGAAAAGCAAAAAAATCAATAGACATAGAAATCAAACTATGTATTTTAAAACAAAAGTAACATGAATTATCTTGTTGCATGGAATGGAATGGTGTAGTAGAACCAACTTTTTGCAGTTTAGTGCCTATCCTTGTTCCAACCCATGCTCTCAAGCGATGGTTGGGAACTTGGAGTAGTGCATAGAACAAAATATGAATCTGCATTGGATAACGACTTACAAATCCAATGCCCAATACTTACACTGGCACTACTACTACCACTACTCATAGATCTAGGAAATGGAGCAAGTGGAGAACTCTCTCCACCAATTGTTGTCATTTCTTCCCTTTGCCTCTTTTTAAATTCTTTTTGCTGCCCAAAAGCCTCTAATTGACATTGCACTTCACGTACAACTTTAGGGGTTGCTACTGTGCATGGTTTAGCATAATGGCATGGTATATGTGCAAGGTGATACTTCAATCGATTAATACGTCCCTAATTTTATTTCGTTTTGCAATGAAAACATGTTATTTCACCTTTTTTTAATCCTAGGGATGACATTGTTCCAAGAAAGATCCTTTCCAATTGGGGTATACATTATGTTTGAAATTTTGGATCAATTTGTAAATGCATAATAAGCTGCAGTGTAATGTCCCCTTTTTGGGATTACCCTAAATTTTGCCCTAGAATAACAAATTCCATTAAAATAAGGATTGTAAGATGATTAGAGATATACCTTAACCACTTAAAATGCCTTTTAACATGGTAAATCCTGATCTGGGTCCTACAATCACCAAATAAGGGACAAGTGCGCACACACACACACACTAATGATATTGTAGTGTAATATAATCTGCCTTAAGCTTTATAAATTGATAATACAAAGAGATGTACAACCCTAACCTAGAGATTTAGGTAACAATATATAATGCACAAAACTCACTAACATTTAACTTCCATATGGATTGATGGAAAGATTACAATAGGGTGCCCTTAATTCAACCCTAGGCCCAAAAGCGGAAACTTTGCCCCCCTTGGCCCCATGCTTCATGGGGTTGGCGTACCTAGTGAGGCCTCACGGCTCCCCCTTATTGTAATTGCTTTCTATCTATATGGACTATCCTTCACAAATAGTGCCTTTCTATAATGTAACCCATGTCCGTTCCACTGCAGGCCTTATCTAGTGCCTTTGTATGATGTAGCCTATGCCCATTCCATCGCATACCTTATTTGGTGCCTTTGTATGATGTAGCATAGTCCATTCCACCGCAGGACTTACCTATCTTGCGAGGTATTGATACCACTTTTCATTGTTGCCTTTGAGAATAATATATTATTTTCCCAATTGATCTCCCCTTTTTGATTTCTTCTTCAAATGGAACCTTCTCCTCCTTAATATCTCCTTTGAGTGTAGGGAATCACACCCTTTCATTTGTTAATGCCCTTATGAAAGGGTCACACCCTTTGGTTATGAAAAGATACATCTATTTGACAACCATTGCCCCTTTTACTCCTTATTTAATCTTCATCTATCTCTCACTTATCAAATCTGTCTTTAATACTGTTCAAATCTGCACATATCCCATTTAAGATCCGCATATCCTCTTCTTATTTTCTTCTTTCCTTCTCAATTCTTATTTCAGATCCTCCTTCTATTTCTGTTCTAAATCTACTCTAAATCTCCTCTACCCCTTTTTCCCCATTCCATTTGATCCTTCTTCTCCTTTATACCTTCACATGTGAGGGAGAGGTCAAACCTCTTCATCATGTCCGCCTTTTGGGCAAGAGTCACGATCCTTCGTAATTGTCTCTCTTTCGAAGAGTCACAACCCTTCATAATTACAACGCTTTTGAATAGTCACAACCCTTTACCTTTTGAAAGTCACTTCCTTATTTTCTTCCCTTTCCTTTCCCTGAGTACCTCCTTAATTCTTATGCTGCACTCTTTCTTCCTCCTTTCCTTTTCCCCCAAATGAAGTTCTAATCTCTCCCTTTTATACCTCTCATTCGAGGAAGACACAACTTTCCATTCACACTTTTTGACCTTTTATTTAACTTAACTAATATTTAATTATTTTTAATATTATTCTTTTATATTTTTAATTTAATTAATTTATTTTTTGAATGGTAAATTTTTAATTTAATTATTATTGTTTATTATTTAATCCTATTTCGAGAAGGGGACATGACATGCAGTAAATTCTAATTGCAAAAAATATTAACATTTACATTTTCTTATTAAATCAAAATTTAAAAGAAAAAGGAAAAAACAAAAAACAGCTAGGATTTGATTATTTGATGGCTAGGGCTTCTTGTTTTTTCCATTAACCTAAAATGAAATAAAATAAAACAAATGTAGAACACAATGGAAACCTGAAAACAAAAAAACAAAAAATAATAACTTGCCTCTTCAAATTTGCTCCAAATTGAAGAAATGCAGCTCCAAATTAGTGGGGGTCTCTCCTTCAAATCCTTCTTAGGCTCATGTAGATACGTCAATAGAAGGTATTAACCTGCCCAAATCATCTCTTATCACTGTTTTGTCCTCAACCAATCTGCTGGTTTTCTCTCCAACGGCATACAAGTTTTGCTCAAAAGGTAGTTTCTCTTCTCGTTGTGCTTGAAATAAAATGAAAGACTTTTTAGGGTGGAGGGGATAACTTCAAGTGATTTAGTTTTGACTTAAAAGTGTGTTTTTCCTTTTTTTTTTCCTTTTTATCTCAACCTGTACAATAGAGACTCTGGCTCCAGACTCAGCAGACTTGTCCCTCAGCCTTTTTTAATCGGGCTTGCCCCCATAATTGCCAAGTTTAGACAAGTCCAAGCGAGTCTTGTAACTATGGTCCTTACTTTTCTGAATTAGCTTTCTCCTTGTTCAAGATACATCATATATGTGATTGACTTCTAGTACCACCCTTCTTCAAAGTTTTAGCATATTTAGATGGAGGGTTGTTATATTTGTATGTAGTTAGGGAAAGCTTTGAGTTTATGTATATTTAGGTGTGTGTTTCTATCTCCCCTACCCTTTCCTCTTTCTGTATGTATTTTTACGTGTGTGCCTCTCTCTCTCTCTCTCTATATATATATATATATATATATATATATATATATATATTATCTACATTTGCAGACACTATATCTACATGTGTGTGTATTATATATATTTTAAGTGTATTACTATTAGGTGAAAACAAATGTTTGGTTTCATCTCACTTTTCTGATGTATTTGTTATTCTTGTATGTAAAAGTCAGTAACTGGCAAAAGGAAAGCTGATGATAGAAGTCTTAATTTAAAAAAAAGTCTAGACATTTTCCATGATCATGGTAGAGAAACTACTGAGGCAGGCTTCAAGAATAAAGACATTGACTCGGGAGAAAATTTTGTTGAGCCGGACAGATGGGATATTCCAAGTATGCGACAGATGGAAGAATTAGAGAGTGAAACTAAAGGTAGCTTTATACAGTGTACTGTTTGTAGTTTACTACAGCATTGTGTTTATATATAGTAGCTTTCTTATTAGAAATTTAGAAGCATAATGTGCAGGTATGCCAGGTATCTCAGGGACATTCTGGCAAAGGCAAAGAAGAGTGGGAGACCAGATCTCATCTCAGACAATGCATGGAGATGAGAGTAGGAGGGTGGTCGTAGATAAAATTGATGAAATTATTGAAAAGGGACAGGAATGGATGTGGAATGTAGAAAGAAGTTATAGTGGCCAGTCTCAGCGAATATATCCAAGTGGTGTTCCGAACACTATAATGACACGTATTCAGAAGCTTGAATCTCAGCTTGTTTCTACTCTTGGATCTCTGAAGTCTGGAAAAGATACCATGGACTTAAAGAAGGTGAATGTTTATGTTTTCTTATGATCGTGCATTGAAGTTTTTATAATGAATTTATAGTTAGGTGCATTTGTATTTTATTTGTCACTACCAAAAAGTTATATATCTAAATTTTTGTTTGATATAGCAGAAAGTGTACCATTTTCATCTTGCCTCTGAAAGCCTTCTTTGATGCAACTTGAAGCTTCTTGCTTCTCAAAAGATTCAGATAGTTTGAATCTCTTGTGCCTTAATTTTTTAATTATGACTAGATGTAGTTCATCACTCACATGATAAACATAAATGGTGATTAAAATAATTGGGGATTTATTAAGCTCCAAAACAAATTGACTTCTAGCCTCGTGGACTTAAACAGAATCTAGGGCCTGTTATCAATGTCCAGAAGCTCTTGCTTCGTAAAACTTAATATCCAACTTTATACCTTCCCCTTGCTATGACCATGTTTCTGTTGAGGTTTTCTTATGAAATCAACTTATACATACTTCTGGTTATAGTAGATTTGGGGTTTTGTTAGATATTACTTCTGATTTTGCAGGGTTTTTGTGGGTAAATAACAATCACATTAATTGATGACTAAAAACCCGATGTTGAAGTGCAGGGTAGTGTGATTAAACTGTAGATATGGATCAATTTGTACATAGCTCTTTTACTGTTTTGCTGGACTGATTTTCCTAAGGCTAAATGTTGTAGACATAAATTTGCTTGATTATCTTCAGTAACCAGAATTTCCACTGTTGAATTTTCCCAATTCTCTTTGTGGTTTCCCTGAGCACATACAAAATGTTGGACGCATATCACAACTGCAGAGTCCTATGTTGAAGTGTAGGGTAGTGTGATTAAACTGTAGATATGGATCAATTTGTACATAGCTCTTTTACTGTTTTGCAGGACTGATTTTCCGAAGGCTAAAAGTTGTAGACATAAATTTGCTTGATTATCTTCAGTAACCAGAATTTCCACTGTTAATTTTTTCCAATTTTCTTAGTGGTTTCCCTGAACACATACAAAATGTTGGGATGCATATCACAACTGCAGAGTCCATGTAGATTCCTCGATTTGAACAATTAGTTGATCTAAACCTTTCATAGGATGACCGTTTGAGCTTGATAATGAAATATATTCATTGATATTAAATATGTTATGAAACCTGATGTTTGAGCATATGGATGATAGGTTTTCATGCTTCAGTAGCCTATAGTTCATTTAAGTGTTTTTCAATTCCCATAATCGCCATATAGATTGATTCTGAGATTCATTCAAGGGACAAAGTAAAGTGTGTGAGGACTTCAAGTAATGTATATGTAGCCTTTCCATTCACTATTTACAACCACATCTAGTTAAAAGGAGAATTTTTGATATTGTATGCAACTTAGACCTTCACCTTGGGTTTTGTCCTGTGGTATGTTGCCATGTAGGTCCTGGTTTTTTGGTTTTTTTGGCTGACTTATGTTTCTTCTATCTTAGTAGCCTTGTGTAGCCATTCAAACTTGTCGAAGTATGCATGTGTCTTCTAGTGCCTTTTATGCTAGCTCTCTATAGGAACAACTTTCATCCTTTCAGCCAACTATCCTGCATGTGACAACTCAAGGAGACTTTTCTTGGCTTAACATGCTTATTGAAGTTATCAATGAGGAGTTTCAATATATTACTTTATCAAGATAATTGTGGTTATAACTTTCTCAATTGTGATTTCTGTAATACCAGAATGATGATAAGAGTGCTTTAGAAGAGCTTGAGAAAGCTTCAGATGCTTTAGAATTCCGAGAAACAGAAATCATGAAGATGAGAGCTAAGCTTCGTACCACCCGTGCCAAGTTAGCTGCCTTGGAAGGAACAATGGCCATGGAAATTACGTGGGTTTACTGATTTCACTTATCAACTTCCAAGTTATTTATGTTTTGTTGTTTCTCATTAACAATTCATAGAATGCAGTTACCTGTGTTTTCTCTAGGGAGGTTCGCAAGTCAATTGAAGAAAAGCAAAAGAAAGTGGATGCAGCCCAGAAGGTGCTAAGCCTTCTGCGAATTGCTCATATTGTCTGGCCAAGTTCAGCTTCTGAGGTGTTCTTGGTGGGTTCATTTGATGGGTGGACAAGTCAGGTGTGTGCTTTCTTTGGTTATGGACTGTTGAAGCTTCAAATCTGTTAGTCGACTTGCATCATCCTTTATTTATTTCCTACTTAATGAACAGAATCATACATATTTAGTTTAAGAAGAAAAGAAAATTCAGTTTGCTTTGTGTATGTTCTATTAAATGGGTCAATTTGAGCTTCCTTTGAAGGAAATAAAAAGTCTCTAATCCTTTTTCCTGTATGATTTAAACTGATTTTCAAGACTAACTACTTTACCTTTATTTCCAGAGAAGAATGGGGAAGTCGAATGCAGGTGTTTTTGTCCTATCTATGCACTTATACCCTGGTCGATATGAGGTATAGAAATATTGTTGTCTAAGTTTTTAATTGATCTTTTATTCATATTTTTAAACCAATGAGGATTTATTTAGTCCAGTTTCGTGTTCTGAACCATGATTATTCTATTATGAAACAGATTAAGTTCATTGTAGATGGTATCTGGAGGGTGGATCCACAGCGACCTGTTGTTTATAACAATGGGTTTGAAAACAATTTACTAGTTATCTATTAAGCTTATTAATGTACAGTAGAATATTTTAAAAAATGCAGTTCTGAAATAACTCGTCATTTTTTCAGCAAGCTTGGAAGTTGGCAGTGGCACCATTGTAGAGTATATTATGACATATATACCTGCAAATTTCTTGTATTATTAACGGCTATTGTTGTTTTGCATATCAGCAAAATGTTCCAGTATCAATTAAGGATTCTTTATGATTTTTGAAAAGGCACGGGGCATTTAACTTATTTCTAGTGTGATCTGGTTTGAAGTTTGATCATCTGAAGATGAAAGTGTCATACAGTTCGAGATTTTATCTTCTGAAGGTTAGTATGATGATTAATTTTTGGCTCCGACAATTGCAAGATATCATTTCCCTTGCTCTGTATTCGGTTATTACAAAGCCATTTCTAGTAACATTAAATAAAAAAGGGTCAGTAATAATGCTTCGCTCTGAATTGTTCAGATACCAAGTTACACATTTATTAAAAGATTCAAGAATGTCATATAAATCGAGGAAGATACATGAGAAATGATTAGTTCATTTCTACATTCAATGTATCTTGTATCCCTCTAGATGTCACAGAGAGTATACATACATGGAACCGCAGTTCCGCTATTCAAACAATATCCTCACGAAGAATCAATAATCAAAATTTTGTAGCTCTTTATAATTAGTTTTTTGGGATTATTATCACTAATGTAAATATGCTTGAGGTAATAATTTTTAGACTCTGGTTACTTATCATAAATGAAGAGTCTTGTGCTATTAAAAATAAATACGTTTCCTAAAAAACACTGCTGCTCAATTTAATGTTACTATTATTTTACTTTTGCTTTTAATGCGAACTAGTTTATTATATTTTATATTTTAATAACCAAAGTCCACTATTTATCATTAATAAAATATAGAAGGACCAGTATGCAAAGAAACTGGTTCTCTTTTTTCTCCTCAAATTCAGAAACAAAGGACAGGACTGGAACGGTTCAAAGAGGAACAGAAAGGTTTTTCTGCCCAGCTGATGCCTTACCATCCCAACAATCATTGAGCTGTGCTACTCACAGTAAAACTTCGAATTTGGGTTAAGAAATAATGGTGGCAATGTTAATGTCGAGAGAATATAGGGTGGCCAAGAATTTTCTGCCCTTTCCCAAATGTTAAATCAGTTGTTATTCCCAACTAAGATCTCATCAATGAGCAGATTTTCAATTTCCTTTGCACGTGTTAGGCTGCTCTTAATGGAGCACAATTATGAAGTAGCTGATGTATTCATTTTACTTCGAGATGTTTAGGAATTGGAACAGAATAACTGCTTATCGCCCTCAGTTAATCTCATGACGCTTAATTGTTCATCTAAGATCCTTTGTGAACTCAATGCTATCCTCCCTCCCTCTTCTTCTGATTTCAAGTTTTCATCCTCTCTAGAATCGGTTTATACCTGCTGTTCCAAAAGCTGAGTGGATCTAAAAGCAGCCATGCGACCAGGGTACGGCCTCTTCCTAGCTGACCTCAAGTGTCTTGTAATCTACTTGGATTTCGCCATTAACAAACTCAATTTTATTTCATAGAGAGAATATTAAGCAATTTATTTAACTTCATGCACAGAAAATTATTACAAAATTGTTCTTCCAACTGAGATGGCATATGGATGTTAACTTTGATTTGAAAATTTCTCGTTTCCCAAAGCCTTGTTTGGAAAATGAGCTTCGACTACTTCTAAAGAAGCATTACTTTCTGAATTTAGGGATGCTTTTCTTGTGCGAAAACATCATTCTGTATGTCCTAGAAAACTGGAAGACTTAAGAGAAGCGGCGCGTTTCGTGATGATAAAGATATATTTTATGGCAGACTTCTCCAAATAGGAGAAAAATCAAATCTTTCAAGGTAGACCATGGTTCCCTATGCTTTAACAGATGGTCTTCCAAGCACTATAGCTGCTGTTGGAGTTGAACCCAATAATAGCCTATCACAAACAGTGCGAAAGGTAAAATTATGGAGGCCCAAGAGCTGATTGATCCAGAAATCATCATTAATGTACAAACTTCACAATGGGTATGATACAATAAATTTAAAAAAAAGGAAAAAAGAAAAAAACAAACTGCACAATGACCTAAAATAAGCTTAGGCGCTAAAGTCGAAAGGGATCTAAGGTAAAACACTTTTTTACTCTAAATACTTTTAAGTGCAATTAAGGTGTAGCTAAAACGTCTAAATGTCAAAAGCATAAAATGCAAAAGATGTGTTATGACAACTAAACCCTGATAAGATATCCATGTACAAATGAGTCTCATAAATGGGAAAAAAAACCCATAAAAAAAACTCTTCTCCAAATGATAGAAATAGAACTAAAGGAATAAGAAACCTCCAAAACAATGTGCCTAAAAGAATAGGAGCATGAACAACATTGAAGCACGAAGAAGCTACATGCAACTATTGAAAGATGATTGCTATGTTGTTGAAATTGAGACCCTCCATTGAAAACAAGATAATGATCAAGATTAAGAAGACAACAATATGCCCAAGTAACTCCAAAGGTATTACTTAAATATTGATCAGGTGGTGAGCAAAGTCAAACATTTGACAACTAAATATTTAAGTAGTACATGGATATCCATGAGTGACTCTAACGTCATTACTCAACCAATGCAAAGAAAATACAAGTTGAAAAGATATGTGTCAATAGTCTGAAGAACATTGGTCACCCAAGAATGGAATGTTGCCTCAATAGGAATGTAAGAGAGTATGTTGTAAGTGCTTCATCTCACCAAAATGCATGGGTAACTAATAGTTATGTTTGTCTAGTATACATGAATAAAAAATAGATACGTAGTTCATTCCAAAGTAAAACCAAGGAAGTATTAGAATAAATCATATGAAACTCCCCATTAATGTTGGCAAGGGAGAGGCATGGCAAGTTCACAAGAGTGTCATTATGTAGTGCATGAAGGGGAAGAAACATTTGAATGTGCACAAGAGAGTATCTTACAATGAAAAAATGGTTGTGTGCACCTTATTTGCAAATAAGCAGGTGCACACAACAAACCCCCACGACATTTCATAATACAATGGCAGTACAAAATATGACACAACATGATGTGCAAAATCTTCAAAATCTACAAATCCGACATTCAAAAGATGCTTACAATGTTGGAGGAATTTGGTAATCTCCCTAGTAATTAACTAATTAATCATTAATTACTTATCTTCTCTATATTATTGATGCAGGAACTTTCGACAATCATAACTTTTGACTCGGTTGTTCGTTTGGGCTAAAATTTTACAGGTAGTTGCGTCTTCCAAAGTTCATAAAAATTCCAATTGCATTAGCCTAGATCTTGACATTTTTTGGGGGCCAAAATCCTTCTGCTCCAGTCTGTCGTGCTGTTGCTGCATTCCCCTGTTCTGCTGATGTGTTGCTTGCTCCTCTTGTCTGTCCTGCCCCGCCGAAGACTCCTTCTGTGATGGCGGCTAGGGTTTTAGCAGCGGATGACCGAGGCCTCGTTTCTAAGGTCTCAGAGGGACCGAGGGAGTCTTTTGCTAAGATTGTTTCTAAGTCAATTAAGGTTGAGAATGGACCTAGGGTTTCTACTCTAGATTCAGTGTGTGGATCTCTCTCTGTTAAGCTTTCTTCTGAGGCTGAAGGGGATTTGGCAAACATTACTGATGTTTTTAAATCTCACAGACTAATTTGCCGTTTTTGGGGATTTTGGCCTAGCCTCCCCTTACTGCATGATTGGGTCACTCATAAATGGGAACCTTTGCTATCAGGTACTGCTCATATCTTTCCAATGGAAAAAGGATTTTTCATTGCAAAGTTTGATATTGCTGAGGATAGAACTAAGATCCAGTCTGAACATTTTTTGCTGGGAGGATGACAAATTTATGCTTATGGTAAAGCCCTGGCACCTGGATTTTAATCCTTCATCTGAAACGTTTAGTAAGATCCCTATATGGGTTAGACTCCCTAACCTCCCCCTTCATCTTTGACAAGATTCCATTCTTGAGGAAGTGGGTGAGGCTTTGGGGGACCTTTTGTTGTTGGATCATGATTCCTTCAATATATATCATTCTACTTATGCTCGCATTTTAGTTGAACTTGACACTTCGATGGGTCTTCAAGCTGAAATCAAAATTGAATCAACCTTAGGATCTTGGATCCAACAACTTGACTACGAGGGTATCACCTTTAGATGTCGAAAATGTTTTAAGATTGGTCACATTTCAGCCCAATGTGGCTTGGACCCCAAGAAAAAGAAATCTTCTCCCTCTTGGTGGAAGGGTGCTTTCACTCAACATTACACAGTTTTGAAAGGTTCCTCTCAGCCTAGGAAGAAGGACGATACTGTTCTACCTCCTGCTGTCCTTGCTGGGTCTGTGGTGGCTGTTGATTTTGGCTCTGTGTCTGTTGCTGCTGAATTTGATCTTTCTTCGCTGAATGTTGTTGCTGGTGGGTCTGTTGGTGGGTCTATGTTTGCTAGAACTGAACCTGCTCTCTTTCCACTAGATGTTGTTCTTGGTGGGTCTTTGGGCGTTGGTTCGGCTAGTCTTGTTGGTGTTTTGGGATTTTTCTAGCTTTGGTTCGACAGATCCATTAACTGATAGATCTTTGGTTGGGGCTAAAGTTGGCCCTGTGCTGGAAGTGTCGCTAGAAGATTATATTCCTTTGTTGGGTGCTGGTTCTTCAACTTTGGATTCTTTGTGCTAGCAGGATGAGGCCGCTAGAGTTGAAGATGGTTGGGTCACTGTTAAAGGCAAAAAATTTAAGAGGTCCTCTTCTTTTGACACGATCCTTTGGTCCCATAAGAAAGGGACGAAAGGATAGTTCTTTCTCATTTCGGTGTTGATCTCTAATGAGTCATTCTTTGTTGCGGCTTGGGAGTGTTTTTTCTGAGTTTTTCGATTAGTGTGTTTCTCTTAGGCCTTTTGTACAGGCTGGCTTGTTGTGTTATGAGAACTTTTATTGCTCTATCTTAAGTTCCTTCTATGTACAGGGTTTCGGGGCCCCTTCAAAACCTGTTTTTACCTTAATAAAAAAATTTGAAATCTTGTTTCCAATTTCGAAGGTTAGTTGGAGGTTCATCTTATCTTAGTTTTTGGAAGCTTCACGGAAAAATTCAGTTTTATAGGAGTTGTTTTAAAAATTACCAAAAATGGCAAAAAAAACTATTTTTTGTGAAAAAATGTCAAAAAAGGCAATTTTCAGATTTGTAGTTAAAAATGGTTTTCTTCTTCTTTGTAATGGGTAGAGTAGTTGGAGGAATAATGGAGAAGGATTGTAATTCTGAAAATCTTTTGTGTTTTTTTGCTCATATATGTTTTTGTTAATTGTTAAAGGAATTCTGGCTACATCATCTGGTATCATAGCAGGAAGAGGGAGAGACAATACTCAGATGCATAGAGACATGCAAATACTCCAGAGGCAAGTTGCAGATCTTATAGCAATGCTTGCCAATCAAGGGCTAAGACAACGAGAAGATGATTAAGAAGGCGAAGTAAGCCACGGGAGAAGAGTTGAACAACATTTAGAGACCAAATAAGAGGAAGACAAAATGAATGGACTGTCTTTTGAGGAAAGGATTCTAAGGGCATTAGAAGGAAGAAACGACGACATCAAAGTTGAAGTGTCTGATTATGCAAGTAGTCTTAAACCAGAGGAACTAATAGATTAGCTAAACAACATGGGGAAGTTCTTTGAGTGGAAGCATATGACAGAGGAGAAGAAAGTAAAATTTTCTTGTACAAAATTGAAAGGGCATGCAATGATCTGGTCGGATCATTTGCAGAAGGAAATAACCCAAAAGGGAAAGGAGAAAAAAAAAGAACCTGGAAAAAGATGGAGAAGAAACCGAGGGAGAAATTTCTACCTGTAGATTATACACAAACTCTCTTTCATAGTTTTCAAAATATAAAGCAAAATCTATCTACTGTAGAAGACTATACAAATGAATTTTACAAATTATGCATTCGTGTAGATCCCAATTAAACTGATGAACAAATAGTTACAAGGTATGTTAATGGCTTGAAGTTTTCTATCCAAGACGAGTTGAGCATGCATCGAGTCACTAGCATGAAATAGGCATACCAACTTGCCTTAAATGCTGAAGAAAAGCAAAGTTGCCAGTATTTTCAGAGAAATAAAGGAGTGAGAATGGGTACATCATCCCCATTGCATGAGGGTTCAAGTTATGATCAAGGAGAGTCATCCCAAGGATTATAGTGACAAGAAGAAATTTGTCGGACTCCATCAAATCAACAAAGAGGAAGGGGTTTCAATAAGGTCGAGGTCATGGTAGTGGTAGAGGACGAGAAGGCCAAAAAAGACCATTCACTTGTTTTAGGTGTGGTGAAGAAGGTCACAGAGCATTTGAATTCTCCAATTATAGCGTGCCAGAGATGAATCAAGAAAGACCATCCTGGGTGAATCTGGCTCAAGATGAGAATGGAGCAGAACAAGAGGTATCACCAGATGTAGAAGAAAGTCTCATGATGAGGAGGACAATGGTAATTCCAGCAAAGGAGGAGGTACAGGGAAAAGTTCTTGATGATTCATGGCTTGAAACCAACATATTTTGCACAAGGCACTTCTGGAGGAAAGGTATGGCAAGTAATTATTGATGGAGGTAGTTGTGAGAACATGGTTTCTACAGAAATGGTAGATTAACTAAATTTGCAGTGTGAAAAGTATCCTTGCCACTTGTTAGTTCCTTTTCTTGCTGATATGAAAATACTCTCAGAGAGCTTGCTCTATTTATTCCAGACACTGACCATGCAAGATATAGAATGACAGAAACAGGGTTTTTAAACCTCCTACACTTTGAGCTCCATAAACTCGGGCGGGATTACCCTTCTAACTCAGAACAATCAAATCACTAAATTATTCCTGTAGAATATGAATGGAATTACAGGAGTTGATCACTGTAACATTTATTTGAACAAACCAAACCATGAGTAAAGATCAATTTTAATAGTGATAGTCACCTAATTCAATGGAGGACAGACCAGTGCTTAACCCTAGGGCATGGAGTCACTGCTGCATAGCTTTAACCTTCTTACTCATGAATAGAAATTTAAGACAACTATAGAATCTGACATAAACACAGACTTACCTTATATGTCTATCCTCACACATATAACAAGTTAATTCATCAAATACATTATAAAAACTCAATCCCACTGAAAATACTCCTAAGGCAATTTTAATCTTTCCTTGAAAGAACCCTAAAATTATTTCAAAACCTGCCTAACAGATGCATAAATTGAATATTCCTTAAATATTCAATTTACATAAAATTCATAAAACCATAATGAAGACAAAATGCTCATCATATGTTTCAGAAACTATTGATAGATCTTATTTGTATTCATGATCAAAATTGCTATTACAGTCAACAATATTTCAAAACCCAAAAACACCTATATGTCTTGAACTAGAGTTTTTGTATTAAATTTATACATCCCAATGAAAAATGGCTATCCCTTTCCTAGTAGTCTTGGAATCCTTTTATAACTAAGGATGCAACAAGCTACGGACTAACTGGGAAAGATTTACAAAATCTTTTTTAACAACAAATTTGCAGTTAACAAAAATTTCAACTGAACACAGGTGGAAAAAATTGGCGAAGTCTGAATAAGGTTTGTTGATGCAGTTTGAAAGTATCCTCTTCATCCTTTCAGCTTTGCTTCCCACCCGTTTACCTCTTTGGCGGTGGGCCAATCAAAAGTCTTTACCTGTTCCAATTTGGCAACAACCTCTGTCCACCTGGCATCAACGGTTGATCTGGCCTCTGAAACAAATTTTGCCATATCTCTCTTAACCTTGAATAAGTTGTCAATCAGTTCATTGCAGTATTGAGCATTTGCATCTTTTCCTAGGCACTGCTTCATCTCCTCATCTGTGAATATCCCATCAAATCCATTTGTCCAATCTGACTGCGGCTTTGGAATGCCATTTTCATCATATATTTTTAGGATCAAGGGAGGGCACTAGTCACCAAATAGTTGCAATTTGCCGCTTATCAAGTCAGCTTTTCCATTAAAGAAACCATATATATTATTTACCTCAATGATCATTTCAATGGTATCTGTGATTTTGTCAGGAAAATCATCACTGTATAACATGTCTGTTTTTAGTTTATCCATTAGCCTATCCCTTCTTGACCAAGTCTTGAAAGTGGGATCTAAGAATGTCATGGCTTCAACAACTACCTATGATGCTTCTTGCAATGAGCCATATATTGTATACACTATGTCAGTCTTCTGCTTCAAAACATCAATTTGATGTTGAAGTATGGGCAATATGATGGACATGACATTTATGTTCTGTCCCTGTGACAATTCTTTGGACTGGCCTTCTGCCATTGTTGAATCTTCTTTTGTCTTTGTGGCAGCATCTGTTTCAATTTTTGACACTTCTTGAGGAATTGGAGTCTTTTCTCTTTTACTCTCCACTAATTCCTCTTTCAACTTAGCAATCTCTTCTTTCAATGTGTGGTTGAGAACCACAACCTCTTCATGTTTTTTTGCTAAGGCCATCATCTGACCAAAAGTTGTTTCATATCTCTTTGATAAATCATCAACCTTCGCTAGGTTCATGAATGATACCTGAGTCATCAATTGAGCTATTTCAGTATCTGGAGTGTTCTGCAGATTCCAAATCATTTTGTCTGCTTTCTTTTCCTCTCTGATAGTCATGACTAGAGGCTTTTGTGTAGCAGGGGCCAATGACCATATAGCAAGAGTCTTAGATTTAGGATCAAATCCCGACCCTTTCAAAACTTCATCCATCTCAAACTCTGTTTTCAACAAGGGATCTTCTTGTCTCTTGATCTGATCGATGATAAATGTGGACTGTAAGTCCCAACCAGGCATCAACATTACTCCACTATTTTGTACCAATAATCTAGCTTGCTCCACAGTGATTAGTTCACTCTCAGGATCATAATCCTGGAGTGTTTTTACAATCTCTTCATTTTTATTTGCATTTTCTTCACCTGTGGTCAATCCTTGCCTCAAGTCCTTTTGTTTCAGCTTGATCAAAAAAGTCTTGAACTCTTCAGACTTTATGAATTCATCATCTTTCATGAATTCATTAGCTATCATGACTCTCTCGTCATCCTTTTCAAACAAAACCATTTGGTCATCCCCTTGGCCTTCAGCTTGAGGCTCTTCTTGCAATTGTATTTTCAGCGTTCTAAAATATTTGCCATGTTCAGTAGTCATAGCCTTGGCCATACTTTTTCTGTCCTGCATCATTTTTTTGTTCTTTCTTCTGCTTTTTCCTGGTTGGTTCTCTAGCAGAGGTAGCTTCCTCACCGACCTCTTCTTCTTCTTGATTCTCATCCTCTTATTGTTCTTGATGTTCTGGGTCATGCAATGCAACAGGAATTGGGGACGCTTGAGACTGTGCATCCTCAACACTAAACTGTGGTACCTGTGGCATTAGAGTGTCATAGGATTTAAGCATTTCCTCTATCCTTTGTAAGTATGGGAGATCAGGGAAAAAACCAGAGAAAGTAGTGTCTGACTCTTTCCATCCAGCTTATGCCCTAAGGATATCATTCCATTTCCTTCTCCTCTCCTGGACTTCATGCTTATTTAATTTATTCCTCACGACATCTTCATCATCCAGTGGCTCATGATCTCTAATCTTTTGCCAAGGAGTCATTCTTTTCAAGGTTGTTTGTATAAACCGTTTTGGATCACACAACCTGGTGACTATCGTAGACATTCTATATTGTTTCAAGAAGTCATTAATTAGGTCAAAAACTCTTTTCCCAATGGAGAAGTCACAACCTACTCATGATCTAGGGATGAAAGTACCCTTCCTATGTCCCTCTAAAAATTCTTTATCAACCCAAGTGATTTGCCAAATAAATTCCAACAATGCAATCCTAGGAGGAACAAATTTGGGGAGGATGTGAGGTGGTTGTGTACAACCATACACTCTGATTATAGTAATGTAATCAAAGAAGAAAAAGTCACCCCAATTGTGAGTGATAGACCAGTTTGGAACAAATTCCCAAGGTCTCAAAACTTTTCTAACCTCAAATGGAAGTCTATGCCTATTTGTTCCCAATAGATCAAAAATTGGATCCACATTCCAATTACAAAAGCATACAAAAGATGAGTTGACGGATGAACTATCCCATACCTGGGTCCATCTTTGGATTGGTGCATCGACACCATACTCTGAAACAAATAACTCAAGCTCCTTATCCATAGATGCCTTGTTATAATATAGAATCATATACATCAGATGAGAATAATGCTTGAAGGTAGGTACTGGGGCATCTGACTATATCTCCACTAATGCAGCATGAATAGCATCAACTATGTATCCCACATAGTCATAATCAGTGTTGACCTCCGGTTGCTGAATGTTCATGGCCATCACGAGTACATCTTGAGGCACTGTAGAATCTCCATCAAAACCTAATACTCTGCTCATACCATATACCGTGCGCTTTATGTAATGGTGAAATAGGGATAGGTTAAAAGGCGGTTTGAGATTGGGATTTTCACCAGTGCCTATCTACCCTAGGCATGAATTTGGGCATTTCATATTTCTTAATCAAATGTTCTCTCTTGATATAATCTGCCTTAATCTTCTTTAAATCAATATCTGTGCACAATGCACCAGTGATCCTAAAAACTTCTGCCACTGACCTCCTATCTATGGAAACTAAGGTCTCTTTATTTTTCTTCCTGATTACCCTAGCTAGTGGGCAATAGTTCTTAGCAAGTTCCCTAATAAGACTTATGTCAACATAAACATCAGGCACAATTAATTTTGCCATATTCAAATCCCAGGGATTGCAAATGGGGACTGCTTTAATCCTATTATTCTAGAAATAATGGAACAAGGTATTACCAGAGTAATTTGGGGTGATCGGGTTTCTGCATTGGCACCATCTGTCTTTCCATTCATCCCAATTCGCACTCTTTGTATTCAAAGTCCCGGGTAGCAACTCAACAAATTCTTCCACATACTTTTTTGGTGTAACCTCCTTCTTCTCAGACCCATGTGAAGCAGTGGGAACAAGAGCTTGACTCATCCTTCCTCTTCAAATTGCTATCTCAGACAAACTATTTCAGACAAACAAGCTCTATCGCTCTTTACAAAAAATCTTAGGATGCAGAATTGAGAACTGTACAAAATCAAGCTCAATCATTCAAACTTATAGTCATCAAATCGACGTCTTGTCCAATTCAATGCCAAATTCTAGCACTTGCAGAATCATGCAATCATCTCTCTATAACTAATGCTGCCATTAATTCAAACTGTATGATCCCTACTGGAAAAAGTACATAACTTTTTTCTTTTTTGCCCTCGTAGGCTTGAAATGAACCACATGTTAATTTGTCGCCAACTCGCTATACCTTGCTTACATTCAAATTTGTCCTTGCGAGTGAGCAACAAGACCCTTTTCTTCTATCAGTCGCGCACTCGGTATCTATCTTTGTTTTGGCTCATATGCTTCGTGACTGGGCGATGACCTATCTGACAGCTTCATTATTTGACAATCGCACACTCGCTATCCCTTAATGCTTTATGTTTATACTTGAGCGAGTAAGCGACATCACTTTTCTTTTCATCAATCGCGGACTCGCCGCTCAGAACTTTACTTTCATTGAAATTCTGCGAGTGAGCGACATGATCTTTATTACTCAGTCACTTCTTAGTCGCATACTCGCTAACCTCTGTTTGTCATGCTTTGCGCTTGAGCGAGTGAGCGGTTTTTCAAAACAATCATACATCACTTTTTGGTCGCACAGTCGCCATGGCTTTCTGATTTGTCTTTATACCTCAGCGGGTGAGCGACGACTATTTTCTTTATGCATTTTAACTTAATCGCTCACTCGCACTGCAAGATTTCCCAGCTCATAAGCATTAGCGAGTGAGCGATGACCCTTTTTTCCTTTTGTTGCATACTCGCTGCTGAGATTTCCTTATAAATGAATCCTTCGTGACTGAGTGAGTGCCTTCATCATGTATTAATCACTCGCTCGCTGATCTTTCTTGACTGATTTTTCTTCATGAGCGACAAGACCCTTTTCTTCTATCAGTCGCGCACCCGTGAGCATCTTTTCACTTGACTTTATACCTGAGCGAGTGAGCGACAACCCACCCTTTCTTTCATCGCGCACTCGCGAGCTTAAAATTGGAGACAACAAATCATTGGCGAGTGAGCGGGAACAAAACTTGAACATTTAATCGCACACTCACTCACTTTATAATACTGCATATTTACTACGTGACTGAGTGACAAGGACCATTTGAAAATGAATGCATAATACACCGCGTACTCGCACTGCACAAAATACAACAATTAAAACCTACGCGAGTGAGCGCTTTCTAAAATATGACTTCATCGCGCACTCGCGTTTTCAAAAGATACACATAATAACTAAGCCCAAGTGCGCGACCAACCCTAACTTATAGAACTCGCTCAATCGTGGACCAAAAAGTATAAGACCAAAAACCACCACGATTGCGCGATACTTAAAAATTCAACTCATCGCTAGCTCGCTGAGACTTGTAACAAAGAACTTGATCCCCTACAAGTGAGCGACCAACAAGACAAAACCAACTCACTCCATCACAAATTGATAAATTGACTTAAAAAATGCATCGCGACTGCGTGATTAATACATATTAATGACCAAGTCGCTCACTCTCACACTTAAAAGAACACTTTAAAAAATAGCGCGACTGTGTGACTAAGGCTCAGAACATGACAATTTGAACATTTTACCACAAAATTAACTTTGTGACATGCGACCACATGGATTTTGAATCAAAAGACGTGGGAAAATTTTCCAAAGCATGGGAATTTGAAAAATTTGATGTGCAGTGCTAACACCTGTTAAGTTTTTAGGATAGCTGCAAATGTAATAACACTCTATGTTGTATGTGTTTTCCAAATGCAACAATCTCTCTTTCATTTATACTGGGAATGAGGATAGGAGAGACATGTCCCTTCATGGGACATGTCTATTCATTATTATTTATAAGAAAGGATATACCTCTTCCAACTAATTATAATTTAATCAATCTTATAATGTTTCATCAATCAATTATTAATTAAGAATAATAATTTAATAATTTAATATTAAAT
>MU224229.1:578656-593646 GCA_018584345.1 Thuja plicata | reverse complement strand
TCCACTAACCTAACTGAGAGGGGGGGGGTGTGAATCAGTTGTGAGACAAATTATTAAACATTGAAATTTATAAACAAAAACTTTAATCCAAATAATAACACAGTAAATGCCAACACAATAACACAATCCTTTGTTGTCGAGGAAACCCTGTTAAAGGTAAAACCTCGGTGGGAATTAGCACCCACAAATGATTTACTGAGAGTATAATATCCATGTTAAAATATTTAGCCATGTTAGGAGCTTATTGATGCATTACAATACATAGTCCATGTTAAAGGACATACCCTGTTAGGATTCAAGAGTAACAGTGGATTCATTGCCCAGGCACATTGCCTAAAGAAGGTTAAATCCACCCTTAGGACTTACAGTCTGAAATATAAATGTACAAGAGATACACAATCTAGTGAACTATTTGATAGAAATTGTCTTTTCTTGGTTAGTTCCAATGAAGTAACATAATCACAACATCTTCTCTACATCCAGCAGATTTCACACAAACAAGCTCGCAGCTTCCACACTTCGTTGTCTCTTCGACAATCATACTTTCGAACAAGAAAAGCTCTCCTATATACCCTATTACAATAATCAATTAGGTTGGCCAATTAGGTTTCCCCAATATATAAATAATTACTTAACCCCTTGCTAAGATACATATGGCACATATAATAAGTAAACATCAATTACAATTCATCAAATATAATCCAAGATCTATAATCCACACTTGCAGTCCATAATACACGCTACATATCGGAAGTCAACCCAAAATAGGTCTCCTCCAGAACAAATGCCACAACTGACATCACCAAGAGTCCTAAGACCCACAAAACATAAACAACCTTCCATAACATGTCTTCTGTCATCCCTTAAGCTTGCATAACCTGAATCTACATTGCACATAAGTTATACTCAAAACACAGAGACTATCTCTGTCAAAGATCACTGTCACCGTCCAGTACCTAATCTTCACTAAAACATCTGTAACTCATCCAATAGACAGTATTAAGCCACACGACCTTAGCCATAAGTTCACAATATATCCTTGTACACATCACCATCTTCGCTCATTTTGAATCAACCGTACAGTATATGTATACTTCGGTTAGTCATCAAACAACAGTAATAACCAGTTTGATCTCCATCCATAGAAACATATGTTGACATTATTGATAAAACATGAATGCCAACAATAAAATCAGAGAGCAATTACAACAATATCCACCTTTGGCATTGATGGCAACATATGGGAAAATCCATCAACCCAAAAGTACTCTCTCAATACAATATTCTCAATATCCTCATCATAGCTCTCCCTAAAACAGTAGGGATTTCTCATAGAATCTCTCCCCTTTGAAAAAAATGGAAAAGGGTGCCATAAATCTTCTTCTTTCCTATGCAAGGTGTAGCTTTTTCAAATCTTCATGTCTCCAAAAACCAAGTGCAAGATCACCCAAATATGTTCTATAATATTCCTGCAATCACTCCCCCTGAGGAATACATCCATGCATCAAGTCCAGAAAATGATATAGCTCTGAAATCCATTGGACTAATGCATTCCTACATCAATTTAGTTCTCTCAATGAGGGGCTCACACCCCAATCATACCTTTGAGATACTCAAAGGCATCCTTTGGCAAAGGTTTTGTAAATATATCTTCTATCTATTCCTTTATACTGATATACTCCAATCTAATCTCCTTCTCTCCTACCTTGTCTCTCAAGAAATGATACTTGATGGAAATATGTTTATTCTTTGAATGCATTACTGGATTCTTTGACATATTCACTGTGCTAGTGTTATCACAATGGATAACCACTGGCTCATCAAAAGTTATCCCAATGTCCTTCAGTATTTGTTTCATCCAAACAATCTATGTTCAATTTATAGCAGCAACAACATACTCAGATTCAGCAGTAGACTGAGCTATAGAATCCTGATTTTTACTTAACCAAGAAACCAATCTTTTCCCAAGAAAGAATGCACCACCACTTGTACTCTTTTTGTTATCAATATTTTTTTCCCAATCAACATCAATATAAGCATGTAAATCAAAATCATCAGATTTATTATACCGTAAGCCATAATCTAGTGTTCCTTTCAGATATCTAAATATTATTTTCACATCAACAAGGTGTGTCTCTTTAGGATCTTCTTGATACCTTGCCACAATTCCAACTGCATTAGCAATATCTAGTCTAGTGTGAGTCAGATATTGTAAGCCTCCAATCATAGATCTGTACTTTGTCTGAAAACCACTCTGAGATTCATCAGTAGTAGTAAGCTTGTGACCAGTAACCATAGGTGTTCCAACAGGTTTACAATCTTCCATTCCAAACTTTTTCAACATTTCTTTAAGATACTTTGTCTGAGAAATAAAAATACCACTCTTGTTTTGATTAATTTGCAACCCAAGGAATTTTTTTATCTCACCAATCATTGACATCTCAAATTCATTTTCCATTTCGTTAGAGAAATTTTTATTCATTACACCATTTCCTCCAAAAATGATATCATCAACAAAAACTTCAACTATTAGAATTCCATCTTCACTAGTTCTTAAGTACAAATTGTTGTTTGCATTACCTTTTCTGAAGCCAAGATGAAGTAGATACTTGTCCAATCTTGCATACCATGCTCTTGGCTCTTGTTTCAATCCATACAAAGCTTTCTTCAACTTGCGAACCATGTCCTCATCTTCTGTCAAAGGAAATCCATTATACTGTTCAAAATATACTTCCTCTTCTAGATCTCCATTCAGAAATGCAGATTTCACATCCATCTGGTATACTTTGAAGTCTTTGTGTGCATCATAAGAAAGAAACAATCTTACGACCTCAAGCCTAGCAACAGGAGAAAATATTTCTTTAAAGTCTATACCTTCTTGTTGCGAGTAGCCTTTGCAAACTAGTCTTGCCTTATTTCTAACAACCATTCCTTCTTCATTCATCTTATTTCTGAAAACCCACTTAGTTCCTATAACATTCTTATCTTTAGGTGTAAGAACCCATTCCCAAGTGTTATTTTTCTTTATCAGTTCCAATTCTTCTTGCATAGATTTCTTCCAAGATTCATCTCTACATGCTTCATCATTAGATTTGGTTCAACTTGAGAAATCAAGTAAACTTCATCTCTTAATCTTGATCTTGTCATCATTCCTCTATTTGCATCTCCAATAATTTGATCTTCAGGATGTTTTTTCTTAACATACCTCAGAGTCTTAGGAATTTCTATAGGATCATTTGAGTCATCTTGACATACCTCGATCTCACAGTCAATCTCAAAAGGTTCTTCTTGGTCTATAGTAACCTCCTTTATTTCTATAGTTTGGTTGCAGTCATATATTCTTTCTTGAATCTAGAACTTTATCAATTCTCACATTAGCGCTTTCAATCATATTTCTCAATCTCAGATTGAAACATTTATAAGCTTTGATTTTAGAGGAATAACCAAGGAAGATCCCTTCATCACTTCTAGCATCAAACTTTCCTATCTCATCATCTCTTTTGATATAGCATTTACTACCAAATATTCTAAAATACTTCACAGTAGGAGTATGATTAAACCATGGTTCATAAGGAGTCTTACTTGTACCTTCTCTTATCTGAATTTTGTTCAAAGTATACATAGTAGTACCGACAAATTATCTCCAATGAACATGTGATACATTTTCTTCCAGCAACATGGTTCTAGAAGCATCTAATATTGTTCTATTTCTTCGCTCTGCTATCCCATTCTTTTGTGGTGTCCTAGGAGAAGATGTCTATCTATATATTCTACGCTCTTTGCAATAGGTACTGAACAAGTCTAAAGTAAACTCTCCACCTCTATCTGATCTCAAGCATTTTATCTTTAAGCCTGATTAATTCTCAACTTTTGCTTTGAATATCTTGAATTTGTCAAACGCCTCTATTTTCTCTCTTAGATATTTAACCCACATCATCCTAGAAAAGTTATCAACAAAAATTATAAAATACCTTTCACCATAGTAAGATCTTGTTCTTGTAGGACCACACAGATCTGTATGCACTAGATCCAAATTCCCTTTCACTGAGTAAGATTTGCTTTTAAAACTGCTTCTAGTTTGCTTCCCCATTACACATTCTCTACACATGATGTTAGATGGTTCAAAATCTTTGGTAGATCTCTAACTGCATTAGTCATACTTTCCTTCACAATATTATCAAAATTCACTTGACAAAATCTTTATACCATAACCAATTGTCATCAACCTTCGTAACAAAACAAGAAACCCCAGATGTATTTAATTCAAATACATCACCTCTGGATTTAGTACCAGATGTGATCAAGTCTCTTAACTTACTTCTGATAGAGCATTTACCATCAATGAATTTTAATTGATAACCTTTGCCCACTAGCTATCCAACACTCAACAAATTATGCTTAAGTCCATCAACAAGTAATACATTGTCAATATTGGTCTTTCCATCCAGAGAAATAGATCCAACTCCAATGATAAGCTTAGGAGTATAGTCACCAAATATCACAACACCACCATCATACTTGGTTATTTTAACAAATTTATTTCTATCTCCAGTCATATGGTGTGAACAACCACTGTCTATGACCCATTCATATCTCTTTTCAACATGTGACACTAAGGCTCTTTCTTCATGAATAGGTTTATCATCCTTGATAGAAATAAATCCAATCTCATCATAATCAATAGCATCATCATCAGAAACACCTTCACTAGCATAGTATCATTCCTTATCCTTGGAATACTTAGGTTTATAAAACTTAGATTTATGCTTTGGAACCCTTATAGGACATCTAGATGAAAAATGACCTATGTTATTGCATGAAAAACATTTCAGAGGTAATTTTCCTTCAAACTTACCCCTACCTCTCTTTTCTCTTCTTGCGATCAGGGCCACAATTTCATGTAACTTTCTTTCTTTTTACTGTATCTGTTCTGAGTCATCAACATTTTCACCAAGCTCTTCTCTCAAGTCACTACTGCTGGTGCTCGCAGTTCCTGATAATTTTTTTTAAAAAATTTTATGCACACTCGCCTTGAATGTTGTCTCAACTTTAGGTAATAAATATCCCAGCTCTATAGCCTCAAAAGTAGTTAATTTTTCAATCAACATCTCTCTATTAAAGTTTTTTCTCAAAGGTATGATATCTTCTATAGCTTGCGCTTTATTCTTGTAAATAGGTGTCACAGATCTAAGAATTTTTGCTATCACTTCTTCCTCACTACATGTTCCTCAAGAGTTTCTGATCCCAATAACAATCTCAGTAAATCTCTGTACATATGCTTGAATATTTTTATCATCTTTCATTTTCAAATTTTCCATCCTTGTCTTCCAATTATGCAACTTTTCCTGCTTAGTAAACTTATCTCCTTCATATAGTGCTTCCAATCTTGTCCAAATGTCATGTGCAGAATCCAAATTGTTAACCTTTGTGAATTCACCTTTAGATAGAGCACTAATCAGTGCTTCTCTTGCAACCATGTTTTAGGAAAATATCTTCTTTTCTTCATCAGTAGCTTTATTTAGTTCACCCTCAGCCTTTATCTGTACATCCTTCTTTGTAATCACCCAGTAGTCGATTCCCAAGCATAGAGAATGTGTTCTCATCTTTTTTTTCCAAATGTCAAAGTTTTCAGAATCAAACTTTGGACTATCCTTCCTATAGAATTCCATCTTCAGGACCACATCAAGCTGTTAAGATTTCTCTCTAAGGACTAGTAGCTCTAATACCAATTGTTAGGAATAACAATCCACCAACACAACTGAGAGGGGGGTGAATCAGTTGTGAGACAAATGATTAAACATTAAACTTTATAAACAAAAACTTTAATCCAAATGATAACACAATAACACAATCCTTTATTGTCGAGTAAACCTCATTAAAGGTAAAACCCCGGTGGGAATTAGCACCCACAAATGATGTACTAAGAGTATAGTATCCCTATTAAAAGATTTATCCCTGTTAGGAGCTTATTGATGCATTACAGTACAAAGTCCCTGTTAAAGGACAAATCATGTTAGGAGTCAAGAGTAACATTGGGCTCACTACCCAGGCACACTGCCTAAAGAAGGTTAAATCCACCCTCAGGACTTACAGTCTGTAATATAAATGTATAAGAGATACATAATCCAATGAACTATCTGATAGCAACTATCTTTGCTTGGTCAGTTCCAATGAAGTAACATAATCATAACCTTTGCTCTACATCCATCATACTTTACACAAACAAGCTCTCAACTTCCACACTTCGTTGTCTCTTCCACAATCATACTTTCCAACAAGAAAATATCTCTCTTATATACCCTATTACAATAATCAATTAGGTCGGCCAATTAGGTTTCCCCAATATAAAAATAATTACTTAACCCCTTGCTAAGATACACATGGTACTTATAACAAGTAAACATCAATTACAATTTATCAAATATAATCCAAGATCCGTAATCCACGCTCGCAATCCATAATACATGCTACATATATGAAGTCAGCTCCAAATAGGTCTTTCCAGAACACATGCCACAACTGATGTCACCAAGAGTCCTATGACCCACGAAACATAAACAACCTTCTATAACATGTCTTCTACCATCCCTTAAGCTCGCATAACCTGAATCCACGTCCCACATAAGTTATACTCAAAACACAAAGACTTACTCTGTCAAAGATCATTGTCACCGTCTAGTACCCTATCTTCATAAAAACATATGTAACAGACGCAATGCAAGGAAGGAGAATCCCCAAAGGAGATTCCCAAGCCCACAACTAATAACCAAAAAATGGAGCATAAACAAAACACAGAGATTTAGATCCACAACAACGCAAATTCCCATAATAGAATCATAAGATGTTCATTCAACATGCCCGGCTATCAGGCCTTTCGGGTTATGGCCAAATACAAGCTATTACAATAGTAATTCTGCAAGAACTCACAAGATCCAACTCCTAACTATCTCATATCCACACTCTGGTAGAAACTCCAAGAAGAATCTAAACTTGTGCTCGCAAGCAACCAAGCAACCTTCTTGTCTTCCAAGCCCACACTTAGCTACTAGCTCTGCTCAAATCCACGCCTCTCTGCTACTCCATGCCTAATCCCCTCAAGACTCCATAATATTCTCTACTTATACCCAACTAAGCCGCAAGTCGGCCTAGAAAATGTAAATTAAATAAACTCTTACATTAAATACATATTCAAGCCACAAGTCGGCCTATGAACAAATATTAAATGACCCAGTCGTCTATTAAAATGCCCCATAAATGAAAATAGGATAAATATCCAAGACCCAAATAGGTCCACACACATCCCTACAATCGATCCACATCACGATCATATGATGCATGTATTAAATGCAACTAGTCACCCTCCCAAATCGCAAGAACACCAATCGGCAAGCCAAACTGTCAAGCATCAGCAACCAATACATGCCGAGAAAGCCATGAATCACTGAGAAATCACAATGACTGAGCTCCGTAGGCATCATTGAGTAGGTTCTGTCAAGCACCATAGTTTTTTGAGTTCTTCAGCGACTGAGCCTCCCTTCAGCGACCAAATCACTCTTCAGCGACTGAGTCCATCGGCCAACACTGCAACCAAGAAACACCTCACCAACTGAGTTCTCCAAAACCAAGGTTAAAGCACTCCAACATGCAGGATTTCCAACTACCCCAGGATGCTCCTGCATCAGACACCCCAGGTGAAAAAATATGTTCTTAAAGGCATGAAGAACATCTTACGGGATTCAACACATAAATCCCAAATTGGTTCTTCACATACATGTCCTCCAAGTCTTCAACACTCTTAACCTAGATCCACTTCTAATTTCTTTTCCTTCTCAAGTCTTTCCTTAACACTCCACTGGTCTACTCCTCATACTAATCTCTAACCCTTTCAGAATCCTTCAACTCAACTCGGCTCCCAAAGCTCAGGTTCCTCCTATCGAGTTCTTCATTTTGTAAAGGCATTAGTGAAAAATTATTGCCATCCTTCTCAACAGAAAATACATTTTTGACACAATCATGCACAACCATGCAATGATATTGCCAAGGTCTACTGAGAAATATGTGACAACTAACCATGTCCACAATATCACACAACACTTGATCCTTATACTAGCCAATCTGAAAGTCAACAAGACATTTCTCCCTCACTTCCAAAGCATGTACATCTTGCAACAAACCAATCTTATAAGGACAAGGATGTCTCACTCTCTTCAAACCAAGTTTATGAATCATCTCCTCAGCTACAAGGTTATCAGTACTACCACCATCCACAATCACATAGCAGAGTTTACCGGTAGATTTACAATGAGTCCTGAACAAATTACTCCATTGACAAGCTTCCAATATTATCTTACCAAATAGTACTTGTTGAACCAACAAATTGTCTCCTCCTTGTTTAGGTTCATTCACCAAGTCTTCAACCTCATTCACCATGGAAGCTCTTCAGTAACCAATCTTCTGGGAACATTCAAAATATCTATGTCCTTCTTCACCACAACAAAACAAAGTACCCTTAAAGGCAACACTACCTATCCTCTTCCTCAGCTTGACAGGTTTTGGTTCATCTTCAGCAGTTATCTTATCCTTGGCCGAGTGATCTTGTTTCTCCTTCCCTCGAGATCCACCTTGATGTTTTCTTTTCAAATTATCTTCTGCCTTTAGAGCATACTAATAAGCATCCTCAACAAAATCAATCTTCAGCATACCAATCTCATCCTAAATATTTAATCTCAAACCATTAATATACTGAGCTACCTTCTCCTTGGAAATTTCTCTATGTCGAGACCAAATAGTCAACTTATAGAACTCCTCGGTATAATCCTTCACAGAAAAATACTTATGTTTAGATTCTGCAACCTCTTAAACAAGTCAAGTTCATAGTCATCAGGTATGAACGTAGCATTTAACTTAGTCACCATCAATCTCCATCTAGTGGTCTTTAGTTCACCTTGTTCTTCTCTATCTCATTGCAATTCTTTCCACCAAAGAGTAGCATGTCATTTCAACTTAGTTTGTACAAATCTTACTCTGAGTGGATCATTAGTATCCTCTAACCCAAATTAGTCTTCAAATTTACCAATACAATCAATCAGGTCTTCAGGATTCAAAGTACCTAAGAAATTAGATACATCCATCTTATGCTTCAACTTTAGCCGAGTGCCAGATCTGTCCAACCGACCAACTCTATAATCCATAGATCTTTCCACGTGGTTATTTCTATCCTCTCCACTAGATCCAACAACTTCAAAGTCTTCAAAAACTTCCTCATAACTATCCTCGGTGCCAACATTTTGAGGTACACCAGTCATAGCCCTTATGATCTCAGTGATCATGTCATTCTTCATCAAGTTCATCTCAGATCTAAAATCTACTTTAACCTTCTATGTAATCCTTGACTCCACAACATCACAAAGATCTGCAATCTCCCTAGCATCCAATCTTCTTGGAGGTGTCTTCCAAGATATTCAAAAACCCTTTGCAACAAATCACCAACTTTCCCAACCCAAGGTCCCAGTGCAAACTACCTCACCCTCGGCGATCTGTCCACACACTCAGTACTTCAAGCTCTGATACCACATGATGCAGTGCAAGGTGGGGAGAATCCCCAAAGGAGATGCCCAAGCCCCAAAGTAATAATAAAAAAAAGAGTATAAACGAAACACAGAGATTTAGATCCACAAAAATGCAAATTCCCATAATAGAATAATAAGATTTTCATTCAACATGCCCGGTTGTAAGGCCTTCCAAGTTATGGCCAAATACACACAATTACAATAGTAATTCTACAAAACCTTGCAAGATCCAACTCCTAACTAGCCCAGATCCACACTCTGGTACAAACTCCTATTACTCCAAATGAGCTTTGAAGGTTATCATTAGTATTCAAGCACTCAAATGGACAGTTGGTAAAAGAGTCACAGACATACTAGTCAGTATGATCACCAAAGTACATAGTTAACTGAGTGCACTGATCACACACAGAGTTAACTAAGTGCAATGATCACTGAGCAAACAAAATTTACCGAGCAATAGTCTACACCGAGCACACAGTATGCACTAAGGTACACAAACAATATCGTGCACCGAGAGACAACATTTACCGAGTGGACCAGAGGTCATTTAAAAGTTATTTATGGTACATTAATCTAGGTAACAACTTTTTCTGACCTGGATAACAGTTTACAATGATCGAGGAGAACATTAAATACAGATTCATAGAATTAATTGTTTATATCTCCTATGTTTAGATGATCAAGGTAAATTATGTACACCATTGATCTTAGGTTAGGGATGCTATTGTAAAACCCTAATTAGGTTATAAAGTTTGATATATGATGTAAAGATGTCATTTTGTAATGTATGTTGATCAAGAAATAATGAAGTAGCTGCCATACTACAGACATTAGAGATCAAACAAGGGTTTTGGGACAAGAACTACATTGTAGTAATTAGTTTTCAGAATAGAGGCAAGGCTACCGAGAAGAGCAGAAGGCATTATCATTCACAGTAAGGTGATACATTTTATATGCACTCAAAGGATCTGTATTCACAATAGTGAGATTTTAATTTGTTTAGAACACAATTCTATTACTCTCTAACAATTGTTATAGACCCCAAAACTTCCTAACAGAGTAGACTTAACCGTCTTTTGTAAAAATCTCTTAACCAAGTGCACACATATTTGTGTTGCTAAATCCTCTCACGAGGAAGATCTAATCGATCTCATTGTTACTCCTAACAGGGTAAGATCATCATAAATGATCAATCTTTGTAAGCTTTAACAAGCTACTTTATTTACTGCAGTAGTGAAGTTTTTGTGGGTCTCATCCCCATCACAGTTTTTACCTTCTATTAGGGGTTTTCTGCGATACCAAAATAATAGTGTCATGAGTAATTAAATTTCATGTATGTGTATTGTTTACTTTACATGCATTTACATTTCAGCAGTGACATTACATGTCTGGTGAATGTTATCTACTCAGTCGGTTATTACAGAACATTTGGTTACAAAGATTAGTTTAAAAGTTTTTTTAGGGTACTAATTCACCCCTCCCCTCTCAGTACACACCTCTCCATTATCCCAACAATTGGTATCATAGCTATTTCTCTTGTTTAGAAAGTTTAATCGCTAAAGAGAAAAGATCCTACAATGGAAAGGTATACACTTGATAAAACTATTGAAAATCAGAAGTTACAGTTGCAGATCTATGTCGAACAATACAAAGAAGCCAAAGAGAAAATTAGGGAGATGTTGATTAAGAGAAAAGACATGGCACTTCACTGTCGTGAGACTGATTATCAAGAAGAAGAGATTCATGACCCATTTTACACCTCTGGATGTAAATCTGGTAGAATATTTGATGCATCTGAAGGAATCATATCAAATCTATTTGAGAGTAATCAACAACTTACTGGACAAGTTAAAGCACTACATATTGGTCAAGATACACAAATGGTTAGAATGGTTGCATTCTTGATGAAAATAAAGATGAACAAGATAGAAACATGGTTGTTGATGACAGAAGACAGATGACTGAAAAGTTACAAGAAAAATAATCTGAGATATTGAGACTTACTGAACATTATTTTGAGATCACCAATCAAGTGGTTGCTATGAATCGTGAGGCAAACCGAGTAAATATTGAACTTGCTAAAAGAATAGATGACATTGGTGTATTGAAAGAAGAGAATGAAAAACTGAGAAATGAATTGAATATTTTACAACAATATAATGAAGTGATTAAGATATCTGAAGAAAGTACTAAGAGAATGGATGAATTTATGAACTATCAAAGAAGACTGAACAACAATACTGAATCAGGGTATACCGAGCAAGTAGAATCATCAAATCAAGCTGAACAAAGGAATGTATACTCAAGTTCAAAGCCTAAGAAACCCTCTTGTCATCAATGTGGAAAACTAGGCCACAAATCAAATGTTTGCAGGAGCAAAGTAAAAGGTATTCCTAGAAACCCTCGTAAATTTAATGGAAATTGCTATAACTATAATAAGCATGGACATCAAGCACATGAATGCATATCCAAGTTTAACAAACCACAGAAGAAACCATACACGGATAAATATTGTCAAAATTGCAACATGCATGGTCATACATCACAAACATGCAGAAACAATACAAAACAAATATGGAAGCCTAAATGACAAGAAAAGGTAAATCGACCGAGAAGACAAGGTAATGCTTATGCTTGGGATTATAACACTTGGGCTAGTTTCACTGCATTTGGTAAATATGGGCATATAGAAGAAAACTAAATGAGACAATGGCGAACTAAGTCTAGGAATTGGTTAAACTCTAGTATGGCATGTTCTCACTTTCACAAATTCGGTCACCTAAGCAGAGATTGTGTAGAAAGAATAAACACTTATGAAAATGGGAACACAATTGAAGAAATTGTGAGGATCATAAATAAAATATGGAAGAAAGCATCATATGATAATGCAGGGCTAAGTACAACATTCAGTGACACCTCATCCGATGGATTAGGTGGTTCCACCGTCTCCACCTGAGCAATACAAGCAGGTAAGGAACTATGTTTTGCAAAGCTATATCTTACATCAGTTCATGTATTCATTGTACAAATGCCAAATTAGCATGAATTGAGATGCACTATGGTATTATATTTTTTATTGCTTTGATCTAGTTGAGTCGGTTAATATGTATCGATTTAGTGATTCCATTCGGTGAATATATGTGAGACAACTGAGTTGCTAAGGCAACCGACACTAATACATTAGGGGTCGATTTGCGACGGCTATGTGTCGCAATTGGGACAGCCATGTGTCTCAATTGCGACAGTAATAGACGTCGCTATTTTTTAGTCGCAAAATACGATGTCTTTCCTTTTCCGTCACAATTACGACTTCAATCCGTCGCTATGTAGCCCTATCAACCCCGACATTTGGGGTGTCGCCAATACAGGAAATCTGTCATAATTCTATGTGTATACGTCGTAATGGCGACGAACACCCAAGCAACTGCGACGGTATTTGGGCGTCGCCAATATAGCGACCCCGTCGTAATTCTGGAGGTCAACGTCGCAATGGCGACGAACACCCAAGCAACTGCGACGGTATGTGGGTGTCGCCAATACAGCGACCCCGTCGTAATTCTGGAGGTAAACGTTGCAATTGCGACAGATTCAAGATAGAATTAAAAAAAAATGGCTGTGCAGCAATGATGTTGACACATGCTAGATTTGTTCCTTTAGGTTAACTGTGAGTTAGTTTATGTTAATATTATATGTGTAATAAAAATTTAGGCTTTATAAATCCATGATATAAAATGAATGTTTTGATTTTAGCACGGAATAATTTTAAGCAATGACCTATCAACCTCGGCATTTGGGGCGTCGCCAATACATGAAATCCATCGTAATTCTATGTGTATATGTCGCAATGGTGACAAACACCCAAGCAACTGTGATTTACAGCTGATTGGAGATTTGGTGGAGAATTTCCAAAATGATGGAAGATTACAAAGTGCAGAAATTCATAGGAAAGAATTTTGGATTATGGAAGGTTCAAATGGAATCTTTGCTAATCAAGCAAGACTTGGCACTTGCTTTGGAAGGGAAATGGAAGCAACCAGAGAATATGACTGATGAAAAGTGGGATGAATTGGACAAGAAAGCAAGAGCTACGATTCTTCTTTTGCTGTCCGGAGATGTGCTATTTAATGTCGCAGATGAATCAACAACAAAGGCGGTGTGGGATAAGCTGAAAACTACATATGCATTGGCTACCACATCCAATAAAGTTTTTGTCATGAAGAGATTGTATAATCTCAAAATGAAAGAAGGTGGAGCCTTATCCAGTCACCTCAACGAATTCAATACTTTGG
The DNA here is from genome assembly GCA_018584345.1 of Thuja plicata. NCBI lineage: Eukaryota > Viridiplantae > Streptophyta > Pinopsida > Cupressales > Cupressaceae > Thuja > Thuja plicata. The sequence continues at coordinate 579,788 of MU224229.1, read as the reverse complement.
TTAGTCAAGCACAGTCAATTGGCATGCCTCTAAGTGACGAAGGCAAAGTTGTTTTGTTGTTATGTTCTTTACCACCAAGCTGGGATACGGTGGTAACTTCAATCAGCACATCATCTCCCGACAAGAAGAAGTTGGTTTATGATGAAGTTACAGCGATCCTTCTCAATGAAGATTTGAGAAGAAGTAATAATGAATCTACATCCGGTGAAGCATTGACGCTTGTCAGCACCGAGACTAGAGGTAGGAATCCAAACAGAGGCAGTAATAATTCTCATAGATGATCTCAATTAGCTAACAGATCGACGTCCAAGGAGAAAAGTGGAGACTACTGGTTTTGCGAAAAGCCTGGCCACGTGAAGAAGGATTGTAGAAAGTACAAACGGGCACAAGACAAAGTGCGGGACAGTGAAGCCAATTTCTCTTGTAACAAAGACGATAGTGCCTTGATACTTTCTACGAGTGATGATACATCCGCCTCTTGGGTTTTGGATTCCGGTGCTATAAGGAAACTCAGGTGCGGAAACAGCTTCCTACGCTAATCTCTATAGGAAAGTATTGTGCAAATTCTTTTAAACCCTTACAATTACAGATTCGTTAACTAATTTAACAAAGATATTGCAACCACATACCATGCATATAGAAAACAAAGAATGACACAATGATATACCCTGGGGAAAACCTTTCGGTAAAAAACCCCAGCACTCCAAAACCTGCACAATGTATTGATCAAAAACTATTACAGTTACAATACACTTGCAATGCAAGTTCTTTCAGAAGATTTCAAAACCCTTGAAGACAAATCATGGCAGCATAAAACGTTCCAACAATACACTCGCATCGCTACTCTTCGCAACCCTAAAAAATGCTTATATCATGCGCTTCACTTTTTAGGGCTACTCTCAACGATAACCGTATTAGGGTTTTTACCATTCTCCGAGAAAATAGGAAACCCAAAAAATTTTTAGGGGCGATGCCCCAAACCCCACGATTGGGGAAGAGTGTACGGTACTCACATTTATCAGTTGCCACATGTCTTCACCTATCATTGAATCTTCCTGACATAGCTCTTACGTGTCATAGGAATTCGTCATAACCATTTTAGCCATGATCTCCTTACACACAATTCAAGATG
>MU224229.1:561939-578556 GCA_018584345.1 Thuja plicata | reverse complement strand
GAAAACCATTAGTTGTTAGAAGCCCTAAATTAAATAGATAGAGTACTCTATTTTAGACCAACATAACTAAAATATGATGGGGGGGGTGGGGGGGAGGGGGTAAATGACTCCCTTCCTCGCTTGCGTATACCTGTGCTCAGCGATCTGTCTGTCATTGGATTGGAATATGTGTATCGGCCTTACTCCCTTCCTCCTTATCCTAAGCCCCGGTTGGCCTCGCTCTCTGGCTACTTCCTATCTCTGTGCGACCTATGCGGGTAAAACTGAGGGCAATGCAACTGTCTTTTCTGGATATGCAACTTAATAAACTTGTGTTGAAGGAAACAAACTAAATGAAATGCTATAAAAATCCCTCTCAGCGCTATTGAACATAGAAATGACCAACATTTTTTTTTTTTTCTTATATCCTGTTAACGTCGCAATTGCGACGTTGTCGGGTTATAATTGAAAAAAAAAAGACAAAAACACATAACATTTGCCCACCGTCGCAAATTGCCATCGCAATTTCACCCCAAATGTATTAGTGCGAGCATTTGGTATACTCACCGAGCTGAAGTATCGTTAGTGTTAAATGAGCATAATTTTTGTCCACAGAGTAGTTGGCGATGATCATTTATTGTACTGCATAAAGTTGCTTGCTATAAATTCAAGGGTTTTGAACTCATTTGTTCACACAATGATCGCAGAGCAGAGCAGAGAAATAGAGAGAAAATTTGTAGCAAAATGTTTCATGAATTTTGCAGAGATTTTGAGTACGTTTCGAGCAAGAAAGAGGTTAGACAGTACATATTTTCACTTACTGAGTCATTTCATGCACTTTCATGGAAGCCCTAAATTCAAAATCAATGGTGTCCTCATCTCAAACTATGAAGGAAAAGATGGAGAAAGTGAAAAAATATTATTCTTGTCAAGAACTCCACTTGCACAAAACCGAACTACAAGATACATCCTCATGTTGCAGCCCAACCCGATGACAAAGGCACATTTTCATCGATACCACCTAGGGTTCTGTTAGTTCAAGATGTGCGTGCATACATTTACTGTAAGATAGGTGAATAGGGGATTTTGAGCTTATATTGACTTACCAGTCACTTTGCATAGATAGAAAGCTAAAAGATGATCATAAGCATCTAGAAGTGAAAGGGTTAACCAATGCCCTAAATTTCCTGAAGGTATTCTGAAACAAACGGATCTGTATTGTATTAAGCAGAGTACATGATGGGATGCTATGACTGGATGAACCAAAAAGGATAAGTAAAGATGTCATTCACGCAGTAATTGGGTACCCCACATACAACAAATCAAAATCCCTAAGGCACCCGCCCAGAACTGAGATTGAAAAGCTTACAAGAGCTGAGTGGGACGGTAGAGGTATAAAGATCAACTCCATCGGTGATCCTGAACTTAGGTTTGGTTCATATGTTATTGGCTACAAGATCTTCCAGTCAAGCAGACTGAACAACGTTGCGTGTGGAGTTGTTGACATTGCATACAAGATTGTAAAGAAAGGTTTACAACTTGACCTAGCCGAGCTGTTGTAGAGACAACGTGAAGAAAATATGAGAACTATCTGATCATCATGATCAAACACTTGTAAGTTTGGTTCTCTACTACTTTGCACATTCTTCTACCTACAAAAAAATTTTCCGTCGGCAAGTAATGTTAAATGGAAGACAAACTGACCGATTACACTGTAAATCAGTGACTTCATTACAAATTTGGGGACAAAATTTAAACATGTCATGAATGAATACTTTACAAAGTTCAAAGCTAGGATGGAAAAGAGAACACAGATTCCAATGTAGTTAGTAGAAAAATATAAGGATGAAATATGTTTTATAGTTGACACAGATACTACTCTTATCAAAGTAGTACAACCGAGGATAGCATGGCTACCTCCGATGAAATATGAACTCAACATTGGCATTGCTTCTGATGCTATAGAGAAGTTATTAAATGAACCAGTTGACAAATCTGCCATGAGATTTGGCACATATGAAGAAGTAAATATGAGAATATCAATTGGATTACAAGTTGAGAAGATAAGTAGGAAGAAGACTAAGATTGTTAAAACCTTGAAGAGAAATTTTTCTGTCACTGATGAAGAACTGGATAAGTCAGTTGAAGATACCGAGGAGCAGACTTTAGTCAGTAAAGATGAAGAACCTGAACAAGATGTTGATGCCACCGAGTCCGATGAAGCAAAAGTTGAGGCACCTAAGGCCAAAAAGGGAAAAATCACAAAGACTGAGTCTCCACCAAGGACAAGATCACAATCGGTGACAACAGATTCACCACCTTTAAAGAAAGGAGTTGCAAAGATAACAAGGTCATCACCAAAATTCACATATCAATCAAGGAAATTGAAAACCACAGCACCGAGACAGAGAAAGAAATATGTGAGGAACAAGGATGAAAAGGATGATTCTAACAATAATCCTGATCAATTTAAGGTTGTGCATAAAAAATTACCACGGACCATTGATGAAATTGCAGAGGCAATCAGAAAAACCAGACAGTTAGGACATCCTAAGGTACATGCATATGCAGATATTACTACCGAGCATAAAGATAAACTTGAAGAAGAAATCATAGGTATGATGATCAACTTCAAACAAGTCCTTTTTGAATTTTCTACATAAGTTCCCTCTGAATTATATGATAAGATATCAGCCCAATGGACATATGCACTCAACACCGAGAAACAGATGAGAGAGGCAACTCTCACTCTAATTAAAGTTGATTGTATAACAGAGCAAATAGATGATATTATTCAGCAGTATGCTAAGAAATTTCCTAAGAAGGAATGAACATTGAATATCCTACAAGGAAATTTGAAGGAAGTGGATGTAGAGAGCACCCAAATATGGAACAAACTACTCAATCTACTCGAGGATACCGAGGAAGAAAAGGTCATTGCATCTACAGTTGATACCGAGGGACATTGACCGAGCACAGAACCAATAAAAATTGATGATGCAATAGTTGAAAATGTACTAGATGGTATTTTGGCACTAGTGACAAATCTAGGATATCCAGAGATCACAATTAATGATATAACTGAAGGTGATCCTGATGATAAAGCTAAAGAAGATGAGACAATTGGAGCTATCGAGATAAATGGTACAATAGAGCTAAAGAAGATGAGACAATAGAGGTCTCCCGATAAATGGTACCAGGTCAACTTCCTATTTTGGTACAAGCTATTGAGATAGAGAGTGAATCACAAAAGACTACACCCGAGCAGGTTACAGACACAACTGAAGACAAGGGTGATACACATGGTAAAGAGGCCAAGCATAGTGGTGGGAAAACACAAGGTGATCCACCTAAAGCTACCACTAATGCAAAAGAAAAAGGTGAAGGTAACATAGAAACAATGACAATAGATACTTATACTACTGACACCAGGTCAGCTACCGAGGCACCTTCCCAAGTCATCACACTGAATGAACCAACAAAGCAAGAAACTGAGAAAAAGTCTCAATTAACATTAACATTATCTCCTCCATTGAGCACAAAAGAGAAGAAGAAGAAAAGGAAGAAAGGGAGCAAGGGTCCTATGACACTTGATGAAATCATTGACATTCATGATTGTGATCCATAGACACTTGACCCTGAAGCTTTAACAAGGTATAGTGGAATCTGCACCCAAAAATCAGTAAAGGATAAGCTAAGGCAAGAAAGTAAAAGTGCACATGTGTTAGAGACCACTAAGGAGATTCTAATGCAACTTGTTCCTATTGTGAACATTGATGAATTAGCCCCCATACTTGATCAACTTTCCCTGCTCACGGAGGCTATAAATGGAACTAGTGTTGATGTCGAGCAGAAGATAGAGGAACAAGAAGAAAAGAAGATTCAGTATAAAGTTACTGAGAAGATTAGCCAGGCGGTGGCAGTAAACAAGGTAACTCTGTCAGAATTTGTAACTGGACTAGAAGCTATCATTAATGAAGCTCTTAAGATTCTACAAAAGTTATTCACTTTAGATCACTTCACTACCGAGCTTAGTGAAAAGATGAAGCAATTAGATCAAGATCTAAAAGATAGTGTTGGCAGTCTTTCAACCGAGCAACATGCATTGCAAATGCATTACACCAAGGTTCTACAAACCCAACAGTTGAGACTAGATTTGAAGAAGGAAGAGGAAAAAATCAGAGAATAGGTAACCAAGCTACAGGCTATGTTACTACCGCATTTATTTATGATGCAGAAGCATGTGACAATGGAAAGGAACTTGATTGCCACCCCAGAATTGTCTGTTACTAAAAGCATATATGATATGCATGCTCGGCTGAACTTAGAGCTATTGACCCTTGAGAATTTAAAGGAGGAAAGGGAGAAGCTAATGAAAAATCTCAAGCAAGCCCATCCTAACATTTTTGACAAATTGTAAGTTTTATTCCTTTTGTCATTATTTTAAAAAGGGGGGAAATATATGTATATATGTATAGTAAAGGGGGAAAATCTAATCAGGGGGAGTCATATACATATACCAAGCATGTAAAAAGGGGGGGTCACTATGTATAGTCACTTGTAAATTATAAGTTTTTGATACTAATGCCAAAGGGGGAGAATGTTACTCCAAATGAGCTTTGAAGGTTGTCATTAGTATTCAATCACTCAAATGGACATTCGGTAATAGAGTCACAAACAAGCTAGTCGGTATGATCACCAAAGTACAGAGTTAACCGAGTGCACTGATCATGCGTAGATTTAATTGAGTGCAACGATCACTGAGCAAACAGACTTTACCGAGAAACACTCTACACCAAGCACACATTATGCACCGAGATACACATACAACACCGAGAACCGAGAGACAATATTTACTTAGTGGACGAGAGGCCACATAAAATTTTGTTATGGCACATCAATCTAGGTAACAAATTTTTGTTGACCTGGATGACAGTTTACAACGATCGAGGAGAACATTAATTATGGATTCATAGCATTAATTGTTTATATCTCCTATGTTTAGATGATCAAGGTAAATTATGTACACCGTTGATCTTAGGTTAGGGATGATATTGTAAAAATGTAATTAGGTTATAAAGTTTGATATATAATGTAAAGATTTCATTTTGTAATGTATGTTGATCAAGAAATGATCAAGTAGCCACCATACTACGGATATCAGAGATCAGACAAGGGTTTTAGGACAAGAACTACATTGCAGTAATCAGTTTTCAGAACAGAGGCAAGGCTACCGAGCAGAGCAAAAGGTATTATCATTCACAATAAGGTGATACATTTTATATGCACTTAAAGGATCTATATTAATAATAGTGAGATTGTAATTTGTTCAGATCATAATTTTGTTACTCTCTAACAATTGTAATAGACCCAAAAATCTCCTAACAGAGTAGACTTAACCATCTTTTGTAAAAATCTCTTAACCGAGTGAACAAATACTTTGCGTTGCTAAATCCTCTCATGAGGTAGTTCTAATTGATCTTATTGTTACTCCTAACAGGGTAAGATCATCAGAGTTGATCAATATTTGTAAGCTTTAACATGCTACTTTATTTACTGCAGTAGTGAAGTTTTTGTGGGTCTCATCCCCACCGCAGTTTTCACCTTCTATCAGGGGTTTTCTACGATACCAAAATACTAGTGTCATGAGTACTTAAATTTCATGTATGTGTATTGTTTACTTTACATGCATTTACATTTCAGCAGTGACATTACATGTTTGGTGAATGTTATCTACTCAGTCGGTTATTACAAAACATTTGGTTACAAAGATTAGTTTAAAAGTTTTTTTAGGGTACTGATTCACCCCTCCCCTCTCAGTACACACCTCTCCATTATCCCAACAACTCCAAGAAGAATATAAACTTGTGCTCGCAAGCAACCAAGAAACCTTCTTATCTTCCAAGCCCACACTTAGCTACTAGCTCTGCTCAAATCCACACCTCTCTGCTACTCCATGATTAATCCCCTCAAGACTCCACAAGACCCTCTACTTATACCCAACTAAGCCACAAGTCATCTTAGAAAATACAAATTAAATAAAACCTTACATTAAATACATATTCAAGCCACAAGTCGACATGTAAACAAACATTAAATGACCCAGTTGGTCATTACAACACTCCATAAATGCACATAGGATAAAGATCCAAGACCTAAATAGGTCCACACACATCCCCACGATCGATCTATGTCATGATCACATGTTTCATGAATTAAATTCAATAAGTTGGCCTCCCAGATCTGCAAGAACACTATTCGGCAAGCCAAACTATCGAGTGTCAGCAAACTGTCAAGCATCAACAACCAACACATGCCGAGAAAGCCAAGCATCGCCGAGCAAGCATGATGACTGAGCTCCATAGGTATCACTAAGCAGTTTCTGTTGAGAACCAGAGTTTTCCAAGTTCTTCAGCGACCGAGCCTCCCTTTAGTGACCAAATCCCTCTTCAACGACCAATTCCCTCGGCCAACACTGCAACCGAGAAACACCTCACCAACTGAGTTCTCCAATACCAAGGTCAAAGCACTCCAACATGAAGGATTTCCAACTACCCCAGGATGCTTCTACATTAGTAACTCATCCAATAGATAATATTAAGCCATGCGACCTTAGCCATAAGATCACAACATATCCCTATACACATCACCATCTTCGCTCATTCTGAATCAATCATACAATGTATGTATACTTCTATCAGTCATCAAACAACAGTAATAACTAGTCTGAGCTCCATCCATAGAAACATATGTTTACATCAGTGACAAAACATGAATGCCAACAACAACATCAGAGACCAATTCCAACAAATCTTTGACAACCAACCTTGTCTTGTACTTCTCAAATCTACCAATAGCGAAAAACATCTTTTTGAACACTCATTTGCAACCAATAGGTTGCCATATTTTAGGCAACTAAATTTAGTTCCATTTATAATTTGAAGTGTAACATTTTCTCATCCACACCTCAATATCCAAAAATCAAAATAATTCATTTCAATTGTCTCCTGAACAATTTTAGGTCAATTATTGTTAATCAAGAAATAAAAATACATCTGAAATAATATTGACTATACCCTTTTAGTTTACTCCTTGTTGAGTGGAATTCTTATCCTAATATGGAGGTTTTATTTATTCTTACAAGCTCTTTGAGCTCCCCTCCCCATTAGGCACACCATGAACCTATTTTTCATATACTTGTGTAACCTTATAACTCTTAAATTATGCTTCAAAATAAGCTTCCCATCCTCGTTTGAATACATAATTATAGAAGACCTAATATCTTCATATATAAAATTTTGACAATACACAATTATCTACTTCCCATAATTTTAAATTCATACTCATTTTTAATGCCTCAAACTTTTTCCAAAGATACTAATAGTTAGTGAATAAGTGGATAAGTTTTGTTTGGTACATATATGGCATGAATATGTCACAATGCGCACCTATGCATTGGAGATGTCACAAACCAATACAAAAACTCGCATAACACACAACATCAATGCATAAAGCACAAATATACACAAATATACAATGCCTTTTTTATAATATTATATGATGAACTTGACAAGTTGACCATATTCGAGAATAGAATTGTCATTGGTGATAATTAATGAGCACCGCACCACAACCTCCATCTCTTACAAATGGATAAGGAATAGATAAGAATGGAAATTATTTCATAGTCCAATAAAATTTGAGCGTCATCCCACCCTAACATACAAAGCAACATGCACTTCACAGCTCAACAAACATGGAGACAACATTCAAAACATAAGGGAATTCAACTAGGGAGATAAAATGACAAGGAGGGTGACAAGATTATTGTAGTCTCATTAAATATTTACAATTTCCTCAAGTATCTAACTTATGGTTGGAGAATGAGTAGAAAATAATGATATTTAGATAAGGTATCTCAATAGTTTACAATACCAATGTCCATATTTAATATTTTGTATGGATTCAACATTTCATCTTTAATGTGTTTGACCTCACTTGGGAAAGTCGACATGCAATTTTGAGGTGGCATTACTTATATATTTAGGGGTTTTTTTTCTCGCATGAGGAGAAGGAATCCCAATTGAGTTGGGATTTTTCTCTCTGTGTCAATCTTGGAAGATGTGTAAGTGCATTTAAGAGATTCGTTAACTTCACATTTTATTAGTTCCTGCCGCCAGGCAGGATATTATAGCATTCAATGCAATGCTACTATTTTTATTAATTGTCCAATTAGAACATTGTGTTTTTCAACAACTTTTTCATTGATATAGTTTTAATATATTTTGACTTTTGTATATTGTAATAGAAATTATTTATCTCTATTTTTATTGGCTGAATGTGGCTACAGTAGTGGGTGAGGCTTTTGTCTTTTTTGTGGAGAGATATTTTCATTTCAGTTGTCCAATGATAACACTTTATTTTTTAACAACTTTTTACATTTATATAGTTCTAATATATTTTGAATTTTCTATTATTGAATTTTGCTACTATTGTTTATAATATTATATTTGTAACTAATTAATTATATTATATATTAATATTAACTTAATAATATAATATTAATATTTACGCCGAAGGCGTTTCCTTGTATGAGAAGGAGGAGCTCAAATTAAAAATCAACGGTGTAAATGGCTCAAAAAGACATGGACGACCATTGTTTTCATCCGGATCGTTAGTTTTAGGTTCATATCATTGGTCGGTTTGAAAGTGTTGTAATTTGGTCGTGATGATCTTGGAAGGCTTGGAGAGGCGTTACCAGAAGGGGGCAGGAGACGAAGTTGCTGTGGCAAAAAAATACACCCTTCGACAACAATTGCGGCCATCTTTATAGGGTTTGGTTATCTGGCGTCCAGGGTGACTTCGTCACAAGAATAAGCCTCCACTTCAAGCGTGGCCAGTGACAGCTCGTCTTCATTATTTGACATCAAATACTTCTTACAACAGAAGATCCTCCTCGAGACATTTCTACATATCTTCAGCTATTGAAAACTTGCATTGCCAAGAAAGCACTTGCAAAGGGTAAACTAATCCATTCTTTCATCAATGTCAGGGATTTACATTTGTTACCCACACAGTTTTACAAATACACTCATCAACACATATGACAAATGTGGAAGTTTGAAGGATCCTCGCAGAGTTTTTGACTTCATTTCACAACCAGACGTCCTTTCATGGAATATGATAATGTTAGCTTACAGAAGAAATGGACATTGTCAAGAGGCATTATAACTGTTTGGTCAAATGTAACAAACAGATGTGCAACCCAATTTTTTCACTTGTGCACATATCCTTCCAGCATGTGCCAAAATGAGGGCTTTGGAACAGGGTATGGAGATTCATCAAAGAATAATCGAATGTGGGTTTTAATGAAATGTTGTAGTTGGGAACTTTCTGATAGATATGTATGTGAAATATGGAAGCATACCAAAGGCATGCGAACTGTTTGACAAAATACCTCAACGATATCCCGTTTCATGGACTTCTATGATTGCAGGATATGCCCAAAATGGTGGACTGAGTTGGGCGTTGAGTCTTTTTAAAGAAATACCTCAACCAAATGTGGTTTCATGGACGACGATGATTGTAGGATATGCACGAAATGGATTTGTTAAAGCAAATGCAATTGGTAGGTGTAAAGCCAAATGTAGTAAACTTTGTTAGCATCCTTCCAGCACGTGCCAATACCTCGTCGCTCGATGATCTGAAACTTGCGGGAGACAAAAGACGCAACTGCAGCAGCAGCCGCATCAAAGCCCTCCTCTTTTCCAACATTTTCATGCCACTCATTATCGTTGGACAGCAGCCAAAAGATAGGCTCTTGGCCAAGAATTGCCGCTCGTTGATGAAATTCACTTCTTCTCGTGTGCTACATCAAGATGCATCTAAATTGTTTTGCCAAATCCCTCAATGAGATGTCATCCCAAAGAATGAAGTGAAAAGATTGCAGGATAGGCAGAAAATGATTTTTGCAGAGAAGCTCTCAAAGTCCTCGAACTAATGAAGCATTGTGCAGAAATGTTTACAAATATTATTAGTTGTTGCATGTGTTTCGTAGGAAAGAGATGTACATACTGCAATTGCATGATCGGCCTTCAAGCCCGTGCTGGTTGTTCTGTACACGCCATTAATTTCATTATTAGGATGCCAGTTGTATTGGTTGTGATAGCATGGATGTGTTTTCTTGGTGCCTGTATAAAGGATTTTAAAGGAGACAACCCAAGTTTTCATGGGCACAACAAATTTTAGGAAAGACAATATTGAGAATGCCTTTGCAAATGTTCAGTGGACAAAACTAAAAGCAAACACTTCAATTTGCAAATTGTTTCATATGAACCATGAATTTTAAATGGAGCACGAAAATGCAGATAGAAATGTTAGCGCAAAGTCAGTGGAGGTGAAAGTTTGACATAAAAGAGCAAAGCTTCAACAGTAGAATTTTATTTTCAGTCAGGTAAAATATTTCAGTAAATGTGAAATACCATAATGAAAGGGTTTTATCTAGTTGAATTAAATATTTTTTAATTTAAATTAGGCAATTATAACTAATAATTTCAAGGCTAGAAATACAAACATATAAAATTATACTTATAATCAAAGAAATCAAATTGATATTTAAAAAATCAATACTAAGCTGGTAGTAATGAAGTATGATATTAGTATTTCCATTGGATCACATCAATATCTCTCAAATAAATTGGTAAGAAAATTATATAGAAATATAAATATAGGGAGATAGAAGTAGAGAAAGATATGGATAGAAGGACATATAGAAAGCAATGCAAGGGAGATACAAAGAGAAATACAGATACATACACAGAGCAGTAGAGATGGAGTGAATGACAAAGGGAGTGATACAAATAGAAATATATGAAGAGAGGAGAGAAAGGAGAGTTAGGGAGAGAAATAGAGTATGAGAGATGGAGTGAATGAGAGAGGAGGGAGGGAATGGTATAAATAGATAGAGATATAGAGAGATGGAGACAGATAGAGAGTGATAAAAGAGATAGAGAGAGGTAGATAGAGCTAGAGAGATATGGCTAGAAAAATATATAGAGATGACATAGCTAGAGCTAGAGTGATAGAGAGAGCTGGAGAGAGGTAAATAGATTTATAGAGAGGTAGATAGAATTATAAGAGCGCTAGAGAGAGGTAGATAGAGTTATTGACAAAGAGTAATGTCATTGTTCTCTATCCACCTCTCTCCTCTTTATATTTTTTTCGTAATTGATCTTCAATATATCTTCGGCGTACTCATTGCACACCAAGGTGCGATTGCTAGTTTTATTATATATTATACTAATAGAATAAATTATTATATTCATAACAATGCATATGTAATAGAAATCTTAATTTAATATTTAATATTTAATGCTCAACTATAATTAATGATTATATCTAGTTATACATATTAATGATTATATTTACTTTAATGACTTATATTACATTTAGTTTTAAAGAAAATTCTATATAGTGGTAATTATATAGGATATTGAAAATTATTTATATTATTTTAACTCTATGCCAAATATCTTAAGGCTTAATCTTTAGGACTTAGGCAGGAACTAGACGCTATGCGTCCTTGTTTAATATTGTATCCATTTTCATATGCTTTAATATCCACCTTCATATTCTATTTTCATGCCATATTATATATAAATTTATCATCCTTTATTACATATTATTAAATATAAACTATAAATATTTAATTTTGTTTCAGAGTAAAATATGAATTGATTATTGGATTGTATTTAATAATAGGCATTGTCATTTTTAGCTTTGGAAATTATATATTGCAACATGCTATTGAAGAAGAAGAACAAAGATAGCTTGTAGTTTGTGGGTGTAATCACCGATAATAGTTCCATCTCATAAATAATTTTCTGCTTCATTTATACTTTAATATTTTCAATTATATTGTAATGGCCATAAGCCGAAAATAAATCTCCAGATTATTTTGTGTAACTTATGAATCTACTAGTTGTGGTGAGTGGATGCAAGATATAACAACCCCTGTAATTTAGAGTAATTAACTATCACTAAATAAAACAAATTCAAGTAATTCATGAATTTTAACCATGAAATAAGAGAAAGGATGTGAGAATAGGGTTCGCACATTGAAAATTTTACTAGACATTATATTCATATAAGGCAATGTAGTAGCAGTAAAAGGGAGAACAATGGATTAGTATGGTGGAGAGTAGTATAGCGTGAGATATGCAAAAACATGGGGAAATATAGCATAAATAGCGAGAGTATTACATAAGCAATAGTACAGAATATGAAGATTGTAATATATGTTTCAACTAAATTAATATATTTTTAAAATAAACTATCTTAACCACCCCATGGATTGAGAGGAGGTCGCACTCATGAAATGGTAATAAAGTTAGTTTATATTATTTATTTTGTGTTCTCTTTTGTTATTTTATTATATTCAAGTGTTATAGATTATGGTTCAGAAATTAAAATTATTGTATTTGTCTTAATATGTGAATTTTTTATTTAAAAAATATGTATTTCATGTTTATTTAATTTTCCATTTTTGTGGTGATCATAGTTTTGGTAGCTTGTTCAGTTTATGCAACAATTTTTAATAGACGTCTTCTAGCAATGTCATGAGTGTTTTTATTTTCTAGTTGCATCACATTCACACTTACCTTACTACCTACAACCCTTGGGCATAGACACTTCACCTTTCACAAGTTTTCCCACCCAGATTAACAATTAGACCAAGATGAATTTAATTATTAAATGTTGAATCTATCTTATTTTTCACCCCATTTTGGGCCTATCAAGCATCTTGACTAATATTCATGTGGTTTAACTATGAAAAATTATAATGATGAAAAAGAGCATATAAAGGAAAGTTACATTGAAATTTTGACTAACCTTACAAGAGAGTTTGACACTTGTCATAAAGCATCTAATGTATTGGAGATTGAAAATATAATGGAGTGCTCAAGTTTGGTTAGTCAAATACTCCAACTTATGACATGGAATGTAAGATATATGTTTTTATCATCTTAAAATGGAAGCACTTCCATTTTTATAGGTTTAGCACCCTCATTTAGTATGTTGGCATATTAGATTTGCATATAGGATACATTTGTGCTTGATTCTGCATGTTTAGGTGAAATTAGGGTTAGGATCTTGTGGATCCTCCGGATTTCCCTCTCCATGACTCTTTTCTCTAGGTAGGATCTATGTATTGGTCCTCCTAGGCCTCATCCCATTCTCTCTCTAGGCCTTCTTAACATTCCAAAATATTCCCTCACCTTCTCAGGTCCCCGGTTGACCTAGGAATCCCACAGATACTTTCTGGTGACCTGCCTGAAACCTTAGGTCAGGGTCAAGGTCGACCTTGACCTAGGTCAGGGTCTAGGTTGACCTTGACCTAGGTCAAGGGCAAGGTCGACATAGACCTTTGTCGGGTGTTGGTCCCCGCTTTCAAATCTGGAGCTTATCGGGGTCCGAAACTTAAAATAGGTCCCTGGGATTGGATGCGGAAGTGTTTTCTCTGATATTTGAATTAATATATCCCCTCCTTGGTTGGTGATTGTAATTGGACCATGGTTCAAGGTGAAATTTGAATTTGGGTCCTTTGCATTGCCCTAGGCGGCCTATATTGAGATCTCTATATAAACACTCTCTTTTGCCTTCATTTGATCATGAAAGAAAATCGGGAGATGACATGATGAAATGATGATGCAAATAAGCAAGAGGATGATATATAAGGACAAGCTAGGAGGACATATCATAATTTCAATCAAGCATTTTGAGGACAAGCTATTATGGATCTTCATTGAAGCAGGAAGGCAATCTCTTTAGATCTACTATTCTCAACATTCAAGCATTCAAAGGACATTATCATGGGGTAGCAATTACGGATTGTCAGTTGATAAGAATAATTTAGCCTTGGGGGCTTGGTATGATTTCTTTGTCATATTCAAATCTATGCATTGCTTTCTCATTTCTATGTTATGTTAGGATTATTAATCTAGAAGATTAGATCTTGATATTGCATATTTAAAGACTCTTTTCAAAAGAGCAATATACACACACACATACATTCTATATTCGGCTATTCGTGGAGGTGATCACCAAAATGGGGGTTTGACTAAGGCAAAACCCTATATAGCCACCCCAAAACCCCTCTTTTTAGATATTTGCATGTGTTGTTTTTGGAAGCTACATGTGTAGAATAGCGGATCCGTGACCAGATTTGGATACCCTTTTTAGCGAACTACCAGGATCTAAAAATAGATTCTCTGTCGAGGTAGCGCAGGTCAGGGTCGACATTATTGGGTCAGCGGTGACATTCAAGGTCGACCTTTTTCATAAGACGGAGTCGGATTGGGAAAAGATTTTTGGGTTTTGTTTGTCTCTGCGTTCTGGTTCCGGATCATACTTCAGTTTTTCCAGAAATAGTCTTCAGACCACAGAAAATGAGTTTTTCCAGATCTACTATGTTATGAGGTAGGTATCTTATCCCACTATTCTCTGCAAGCTTTCATCCATTCTTTATTATAATAATTAAATGTAAGAGACTGAAATTGGACTTAGGACCTCTTTCCTTATGCAATTCTCATTATGCAAATCTTACATAGGAGATCCTTTACGATCCAAATTTAGATCTTACAATGTTAATAATAACTTATGGCATCATAAAACAAAAGGGGAATTGAAAATTGAGTCCAAGAAATTGGATGTCATATACCTCCTTTAGGCTTGTAAATGGTTTACCAAAACCATCTCATGATTTTAATATATTATTTCTCTATTTATTATTTTACCAAAACCATCCCAACATATTAATGCTTTGGAGTATATAAATTATAAAAAGCCAAGCCAACTCAATTTTACATATACATTCCTTGTGATATTCTTGTAATTAAATCACACTTTATTGATGATAATCTATTGTTTATGTAAAAATGAAAAGGAGTTAAACAATATTCTAGATATTTTAAATTTAATATTACTCTATTTCAATATCTTAAGTGAATTATCATAAAAGTAGTTTTTTAATCATTCAAGATGGTCACAATGCTTATTGAATTCTATAGATTGGAATCATATGTAAGACTGTAAAGCTCTATGGTACCTTGACATTTCATTTGGTATGAGCTTGCCACTATTTTCTATGAGAAATTGATACTTGAATACACTTGAAAATAAATTATTTAATTGGAATAACAATTTCCTTTCTTTAGCAGGTTCTTGGAACTCCTTGTTCCTTTCTTTATATCCAATATAGTAGGAATGATAGCCTGTTCCAAACAAGGATCCTCTTGAGAATCACAATGTTCATTACTAGGTGTAATTGTTAATTGAGTTAAAAGCATATGAGGTAGATCGTTATCAAGATCAACGGTCTCATATTCATCACTAAGATCAATAGGATCATCGAGAGTGTCCTCCTCATCAAGGTTGATTGAAATAGGATCCATGATGCAAATAGGATCATCATACTCATTAGTCTTATCATCATGAATATTAACATCCAATGCGTCAGGCATAGGTTGATCGAAGGTAGGTAGTGAATTTCGAATCATAGAAGCATGAGCTCTAGCATTAGCTCTACGCTTCTTACGACATTCATTAGCAGATTTGTTACGTTTAACTTTATTTGGTAAATGTTGATCAGAAGGTTGCATGTTCGATTCATGTCGGGTTCACCAAAATGTAACATATAAAAATGTTACTAATGTGTAACATAAGAAAAGATGTCACATTTGAAAATGTAGATGTTTGTGTGATATGTGGGGAAGATAAGAAGTTCCTTTTAACCTCAAATGAACAAATGAAAGATCCAAATTGATTAACCCAAAAGAAGGATCAATGCACAAATGAATCATCCATTCAAAAATGAGAGCAAAGAGGAAAGATCTTAAATTCCCATTTTAGAAAGGAATGTATATGATAGTTCTAGGAATTGAAATGGATGAGATGAAGTACCAACCTTAAAATATTGCATATCATAGAATGCTATTTTCTGAGGTTTGTAGGTTGTTTCTAGAAAAAATGAAGTATGCTCCAGAACTGGAACGCGGAGATGAACAAAACCCAAAAATCATTTTCCATTCTGATGTCATCTTATGAAAAGGTCAACCTTGACCCACAAATGTCAACCCTGACCCAATAATGTCGACCCTGACCTGCACAGATCCGAAAGTGACTCTGTTCGCGGATCCTAAAAGTTTGACGAAAAGGGTACCCAGATCTGATCTCAAAACTATGATCCTAAACCTGTACCTACAAGAAAAAGAGGTTTTTTTGTTGTGGGGGAGGGGTTTGCCTTGGTCAAACCCCGGTTTTGGAATTAACCTTAAATATATGTAATTGAAATTGCAGAAATAAACAAAGTAAATGCATAAATTCACCTTGCTTGTAAAAGTCCTTGTGGAGGATTCGAATCCTTGAATCTACAAGTATGTATGCACCAATGGATCTAAAATGTAGGATGTAGGATGTCTTCAATCAATTTCTTGTAGATCTCCAACACCGATTCTTGAATGGGTTCTTGATTTGGAAGAGGCTTGGAAGAAGGTGGATGGAGAGATCACCAAAAGGGCACCATGTAGCTTCAATCCTTCAATGGCCTCCAATGGATCTCCTTCATGAAAATGGATACTT
>MU224229.1:490592-557660 GCA_018584345.1 Thuja plicata | reverse complement strand
TCGGCTAACTATCAGTAGCTAACTTTAATCTACTGAAGAAAAACTTATAATACTTATATCGTTAGTTAATGTTGATAATAACAAAAGAGCATCCAAAGTTCTAGCTTAAATGGAAAATATAACAGTATAAGTTTTCAGAAGGGCATTGTTCAAAACTTTAGAACTAAAAAGCTATAATTTCCTTCTCATAGGAGTATGAAAGACCAGTTCTTCTTCATCCTCATCAGAATCTTCAAGGCTCGTGCCAAATCTCCTTTCACCTTGAACGGCTTTGAACCCTTTGGTTGTTTTCCTGAGAATAGCTGGTGGGAACATTTGAATGTCCTCTAGTGTCATGGAGCCAAATTCAGTTTCAAACTTAAAACCTTCGGCATCTAGATACTCTTTAACCCACTTAACATCGTCACATGGTGTTACCCTAAGTTATTTTAGGATGAAGTCCACATTCCTTCTGATTATGCCCAATCTATCATCAAAGATTTTCTTATCTTTAAAGACCAAAATCAACCTTTTGGCGCAATGGGCCCAGTTAACCAAAGATCCCATAGGGCTTTCCATATAGTCATCTGAAAAGGGAATCATTAATTCATTGTTGACACTATTAATAGCCAGAAAAATACCATTACAGTATTTGTTTTTGAAGAGTTGAATGCATGCGGAGATAACATCACCTTTAGGGACTTTCAAAGTGAGGAGGATTGTAGCAAAGGTGCCCACAATGTCGCAATTAACTCTATGCACATAGTTGTAGTTGAAGGATTCCTCCCCCATGATTTGTTCCATAGCCCTTTTGCCCAGATCATCTGTATCACGCAGTTTATCCCACCTTTCTGGTTTGATAGGACCTCTAAAGGCTTAGAGGTACTAATCCTCCATGCTAATGAGTTTGATATTGGTCTCCATACTTCTTCTGTTCAGAAGCGATTCTTTAAGAATAATGAGCGTTGCAGCTATTTCCAGTATAAAAGAGTTTTATAAATTTTATTTGGGTCGGTAAAACCCTAAATATAACTTTCATTGGTGAATGAGGCAGCGTAATAAATGAAGTTAACTATTTTACTTGATTAACTCATTTCATATGTCAAAAGAGGTTGAGTCTTGTTGTGCAAGGCAGTAGATGGGCTTCCATTTATCTAAAGCAAGTACATTGATGTGATTAATTACCATCAGCTTACAATGTTGATGTTTTTAGGAGACGTTAAAGTAAGGTAATTCATAATTAATGGTTACCCGTCTCGATTTGCTGAAGGTTGTTATGTACGTACCTCTAATTGATATGAGGATAAATGAGGATCATATGATGTTAAGAATGAATCTATAAGATCAGTCTGTATTAATAGTCTATTCTTTGCCAAAAGAATAGGCATATCTAACCAAAGGGAGAGGTTGCTTCTTAACTTAACCCTGAGCTTAGGGTAAAGGATTAGGAGAGGAAATGGGAAATAGTATTATTATTTGGATAAGATTAAATTTGTTTGAGATTATAATAATTGTGAAAGATGGTATGATAGTTTAAATATTTATAAGGGAATGGTTATAAGTATATAAGTATAGCTAGAGAATATATATATATATATATATATATATATATATATATATATATATTATAAATATTTATATTTATATATATATATCTATAATTATATGAGTGTATGTGAATATATATGTATATAGAGATCTGCATATATATAAGTAAGAATAAATATTAAAACCTATATATGACTCAAAAGAGAGAATATAATTATATGTCACTGTGTATCTATGTTTGGGGAAGAATATAAATATATACCAATATATTTGTATTAAAAAAAAATATTTGTGTGTATATATATTAATGTTTGTATAAGTATATAAAATGAATAGGAATATATGAAAAATCGTGTGTAAGCATTATATGTTCCTATGGATTGGAGCAAGTGAAAAAATTAAGGAGCCAATGTTTGCAAGAGGAGAAGGAAGGTGATCAGTATATGTATAAACATGTGAATATGCATGCATACCTACATACATACATACCAGTATACATATGTACATACTTATGTACAATCTTATCTCTGTACATACCTACATACATACATACAATCATATCTATGTACATATGTACCCACACACCTGCATATCTTTATACATATATGAAAACCTTAATGTGACCAAATAACTGAGATCAAACGTAGATTAGAGATGGAGGGATGTTTAAGTTGATCTTGGGCTATTCGCAAGGGGATAGCTTTAAGATGGGGAGATGCCATCTACTCCTAAGTTGGCCAGTTGATCTTATCTTCCATTTCCTTCTTGGTAGATTTGGTTCATAGCTATCTTTTTGAATGACTGACATAAGGTTAGGGCCTGTGAGAGGAGGGAATTAAGTTTCCAATTCATAGTACTTCCTTTTCTTAAGGCGTTAATAACAATTGCAGAATCTCCCTCAATTTCTAAATTTTCAATTCCTAAATTTTTGCATAATTGGAGACCTCTAACTAGAGCCATCTTTTCAACCCAATTGTTAGTCTCAAATCCAATGTGGGAAGCTAAAGAAGCCTTTTCTGAGCCCATGTAGTCATGAATACTGCATCCAATTCCTGCCTCATCGGGGTTGCCTTGGGATGCTCCATCGAAGTTAAGTTTAAACCAGCCTTCAGATGGTAAAGACCATTTACACTCTTTGCGTTTTAGTTCCTTCTCGGGGTTACCTACACCTATGAACGGTGGTAGGGAAATACCAATCCAATTACCACGCATATTTTCATCCCAATGACTCATGGAGAGATCTACCTTCTGAGAATTAGCAATTTTAGAGTTGATGGTTTCAATGATGGCAACTTTGATTTTGTTAATAATTTGCTTATGATCTAATTTCTCTTCCTTAAAAATTCTCCTATTTCTCTCTTTCCAGATTTCCCAAATGAGAATTGAGGGGGCCACAATCCATAAATTTGCTTAAATACTCCCTTTTTTAATAGTAGGCCAACCTTGAAGCATTGCCAAGAGGGAATTAGGGAAGGCAGAAAGCCAGCCTAAGTTTATTGAGAGCCATTTCCAACATTGGTTAGAAAAAGGGCAGTTAAGGAATAAGTGGTCGATGTCTTCTTCCTGTCTTTCACAAAGAGGGCATCTACTAGGTCCTGAGAATCCCATTTTTTTTAATCTTTCTGCCGTGAGGAGTTTATACCTAAGAGCAAGCCATGAGCAAAGGCCAGCTTTAGGGAGACAATTTTTGTTCCAGCAGAGGTTAATAGGGATGTCAGTTGTAGGTCTTTTATGAAGTCTATTGATGAGGTTGTATCCCTCTCTTGTATTGTATTCCCCATTTTTTGAGCCATCCCAAACCAGTCTATCCATATTGTTATTAAGAAAAAATTTCCTTTTCTTGAGAATGTCTGTAAGAAGCTTGTCCTCTTCTGGTGAAATACCTATCTCCTTAAAAAAATTCCATGTCCATTCTTCCTCATTGAAGGAGGTGTAGTCTATGAAGTGGGAGCCCATCCTTGCTTCTAGGCATTTTTTGAGATCTGGATTGTTTAATTCTTTTTCCAGAATGTTATATCCTTCCCAAGAGTCCGACCAAAAAAGGGCATCTTCGCCATTTCCTAGGTTCCAAGTTAGCTTATTCATAATGATGTGACGACAATCCAACATAAATTTCCAAATCCTGGATCCCTTTGGGGGGCTACTTTCTCTAAAAATGTTTATACAAGAGTTATCACATAAATATTTTGAGTTCAAAATCTTGGCCCATTTGGATTCTAGGTTCTTATACATTCTCCAGATAAGCTTGGCACCCAAGGCTTTCCCTTGGTTAGCAATGTTTTTCAAGCCAACACCACCCATATCATTAGGAGTGCATACCTTGTCCCAGGAGATCAGGAGGATTTTTTTCTTCTCTCCGCTACCTTGCCAGAAAAAGGTCCTAAGGCTCTTGTTCAATTCATTTTGTTTGTTTACGGGGAGTTGAATGAAGGACATCTGGTAAGTTGGCATAGCTGCCAGCACAGATCAGACCATGGTAGCTCTCCCAGCTAAGGAAATCCATCTGCCTTTCCATGTCATCATTTTGTTCTTAATTTTGTCTATTGTGGGATTCTATAATGTTGATGATCTGTTGCTTTTCTCTAAAGGAAGGCCCAAGTATTGACAGGGAAGCATACCCTTTTTAAAATTAATAATATGGCATTTGTCTGCTTCCAATGAGCTGTTTGTGTTAAAGAAGAAAACTTATGATTTATTCTAGTTGATTTCTTGGCCAGAGACTAGGGAGTAAGTCTCCAGGATTATCATGAAGTCTCTTGCCTCAAATCTATTGCTTTCTCCATACAACATTGTATCATCTACAAATTTTTGGTGGGTAGTAGGTTCTAGGTCTCTTGTTATAGCTATACCCTTTAGAGAGCCTGATTCCCTCTCCTTGGAAATAGTACGTCATAAGGCTTTAACTAGGATGATAAATAAAAAGGGGGAGATTGGGTCACCCTTCCTCAAACCTGTAGAAATTCTGAAAAATCCTTCTAGAGTCCCATTTATTAGGATTGAGATCATTGGTATGGAGATGCATTCAAAGATTAGGTTGATCCAACTCTTAGTAAACCCAAATGCCTCTAGACATTTGCAGAGGAATCTCCAGTCTACCTTATCATAATCCTTTTGAATATCTAGCTTGATAAGCATGCTAGGGTTTTCTCTTGTTTGGACAGAGTAAATGGATTCATTAGCAATGATGACTCCATCGAAGATGGATCTTCCAGGAACAAACCCAATCTCTTCCTCACTGATGATCAGAGGGAGAAGTTTCTGGAGTCTAAGGGATATAGTCTTAGTTATTAATTTGTATAATGTATTGTTGAGAGCAATTGGTCTATAGTCACTAGGGCTCTTAGGTTTATCTTTTTTGGGGATGAGAGAAATGAAGGTGTTATTGACTTCTCTAAGTATTTGGCCTGAGTTTTTGACCCCCTCCAAGGCCTCTGTGATCTCTTTCCCAATGAAGTTCCAACATTTCTGAAAGAAAACGACTGAGAATCCATCCGGATCGGGGGATTTATCCAGATTCATTTGAAAAAGTGTTGTTTTGATCTCCTCTATCGTAAATTTTTCAGTCAACATTTTGTTATGTTGTTTGGTTAAGATTTTAGGGATATTCTTAAGTAATTCTGTTTGTTTATTTAGATTGGAGCTCTCAAAGTTATTAAGGATATTATTAAAGTAATGGACAGTTTTGCTTGTAATGAGTTTGGAATCCTCGATCTTATTTCCCAATGTATCCTTAATATTGGATATTCTGTTAATACATCTTCTTTGTTTGGTGCTGTTATGAAAGAATTTTGTGTTTCTATCACCAGCAGCAAGCCAAGATTCCTGGGATTTTTGTTTCCAGAAAATTTCTTCTTTAGCTAGTATACCCTCATAATCAAGGAGTGCTTTTTATTTTAGGTAGAGCTCCTCATCCATACCTGACTGAATAACCTGGGAGTTTAACACCTTCATTTATTATTCAAGATGTAATTTTGATTCAAAGATGTTACCAAAAATTTTAGAGTTCCATTCCAGCAATTTACATTTAATGATTTTCAATTTGTTAACGACAATGAACGGTTTCGAGCCTTTTAGACTAGGTTCATTCCACCATTGTTCTATTAGACTCATAATGTTAGGATCTCAGAGCCATGCTTGTTCAAGTTTAAAGGGACATTTCTTAGGTTTATATTCCATGAGGATACTCAGTTGTACCGGGAAGTGATCAGAACCAGTTATAGGAAGGATATTAGCTGAAAAGGTATGATTGGAGTTGGAAAGGCTTCCTTTAAGGAAGAATATATCTAATTTTTTTGTGATATTGCAGAAACCTTGCCTCCTATTGTTCCAGGTGAAGGAGTTCTCCTCGGTGGGAATTTCTAG
The DNA here is from genome assembly GCA_018584345.1 of Thuja plicata. Lineage (NCBI taxonomy): Eukaryota > Viridiplantae > Streptophyta > Pinopsida > Cupressales > Cupressaceae > Thuja > Thuja plicata. The sequence continues at coordinate 551,771 of MU224229.1, read as the reverse complement.
GAGAGATAATCTTTATTTCCAGTTAATGAAGTCATAGGCAGCCCTCGGTAGAATGCTATTGCCACCTTCTTGTCAGTGGTTTTAATGATTACATTGAAGTCTCCTCCAATGAGACATAAGTCATTCGGAAGAAGATTAAGGAAAGCCTCAATTTCATTCCAAACTATTATTTTATCTTTGTTTTAGGTAGGACCATTTATATTTATGATATTAAATGTCAGATTGTTCCTAAAACTCTTAACTTTTGCACACATCCAATAATTTCTCCTTTATAAAATGTTAATGGAGAGGCCTAGAGGATCCCAAATCATTGTTAAACCCCCAGAGGCCCCAATAGCAGGGGAGTCCTCCAGATCTCTAAATCCTAATCTTTTTTTAAAATTCTGCATCTCTATTTTATCCATTTTGTTTGCTGAATTAAAATTATATCTGGTTTAGAATTTTTAATGCAGCAAAGAATAACTCGTTGCTTGTTAGGGGCAGTCATGCCCCTAACATTCCAAGTAAGGATATTCATGGCTACCTGGGAAGGCTCTTCACCTTCCCTGCATTCAAAAGCGATGTAATTTTAATTTGTCCTATTGCTTCTCCAGCCAGCGTTCTGAGCTCAGAATTTGGTTTTTTGCCTCTCTTTTTAGAGGTTTTTGTACAATCAAGGGAGCATTGACTGTCTTTGATAACAACAATACCAAGAGATTTTGGATCTGAGTTTTCCCAGTTTTCTAGATTCACTAACCATTCTTCAAATGCGTCTTCGTCGGGTTCTGCAGAAATTATCCCTTCAATGAGGAGCCTTCGATGTAGGTTCAATTCCTCTTTATCACATATCTCATCCAAAAAATGATCCATCAGTTCATTAGTTAAGGATTCCCCTATGTAATTGGCTATGGTATCAACATCTTCATGAATTTTGTCTTTTTCAGTGGGTCCCTTAACCTGGAGAACATGATCCGAGATTTGATCCTGCGGGATCTGATTTGAATATTCTTCCAAACCCTTTGTTTCAATTGAGATAGAGTAGTTTGGTTGAAAGATTATTTTGGACTCTGGAGGTTCTAAATTTACAGGAATTCCTATTATAGGGGCTTGAATTATTGTTTATGGATGAGAGGAACTTTTTAAAATGGTAGGAGGGATATTAGGGCAAGTAGAGAGCTTAAGTTCTGGATCAACATGTGATACAACACAGGGAGGAGTGAGCACATTAGGTAAAGATGGTTGATCAAGAGGGGTTTTGCATATATTGAGGGTTTGGAGATTGGTAGCAGGGGTCAATTCAGGGGAGGAAACATACTAGTTGGCATCTGTTGTTGGGGTAACTAGAAAGCCACCTTTGTCTTCAGCAAAAGTGATATTGAGCTTGTAGGGTTTGGTGGATTTCGATATAAAATTATTTGTAGGCCGAGGAGTTGCTTCACCAGTTGGGATATCTAGTTCATCTGTATCTAGGTAAGCATGAGAAATAGTTGGGTTGATTATGTGGGTGGAGGTTTTACCTTTAATGATAATAGGTTTAAGAGTTTTTACATTTAGATTCATTCTAACAATAATTACTTTTTCGTAATACAAGAATTTTGTATCAACAAACCCTACGAATTTACCATATAGATTCCCAATTTTCCTAAGAATTTCATCATTTAGGAATTCAACTGGCATGTTTTTTAGTAAAATAACTCTTTCAACTAAAAAATCTTTTAAGTTAAGAGGATTAAAAAAAGGAGCCCAATCTAGCACTGTAAAACTGATGTTTTTGTAACTAGGGCAACCTACGCGAAGCAATTTTGCTTTAAGGTCTTTATTGTTGCATATCAAACAAGTGAAATTCTCAAGAAGGATAACCATACTTACCTTATTATTTAGCTTATGTTCAAGCCGGGACGCGATGCGTTCAGGGGAAGAACCGGCTCCATTCCATCTACAGAACACCCCATAAGATTCACAGATCTCTTGAGTTTTTTCCATTAAGCCATCGGAGATTTCCAAGGGAATCGTATCCTCAGCAGGGTATCTGTTAGAGAATGGTGTACTTCTTCGGTGAGGAGTATAGGTTGCATTAGTGGGTATTGAAGAAGGTGGAGAGTCGTAAGAGAGATGAATGGGCATGTTTGTCTGTTGAGGGATGTTAGAAAGGTTTCTTCGATGCGGTGGGGAGTAAGTCAATTGAGGGGGTATGTGATTTTTGAGGGTTTGGGAGAATGACTCGGTTGAATGGAGGGATCAAGATGTCGAATCCCAGAGGGTTTCTGCAATTTAGGGTTAGTGCGCTTATGAGGAGGGGAATATTTTAGGTTGTTTGGATTTTGATTTAAATCCAGAGGTCGAAGGCATGAGAAACTGTTATTAATGGGTAATGAAAAGACAAAATTTTGAGGGCGAGGGTTTGAAGCAAATTTATTATTTTGACGGACCCGGTTGGCATTTTGAAATTGAGTAGGAATCCATGGATCTGCCAAAACTGAAAGGTGTCTTTCCCGTGAAAAAACCCTAGGAGGAGCCCTAGGGGAAAAGAATGCAGAGTCTTCCTTGAGCTTATTTGAGAACGACAGATTTTCATTGAAACCTGAAAAAGATAGATCTGAAGGAGGGCGAGAGCCTTTCAGAGCATATCTTGTCTTCGAGAAGAAACGCAGTTGAGTCCAACGAATCGATAGTGCAGAGTCAAAAATTCAGTCGCGAGAGCAGAGCCATTTTTCCTTACGAAAATGTTACATTAACTGATATCCTTCTCATTTATAAGTACTTAGATGTTTAGTTATTTTGTATAACTCTAATATTCATTTAACAATTATAATTGCAAGGTTTTATTTTGATAGACTTTTCCAAATTCCTTTGTTATCTTTCCATAGGCTATGCCAAAGTTTAAAAAAGACGTCACTTATCAACTAGACCATATCAATGTTCAAGCTTGTGATCTTCAAATTGATCAACACATCTAAGTTACATCTCTTGAACAAAAGATTTATAATATTCACAATTCTAGATGCCCATATGATTTATTTGTTGTTGCTATTATTGATGTTATTGTTCTCTTATAGCTTTTTGGGTAGATTTGGTAAAAAAAATTAATTAATATGTTGATTTTCAACTAGAACTATTAAATAATTATTATAAGACTCTAAAGGGACTAGAGGGTTTGATTATTTTTTATTCCTAAAGGGACTACAAGCTTTGGTTATTTTTTATTCCTAGACATACTTTTGAGAGATTGTATTCGTGAAGTAATTATACACAACCTGTAATGAAGTGTGAAAAGCATGAAGTAATGATGTTCTATCACCATTGTGTGCTTATCATATATCCATTGATTCAATTATGTACTCCCACCATTATATCCTCATCATAAAGGCATTCATTTACATTAAAAAAATTGTTTGCTATAGAGGAAGGAGAGTATCATTTGGAATTTAGTTCTCACCGACAATCCTGCATATAAAGAAAATAATTAAATTTGTTCAAATAATTTTATAATGATTGTGGATTATTTTATCATTTACCATCAAAATCTTGAGAATTCTGAAGTATAAAGGTCCACACCATTAAGTCCTTAATTTAATCTAAACCACAAGAAACGAATAAAGGTGGGGCCCCATGGAGAGAAAGTGAGCTCTTGGAATGTTGAAATTCGTTGGCACGTGGGCCCCATTGACTGGATCGTGATAAAGACAACAAACATATTATTTTTAGTCCAAACTAGATCGCGATTTCCCAATCAAAGACACGCGTTAACTGCCATAAAATGCTCCGATTCCGCCTGCCACGCGGATAATTTCAAACTCGTCTCCTTCAAATGACGGCCAAAAGTGGGAAAATTATATCCCATAATAACGACCGGCCGGCTAATACGTCGCCTTCCATTCAATCCAATAAGCGGTACATTCGAAGCCTTGACATTAAATGTTAGTTGATGGTCGTGTGAATAGGTAGTTTTAGGATCTTTGTGAGGTTGAAATTGGAATGGCCACATTTTGTTTTATGCTAGGGTATGAACATGATTTCACATTTTGTTTTATATTTTTGGTCTTAGAACATGATTTCACTTATTGAATGTGTTGTCTTTGACTCGATTCTAATTGATTTTTAAAAGGTTCTTGGTATACTATGAAGTTGAAAGGTTTGTAAAGAATCCAATTAGGGATCACGTCATGTCGAGTGCAAGGTCCCAACATCATAAGAGATAGACTAGGATTGTGCCCTTGGCAAATTTGGCGGAAGGGATGCCCCTCAGTCCTTGGCTCTTAGCTGATGAGGTTCAACCTAAGGCTCATGCTTGCATATTGAGTAGCTAAAAACAATTGTGTGGACCAAGAATCATGCATAAAAAATAAAATAAAAAAATTTAAATGATTTTCACTTCTTAATTTATTGGTCTTTTTTTGGGATTTGAAAATATAGGTACATATTAGTCATTTTTACAACACAAATTTGACCTTCGTGTTTCAAAATTCAAAATTTATATTGAGCCCTAGTCCATTCATTTTCAAGTAATGATTATTTTTTAATGTAATCAAATTTCTACAATCCATTAGAATTGCAAGTAACAACTTCTAGATTTGATTGTGTAGCTATTTTAAACATCAATGTTTTAGATCACACTATGTGATCCATCATCAGGGTGAAAGAGAGTGCAAGAGATTCGAGATGCAAGTCTGGTCTCTTGCACTCTCTTTCTTCCTAATGATGGATCACAGAGTGTGATCTGAAACATTGATGTTAAAAATAACTACACAATCAAATCGAGAAGCTGCTACTTGCAATGATTATTTTTATCGTACCAGAGCCAAAACATTCAAAAAGAGAATTTAGGTAAATCTTCAATAAGTACATTAGACTATTTGCAATTGCCATCAATGAAAAAGAGACACACCTAGGATCGACTCAGCCAAAGAAAAACATATCATGATGGATCCACTCATTGATTATTATTCAACTTTCCACATTAGCTCTTGAATCAACATATGATAAAATCTTAGCACTCTCACTAAGTCAATCCAATATTCATTGCATTATATTCCACTAGCTCATAAAGTCTCAACTCTTAATTATAATATTATCGTAGTAACATTGACATGCTTATATTGTTGCTTAATATCTTCCATCTCTCCTCATAATTGCTAAATCATGTTCAAAAGGGCTTATGATAGGTACATATTAGTCATTTTTACAACACAAATTTGGCCTTCGTGTTTCAAAATTCAAAATTTATATTGAGTCCTAGTCCATTCATTTTCAAGTAATGATTATTTTTTAATGTAATCAAATTTCTACAATCCATTAGAATTGCAAGTAACAACTTCTAGATTTGATTGTGTAGTTATTTTAAACATCAACATTTCGGATCACACTCTGTGATCCATCATCATGGTGAAAGAGAGTGCGAGAGATTAGAGATGCAAGTCTAATCTCTTGCACTCTCTTTCTTCCTGATGATGGATCACAAAGTGTGATCTGAAACATTGATGTTAAAAATAACTACACAATCAAATCGAGAAGCTGCTACTTGCAATGATTATTTTTATCGTACCTGAGCCAAAACATTCAAAAATAGAATTTAGGTAAATCTTCGATAAGTACATTATATTATTTGCACTTTTCATCAATGAAAAAGAGACACACCTAGGATCGACTCAGCCAAAGAAAAACATATCATGATGGATCCACTCATTGATTATTATTCGACATTCCACATTAGCTCTTGAATCAATATATGATATAATCTTAGCACTCTCACTAAGTCAATCCAATATTCATTGCATTATATTCCACTAGCTCATAAAGTCTCAACTCTTAATTATAATACTATCGTAGTAACATTGGCATGCTTATATTGTTGCTTATTATCTTCCATCTCTCCTCATAATTGCTAAATCATGTTCAAAAGGGCTTATAATAAGTAAAAGATCCCCATTCAACGATTCCCCAAACAAACATGTAAACATCGCTAATCTCTTATTGTAAATTTGGACATTAATGTACATCTCTATTTTTGCAAGTATAGAAGCTCTACAAGTCACAAGTTCATTTTTGTGGATCAAAGATCATTTTTGCACACTAGGTTTAGATTTTCTAGGTTTGAAGGTCATTTCCACTCACATAAAATTTTCCCAAGTTTACAAGAAATTTTAGATTTCATAAATCTCAAATATCTCTATCAACTCATCCTAGATTTGAAATCATAATTCAAGTAGCAATCTTTTAGTTATTGTTAGATTTATCCATCTTCATCAATATCAAGGCATGCATTTATCATTTATTGCTTCATTCTACTTTTAGATCTGAACATCTACACATAATCTATCTCTATCCCTTTAGCTAGGGTGAATTATTTATCATTTATTTGTCCTAAATATTTGTGTAGCATTATTTCATTCTTAACATTTTGTTGAATTGGACATTTCAACCCCTTTAAGATTTTGACCTTCTTGTTGAACACACCACAAGAATGAGACGGGGGGGTGATTTAGTGTTTGTGACAATCAATCTTGATTGTCACAAACACTTATCACTTATCTTTATCCAAGTAACCATCGATGGAAGATATTTCCATGAACACTAGAATTTTATGTGAAAAATCCAATGAGGGAAAAACTAGGTGAGAATCAAACTCATAATATAAATAATTTGAATAAAATGTTTTAGACATGAGGCCAAGGAGCTTAGTACTATGAAAATAACTTGTTGACTAAGGCACACTACCTTAGGGATAAAAGAAAGAACTTGCAAACCACTAAGGATCACTTCCTTTAGGGAAAGATACAAAAATGTACAAGCTACCAAAAGAACTCACTGTCTTTAAGCAAAAATGGTGAAATGGTGAATTTAAAATATGTAAGATCTCTTAATCATGTCAAACACTTTCTACCAAAAACTTTGTCAACTCTGAAAGATATTATCAATTCACACCTCTGCTCTTCTACATTCGCATCTAGTTGATTTCACATTCAATCCACACTCAATCCATGCTTAACTCAAAACCTCTGGTTGCCTTTATATATCAACTTGATCATCAAACACTTCAACTAGGTCGACCATGGTAAGGATAATTAACATTTAGATAAAGTCAACCACCATGAATAATTTCACATAATCTAGTCCACCCGAGGAGATAAAGGGGACCCAAATACATCATAACACACCTCCCTCAATTCAATTAATTGAAACGCTCACAACCCAACATCCTCCATTAGTGATGTCAAACATAATGTGTAGAAAAAATATTAAAACATGTTAACCAATCGACTCAAAATCATTCTTTAATGCACATATCATTATGTAGATCTAACCACAAAACGATAGGATCCATATCAAACTCATAACTTTTCCTCCAAAGTATATCCAAACTAAAAGATCATTAATCAAATCAACATAACCTAGTGAGTTGGGGAAAGACCAACATATAAAATGATACCAAACACAGAGAAACATATCTTCACTCGTAGAGCAAAACCAACATAAGATATCTGAACTAGAATACTGCACAAATTTTTATTTCCATAAAATGCTCCCAATCAAACACACATGTTAACTGCCATAAAATGCTCTAAGTTTGCCTGCCACACAGATAATTTCAAACTCATCTCTTTAGAAAGATGACCAAAAGTGAGAAAATTATATCTCATTATAACAACCCATCAATGAATCTGTCGCCTTCCATTCAATCCAAAAAAGTGTTACATTCGAAGTCTTGATATTAAATGTTAGTTGATGGTCATTTGAATAGGTAGTTTTAGGATCTTTGTGAGGTTGAAAATTGCAATGACCACAATTTATTTTATGCTAGGGTATTCTATATGTTTGGTATTTTAACATGATTTCACTTAATTCAATGTTATCTTTGACTCAACTGTAATTAATTTTTAAAAGGTTCTTGGTCTTCTATGAATTCGAAAGGTATATAAAGAGTTTATGAGGGATCAAGTCTTGTTGAGTGCAAGGTTTCAACATCATAGAAATGAGGTTGGGATCGTGTCCTTGGTGAATTTTGTGGAACGGATGCTCCTCAATCTAGCTCTTAGTCGATGAGGTTCAATCTTAGGCTCGTACTTGCGTATCAAGCAACTAAAACTGAGTTTGTGGATGAAAATCATCCATAAAAAATAAAATAAAAAATATTGTGTATTTAAATGGTTTTTACTTCTTAATTTATTGGTCTTTTTATTTGGGTTGAAAATATAGGTATATATTAGTCATTTATGCAACACAAATGTGGCCTTCATGTTTCAAAATTCAAAATGTATATTGAGCCCAAGTCAATTTATTTTCAATTAATGATTACTTATCCTTTCCAAGCTAAAAATTTCAAAAAGAGCACTTAGGTCAATCATCAATAGGTACATCAGATTATTTGCAACTACCATCAATGCAAAAGAGACACAACTAGGATCCACTCAGCCAAAGAAAAACATATCATGATGGATACACTCATTGATTATTATTCAACATTCCACATCAATTCTTTAATCAACATATGATAAAATCTTAGCACTCCAACTAGGCCAGGCCAATATTCATTGTATTATATTCCACTAGATCATAAAGTCTCAAATCTTAATTATAACATTATCATAGTAACATTGGCATACTTATATTGTTTCTTATTATCTTCCAACTCTACTGATAATTGCTAAATCATGTTCAAAAGGGCTTATGATAAGTAAACAATCCTCATTCAACAATTCCACAAAGAAATTCTTCATCGTCGATAATATTTTATTATAAATTTAAACATTAATGTACATCTCTATTTTTTCAAGTACATAAGATTTACAAGTCACAAGTTCATTTTTGTGGATTAAATATCATTTGTTTCATAGTAGGTTTAGATTTTCTAGGTTTGCAGATCATTTCCACTCACACAAAATTTCTCCAAGTTTACAAGCATTTTTAGATTTCATAAATCTCAATTATCTCTATCAACGCGTCCTAGATTTGCAATCATAATTCAAGTAGCAATCTTTTAGTTATTGTCAAATTCATCCTATCTTCATCAATATCAAGGCATGCATTTATCATTTATTATTTCAGTTTACTTTTAGATTTGAACATGTACACATAATTTATCTCAATCCCTTTAGCTAGGGTGAATTATTTATTACTTATTTACATTTATCTATCCTAAATATTTAGTAGGAATGTTTTTTTCTTAATATTTTGGTGAATTGGACATTTTAGCCCCTTTAGGATTATGACCTTCTTGTTGAACACACCACAAGACCGAAAGGGGGGTGAATCAGTCTTGAAAAAAACTTAAAAATTTTTGTCACAAAAACTTATCACTTTTCTTTATCCAACTAACCATTAATGAAATATATTGCAATGAACACACATATACATGAACACTAGACTTTTACATGGAAAACCCAATGAGGGAAAAACCACGGTGAGAATCAAATTCACAATATAAATAACTTGAATACAATGTTTTATGACTAAGGCCAAGGAACTCACTGCTCCAAAAATAACTTGTTGAATAAGGTGCACAACCTTGGGGAAAGAGACAAGAACTTCAAACCATTGAGGATCACCTCCTTTAGAGCAAGACAGTAAACTGTACACGCTGCCAAAAGAACTTTGTTGAGTGTTGTGTTTACACGATGTAACAGTTAGGAATGAGTGATACAAATTCTCCTCTTGAAAGAGTAATGGGGTTACTCCCAAGGTTCTCAGTGGTCGTGGTATAGCCACGTGGAGACTCAATTGAAGATGAATGTGAATTTTCACAAGGAACCCTTAGTTGGTTCGTTTCAAATGAAGCTCGAAACAAATCTATTAAAACATTTTTTTTTGTTTTTTATGATTTTCCAAATGCATGAAATTCCTAGCAATACTATTTAAACCAGAATTTAATATGAATTCTATAACCAAATTTCCAAAAAAATAATCAAAAGAATGAGAGTAACAAGATATTTCAAGCAAATTACTAAAAGCAAACTCGTAACAGACAACAATCATCAATGAATCAATATTGTGAATTAAATATCAAAGAGATGGAAAATCCATAAAATATAAATTAGAATAACTCACGATTCATATGGGGTGGATGAAAATGTCAATGTAATTTCAGTAAGAATGGAAGATTTCTCAAAATTCATCAAATCGTGGAGCTACCCAGATGTACCCACACACGAGACAAATTTCTCCTCAAGAAAAAATAAATATTCTCTCCAAATATTCACCACACCAAGTAGATTCACCAACAATTAATACCCAACTATCAATTTGCAGAAATAATCACAAAGGAAACACATTTGGTTCTTGGAATTATGAAAATAAATTCTCAAAATTTCACATAGATGGCAGATTTTCTCACCGTGAATGCAACACCAAAATGTATGAAGTTTCTATTGTAAAATATTTGATCCTAATTACATTTTAGACAAGATTTTATATAGATATTATATTCATGAATTATGAATCTCGTAACTAGGGTTTCCAGCCATGCAAAAATGGTGAAATAAAAATAAATCTAAAGTTTAACTACAAAAAAACACTCCTAAACCTTTAGTTATTTTTCTGACATGGATTTCCATCCATTATTACATCAAAATCATGCAAAAAATGAGCTCCAGTTGCATCTGGACTTGTAGAGGAAGATTGTAGTTCCATCATTTTTTGCAAAAAATGTCTTCATATTGGGCCCAAACTTTTATCCTAACGGCCAAAATTGATGGATAAATGTGATGATGTGTCATATAATTGATTGAGAACTCTCTAGAAGCCAAAATGAACCATAACATGTGATCTACAACCTCAAAAAATTGACTTTTGCTCAAAAACATGATTTTATGCATTTTCAGGGTTGCAAGGACTTTGAATCTTGAATGCCCGACTGCCTTTGGATATGACTGAAGATTAAAATAATAATGAACACATATTAAATCAACACTTAGTGTCAAGGAAGCACATTCGAATAAGCTTCTTGAAATCTTTCAATAACTTCATCAATTTCACCAAAATCGGGAAGTTTCGTGAACTTTAAGTGAGCTTGTTGCCTCTTCTTGGAAAACATAAGTTGAGAACCAAACCTTTGTACCTCTTCAACATGATTCATTTTGTCCCTCATATCTTCGTTTACAAAGAATATTTATGGTATATCATCTTCCGTGTTCAATTTAGACACAATCCCCATGAATTGTTGAACAATATTTTTGTGGAGTATAATTTTTCTTGGTCCTCATCTTGATATATTTGCAAATCAGTTCCATAAAAGAATTTTTCTATCTCTTCAACCCATAAAAAGATGTCTTTTCTTTTCTTTTCAATTGTCCCTCCTTGTGAGGGTGTATTAAGTATTCATTGTTTATGATGTCGTATATATTTGCAGTGCTCTCAAAATATCCCTGAAATCATGTGGTTATCCAATTCAACATGCTTGTAATGACTCCAATCGGAACTCAGCCAATAAATCTTAGTTTCAGGTATCATTCTTTAGATATATTTGTGATTCAGTAGACCAAAATTGAAGACCTTCCATATCACCAATGAAAAGACACTACCATATCCAATTTCCATGTATAGCTTTCTTACAAGATGGATTTTTTGGTGGTTTTGGCTAAGAAATACCCCTGCCCTCTATCAAGAACAAGTTGGGGCGAACTACCTATCAGGAACAACCCCAACAAAACACTAACCCCTGACACAAGGACGCAAAGGAAACCAAAACAAAGAATCAAACAAGATAAATAAAATAAATAAAATAAATCTAACCTACTATAATACATGGGGCAATAAAATACACAAATTTCAAAACCCAAAATAATGTTTGATAAACTGGTCATTCACTTTCAATGAAACCGATTCCCCATCCAAGGTACTTATTGTAAAGGTATTCTCCCCCATAATCTCTACAATTTGATACGGGTCGGTCCGCATTTTTTTGAATTTGGTGTGGCTACCTGGCTTTTCTTTTCCCTTATCCCACATGAGGACAAGATCGAAAATCCTAAAGGCTTTGATTGTGGCTCTTTTATCAAACTAGCGCTTGACTATAGCATGATGTTTGGATACTTGTTCTAAATATGTTGTTCTACTTTCCTCAATATCAAGTAGGATCATGAGCCTAGTCTGAACCCTATCCTCACCTTCAAAGTAACTGGTCATGAATTGGAATACCGAGATTTTCAGGTTCATTGGAAAAATGGGTTACAAACCATATAATACCTAGTAAGGGTATCTCCCTACAGAATTTTTTATCCTTACACGGTCAATCCGTAGGGCGTATTTCAATCGAGTATGCCAATCCCTCATGTTATTGTCTAAAAGATGTTTAATCATAGTTGTCAAATTTTTATTTGTGGACTCTACCATGTCATTCCCTTGCAGATAGAAATTGGAAGAGAATTTGAGAATTACCTGGTTCTCGAAGGCCCATTGCGTAAGTGAAGTAGATGAAAAAAAAGGTGCATTATCACATACCAGATAAAAGGGCATACCAAACCTCATCACAATGTATTCCTCCATTAATTTATTCACCACTTTAGTTGTGCAGTTCTTGAGTGTCTGGGATTTAGTCCAATGTATGCAGTAGTCTTTTGCTGTTAGAATATATCAATGACCAGCAGAGGATGGTGGATTGATTGTCCCAACAAAGCCTTAACCCCACTAGGTGAATGGTCTCACTTCATACACCTGTTGTAGGGGCATTACGAGATTTTGTGGGTAGTGCTTGTTTGACAGGTATGAAAATACCTCATGTGTTCATTAGTGTCTTTGAATAGGGTCATCTAATAATATCCCGATCTCATAATCTAGTGAGCTATAGCTTCAATAGATCCATGGTTTGTACCATACTTGTCATGAAAATTTGTCAAGACCTAATTTGCTTCATCCCGGTTAAAGCACCTTAAATACAACCCATCATAGTTGTGTTTGTATAATTGTCCATTTTTCAACATATAGGAGATGCATTTAATCCTCAAAGCTCTCATTTGTGAGCTATTTAATCCTTCCGAATAGAGATTTTGGAGAAGCTAGTATACCACATCTTGATACCGAATATATGAAATAACCCCTTGATCTGTGTAAGTCTGACACACTAACCCTTCTTCCATCATTGCCATCATCTTCGTTAGGCTTTGGTCTCTTACCAATTTCATAGAATGAATCTCAAGGTCAAACATACCGAGCACTTTACTCCTCAAAATGTAATGTTGAAACTTCTTCACAACTTTTACTAGAGAAAATGATTGGTTATCCAAATTCGGGTATCTTATCTCAACATTTTTAAGAGGACAAATCATAAATGCAATTAGACTTTCATTTTCACCATCTTTCTTTTGAGTGAGGATCCCTCCGCATGAATGTTCTAAAGCGAATGAGTATACCTTAAAAGGTACAATGTAATTTGGGCTAGCTAGGATGGGTTCTGTAGTGATGGAAACCTTGATTTATTAAAATGTCTTCTTGACTGGGGTTTACCCCTCTATTTTAGCCTCCTTTTGTATCAGATCATTCAGCAGTTTCACTATCTCAGCAAAACCACTTATGAATTTTCTCACAAAATTTGTCTTACCAAAGAATGATTTGTGCTCCTTCTTTCCATTAGGTGGGACCAACTTCAATATAGCATTCACTTGATCTTGATTGATGTATATTATCGCTTCTGAAATTATGGGGCCAAGCAACTTCCCTTCTGCAACTTCAAACTCACACTTCTTGGGGTTGAGCGAGATCCCATATCGTCTGCACCTTTTGAATACCTTACAAAATTCATATATATGGTCAGCTCGGTCTTTTGAAAAGACCATCAAATAATCCTTATAAATGATGATACATTTCTCAAATAAACCTTTGAAGGTGACATCCATTGCTCTCTAAAATTTTTCTCCAGTGTTGTTCAAACTGAAAGGCATCTGACGATAAGTAAACGTTCCCCATTTAATGGTGAATGGTGTCTTTAATCTATCTTCTTCTTGCACGATCACCTGATTATACCCTAAATAACCATCCAGTAATGACAACATTTGCAAACCATTCACCACCTATAACACCTCATATAGAGATGGCAGTGGTAATTGTCTTTCTAGGAGGCTCGGTTTAAATTCTAGAAGTCAATACATAACCTTATTTCCCCGTTATTCTTCCTCATGGGAATTAATTTTGTGACCCATGTAGAGTGTTGGATTGAGAAAATGATTTTTGCATCCAAAAACTTTTTAACTTCTTTCTTTATGAGTGGTTCTCTCATGAGATTGACTCACCTCTGCCTCTACCAGAAAGGATTGGCATTCAGCTTCAGTGGGATGTTGTACACTATGACTGGGGTGTCATAAGTTTTTAATTCTTCATAACTCCATGCTATGATGTCTCGGTATTTAGTAAGGAGTTGTACCACTCTTCTCTTTTCATCCTCGGTCCCAACCTTCCCGATGTGAACTTCTCTCGGGTCATCATCAGTTCCCAAAGTATATATCTCACATTCATTGACTCTAAACCATGGGTCTGGTCTTCTCTTTATAACTAATTCATCCTTTTCGAAGATCCTTTCTAATGCTACCATCCCCTTGGGGATAGCATTAGTTTTCATATTTACACTTCAGTGATCATCTTTCTCCTTGGATTACTCTAGTTCCTCGTTAATGACTTGTTTTTCAAACACTCCTGCACTCATGATAAATTCAAGGATATGTTGATAATCTTGGAATACTTGAAAATTGGTAATGTTGTCAGGAATCATTGGGGTAGCAACCAATTCGACTGAGAATATTTTCAATTCAAATTTTTCTGTGGGGTGTAGTGAACTAGCTGACACTACAAGTGTGTTGATGACGACATTACTTCTCCTTGGAATAGTCTTGATGTTGAATGCCTCAAAATCCTTAATCAAATCCCAAACACGATTCTCATATGCTATCAACATTTTTTTATTGCATGAATATTAGTTGCGGACCTCCTTGATGGTCAACTGAAAGTCACCTTCCACCACTAGAGTTGTGATTTTATTTTCATGCGCCATAAGGAGGCCACATACCAACACCTAATATTATACCACATTGTTAGTACATATAAATTGCAACCTATATGCTGCATAAAAGGACTTACCTCTTGGATTTATCAATTCGATGCCATCCCCGACTCCTTGCTTACACTTAGAGCCCTCAAATCTCAACTTCCATACTTGGTGTTGCTTAGCGGGCTTCGATTTAAGTTCAGATTTGGTTTGAGTTCTCGATATCTCTGATTTTGAAGTGTGGTCTAAGAAATCTCCTGACAGAGTTTGGTTTCCAGCAGGGAAGATCTTGTCAAGATTAGAGCCCTAGCTTGGATCGCTATCCACTTGGATCACTTTTCCTTTTTTTCCTTCACCTTAACATCCTTAGGTGGTTGGGGTTTCTCATAAGCCGGTAGGAAACCATCATCTGATGAACTCCATTCATTGTCCACACTATGCGTGAGACTTTTTCCATCTGAGTATGATTCGTCACCTTCTTCTTGAACCATTTTTTGAGGCATATAATTTGGTGGTGAACTACCTTTGCCCGACGAAGCATCACTAAGAGTGTCCAACGCAAGACTCTCACCCCTTGGTCCTAGACCTTGAACATGTTCATTTGGTTGGGTGATTTGGGTCAACACCCTTGATAGCGAATCTTGGAAACTCACACATGTGAATTTAGAATGGCCCAAATGGTGCAATCAAGAATATCCTTGCAATAATAGTATGTTAGGATCCGCAACCTGACCCAAGTATTTCAAGTTTTTGGTCATATTTTTAATGAAATATTAAAATATTTCTTTGTCAACATGAAACTCATGTAAGCCTTTCATGAGACTATCATTGGAATCATCAGTCTCCTTGATTTAGAACATAAGGATTTTTTCCAATTGATATACACCCAAATTTGATTAGGTAAACAACACTTCATTTGGGGCATTGTAAATTATAATCATCTTCTTATGCTTAGGCTTAGCATCAATCTTGATATGATTATTTAATCCCTTCAAGGATATCCATAGCTAAGTAAAATCAGTAGAGATCCAACCTCTTAAACACTTGGTTCATTCTCTACTCAACAACAGCCTGTAAGTTTGAGGAATGTCAACATGTATATCAATATGTTCTTGCATCCTTGGACCAACAACAAGTTGAATAAGCACATCTTTCAACACACCAATAACCTTGACCTCTATTTTGTCCAACTATATTAACACTCTATCTCTGGTCTGAGGAACCATCCCTAACTTCTAGCAGATAGAGAGTGACATATCATTACATGAATCCCCTAATTCGATCAAGCAGTTATGCAAATTTTTACAAAATATACATTGAATCGATAGGAATGGGAGCACCTCCAACTTATCCTTAAACATTGCAGGGAACACCTCTGAAGTGTTCACATTTGATGTGGGATCCCATATGTTGTTGGTTGTTTTACTTTGTTTATAATGGTCCATGGACTTCAAGAGTGATTCCCTTTGAGAAGGGAAATCTCGTAACATATCAAACATTGAGATATTTGCCTTTGTCCTTTTAAGTTCCTCAATAACACTATACTTTACAGTGGACCAAGCCAGGTTTCTGAGCATAGTGGGTACACTCAATGGTAATGAATAAGAAAAATTTGGCCCCTTTGGGGGTGTAGGATTATTTCTAGCGCACAGATCCGGTGGTGTTGCTTGCATCCCTGGGGGAATACCATCGGTCAAAGGTTCTTTTCGACTCCTCAAGTTATAAGTGCTCCAGTTGTTATTCTGGAATGTGTGAACCTCAGAGTATTTATGATCCTTTTTGGAAATACAAATTCTTCCCTCTGTGTATTATTTCCAAAACCTTCCCCTATCTCAAGTTCATAGGAATCAATAACATTGCATTGAACTGAATAGGGGGATCATCAGAGCCAAGAGCTTGTTGATTACACATATCATTTATATACCCATTGTCATTATGGCATGCATTTGTACTTCACGCAAAGTTAACATCAACACATTCATACACATTAGCATTATTAGAAGGTATACTACCATTTTTGGGTCAGGTATTCCAAGGTTTGCTAGGTCTTTGCTGCCCAAATCCTTTATCTTGCATGTTATTGTTGTAATTGTTATAACTTTGATTTTGGTTCTAAGGATAAGACTTTGCGACAGCAGTTTGTCTTTGGTAATTTCCTTGGTTTTGAGATGGATTGAGTTTCATCCTAGTGTGCTCATTGGTCAATTGAGACAAAGTCTTTTTCATGGCATCCAACTCAAATGCTAAGTGATTTTCAAGCTCACTGGGAGGTACAGTTCATTGCTCAAAAAAGGTTGTCTTATGGGCCTCATAGCCTGGATATGTGATAGTCGATGATGGCGCAACGAGCTGTTGGGTTGGTATGAGATTGAGAAATGGGGTATGATTGCTTAAGGCATGGTTAATGGATGGGAATGTGTTCATAGTGGAAGTGTTACCAAATGACGGTAGAGTACCAAAATTTCATCCAGTTTGCGAATCCATCTACTGTGTGAAGGATGGTTTTGTCGCATACCTTTTCTAAGGTATCTATATCTGCAGTTGGGAGCCTTCTCAAGAAAATTATAGTCAATGGATCTAAGGATCTTAGGTACACTTGTATCGCAGCAGGTGCAAACATATGTAAGGAGCTTCAAGCTTTTGGTACATCTTGTGGAAATGATGGTTAAACATAACAATAGGCTTGTTTGGCTCTTTTTTAGCTGAGGTAAGTTGGTGGTGGAGATTAGCAGGATCCACATAAAATTTAAATTAATTTAGAAATTTGGTTTCAAACTCAACCAATGTGGTGATGGATCCTCTATGAAAATGTAGATACTAGTTGTAGGAAAACTTGCAAAGCGTATATGGGAATAGGCAGCATACGACATCCTTATGCACAATTTCCTTATGGTTGCATATTTCTATAAAAACATGAATGTGTTTTTCTACTGTCTTAGATTCACCATATACAAATTTGGTATAAAAATTCTTAGGATTCTTAGGAAACTCGTGCAATTGGCCAACTATGTTCAATGGGGAACTTTGAGCCTTAGCAAAGAAATCCATTTTAATAGGTGGTGGCAAATTTTGATTTTGACTAATGGTTGTCATATCGACTGAGGTAGTAATACGTGATTGTTGGGAAAGTGGGTTTTACAGACCAGTTGGGTGATGAGGGTAATTATCTTTGATTTTACCTTATCACCGCGATTCTTGAGATGGTGGGTAAGTTCAATGAACTCGCCACTCTTCAAAGATGATCTAAGTACTCGCTTGAACCTCTCTAGTGAGAAAGATATGATATTCTCCAGCCTTTTGTTCAAAGGCCCTCCTTCTAGTGCCACTTCTATTGAGCGTTGTGTTTACACAATGTAACAGTTAGGAATGAGTGATACATATTCCCCACTTGAAAGAGTAACGAGGTTACTCCCAAGGTTCTTAGTAGTCATGGTACAACCGCGTGGAGACTCAATTGAAGATAAATTTGAAAGTTCATAAGGAGGCATTTACTGGCTCGTTTCAAATAAAAATGGAACAAAATATCTTTAAAAACTTGTTTTGTTTTAATGAATCTTCAAATGCATGCAATTCCTAACCATACAATTTAAACCAGAATTTAATATGAATTCTATAAGTATCCAAATTTCCCAAAAAAATTTAAAAGAATGAGAGTAACAAGAGATTTTAAGCAAATTACTAAAATAAAACTCCTAAGAGACATCAATCACCAATGAATCAATATTGTGAATTAAATATCAAAGAGATGGAAAACCCACAAAATATAAATTATAATAACTCACGATTCATATGGGGTGGATGCAAACGTCAATGGAATTTCAGTAAGAATGGAAGATTTCTCAAAATTCATCAAATCGTGGAGCTACCCGGATGTATGCACACACGAGACAAATTTATCCTCAAGAAAAAATAAATAATATCTCCAAATATTCCCCACAACAAGTAGATTCATCAACAATTAATACAAAACTATCAATTTGTAGAAACAATCACAAAGGAAACACATCTGGTTCTTGAAATTATGAAAATAAATTCTCAAAATTTCACATAGATGGAAAATGTTCACACAATGAATGCAACACAAAAATGCATTAAGTTTCTATTGCAAGAGATCTTACCCTAATTACATTCTAGAGAAGATTTTATATAGATATTACATTCATGAATTATGAATCCTGTAACTATGGTTTCCAGCCATGCAAAAATGGTGAAATAAAAATAAATCTAAATTTTAACTACAGAAACAAACTCCTAAACCTTTACTTATTATGATGACATGGATTATCATCCATTATTATATCAAAATCATGTAAAAAATGATCTCCAATCGCATCCAGATTTGTAGAGGAAGATTGTTGTTCCACCAATTTTTACAAAAAATGCCTTTATATCAGGCCCAAACTTTGATCCTAACGCCCAAAATTGATGGAGAAAGGTGATGATGTGTCATATGACTAATTGATAACTCTCTGAAAGCCAAAAAAAACCCATACCATGCTATCTACAACCCCAAAAAATTATCTTTTGCTCAAAAACATGATATTATGCATTTTCGGGGTTGCAAGGGCTCCAAATCTTCAACGCACAGCTGGCTTTAGAGATGAATGAAGGCCAAAATACTAATCAACACATATGAAATCAAAACTTAGTGTTGAGGGAGCACATTCAGATAATCTTCTTGAAATATTTCAATAACTTCATCAATTTCACGAAAATTGAGAAGTTTCATGAACTTCAAGTGAGCTTGCTGCCTCTTTTGGAAAGACATAAACTAAGAACCAAACCTTTTTATCTCTTTGACATGATTCATTATCTCCCTCACATCTTCCTTTATATAGAATATTTTTTGTATATAATCCTCTGTGTTCAATGCTGCCACAATCCCCATGAATTGCTAAACAATATTTTTTGTGGAGTATTATTTTTCTTTGTCCTCATCTTGATATATTTGCAAATCATTTCCATCAAAGAAATTTTCTATCTCTTCTAACCACAAAAAGACATCATTTCTTTTATTTTTAATTTACCCTCCTTCCGAGGGCATATTAATTATTCATTGTTTATGATATCATAGATATTTGCAGCGTTCTCAAAATATCCCTGCCCGCGCTCCTTGGAGACAGGAGAGTAACTATCTTCAATTGGGATGTGGAATAATTCTTCTATGACATCTGGTATAATATCCAGGACTACATCTTCATTCTTATTCTTCAAGACTCTTTTAATAGGTATGTATTTCTCAACAAGGGTCAGGATGAGGTTTGGAGCAAGGATAGATACAAGATGCTCATCAACATTAATCAGTCTCGAGAGTACCATGGTTGTGTAAGTCAGATGAGTGACTGTAAGGTTCTACAACCTATTTCAAGAAAGAATCCCAGTCCATATGCCCAATTTTTGTATATGTAATATCACTATAGAGATTACCCATCTTGCTTGGAGCATGATAACCTTTGTATTGGCACTTCATTGGCAGGACTGTGACCATACTAAAACATTTGCACTCACAGAGAACGCTTGTCAGCAATGTTTATTGAAAGTAAAACTAATCTAAAGTAGCCAAAATAAAGAAAGCCACTCTAGGAAACCCCCAAAAAACTGTTAAAAAACCTGAAAAGGCTCAAACTTTCAAAAACCACCCTCTATTAGCCTTTTTAGAACTGTGGGGTATCACAGTTCAAAACACTTGATCCAGTCTCAGACATGTGAAACCCCGATGACGTCAATGTATCTACTGATGAAGGATTTAGAGCTTTAGGCTCCGTATTGTCTGTGAGGGTTTTAGTGTCTGACGACTCCGATCTCTCAAAGAGTGGTTTGTTAGGGATCAGGGAATCGAAGCTTCTACCTCCTTTTGGGGTTTCAGAGTCCAGTGACCCCAACAAGCCAGCTAAGATGTTCAAGGAATGCAACATGTGGTCCAAGGGATTCTTCGGGCCTTTGGGCTTCAAAATCCTGAAGACCTAGGGCTTTGATGAAAACACAAACAAAACCCCTAACAAAATATAAAACCCTAAAATTATCAAAGAAAAAGGCCTAAAACACTAACAAAAGAATGCTAAAAATAAGATCCAAGGCTAAGAGCTAAAAAAACTAACAGAAACTAGGGAAAATGAAAATGCTACCTTTGTGAAAGGGCAAACAAAAAATAAATGGTTTTGCATCCTTGTTGGATGTGTCCAATGATATATGATGCAAAAAAGGAGGCTGGAAATTCACCACTCATGAGTAGGATGCAAAGAAGATGTAGGATCTCTGAATAAGCCGAGCTAAAAGATCAAGAGCTAAAAATTGTAGAACGAAAAAAACTAAGCACCAAACCCCATTTATATAGTCATGGTGATGTCATAATCAGATGGTCAGGTTTCAGAGTGTTGGGTTATTTAGAACCCTAATATTCCAAACCCTAAATATGTCAGTCACTGGGAAGGTCAAACTTTGGGGGACTTTGGAGGTGTTAGGGTTTCAGAGTACCCCAACACTGTGAACATCCGAAAAAAGGACACCCAAACAAAAAGAAAGGATTTGGGGTTCTAATAACCCCGACACTATGAAAGTTCAAAAATGACAAAAACTACTAAAACAAGAAAAAACAAACCAAAAGCTAAACAAAAAGGGAAGGGAAACCCTAAAAGAGACAAGTAGGTGCCCAACTATCAAGAGCATGTGGGCCCACAATCTGACGCACTAGATGCCAAACTAAGCTAACCAAAAGGGGTTCTCAATTGAGACACAAAATAAAAAGAAAGGAGGTCCCCATTAGGCCAAGTATCCAAAATAAGGTGTGATTTATGAAGGCACAACAAACTCATTATCTTCAAGCATGAGCAGGGAAATGATGAATTTAAAAGATGTAGGATCTCCTGATCATGTCAAACACTTTCTGCCACAAACTCTATCAACTCTGAAAGATATTATCAATTTACACCTCTTCTCTTCTACATTTGCATCACACTGACTTCACTTTAAATCCACGGTCGATTCATACTCAACTTAAATATTTGGTCACCTTTATATATCAACATGATCATCGAACACTTCAACTAGGTCAACCACGATTAGGATAATTGAAATTTACATAAAGTCGACCATCATGAATATTGTCACTCAATGTGGTCCACCCTAGGAGATAAAGGGCACCCAAATAAATCATAACATGCATTTGTCATTTGAATTAACATAAGAACACACAACCCAACATCCTTCATTAGTGGCATCCAAAGTAACATGTAGGAAAACATTAAAATATGTTAACTAGCCAGCTCAAAATCATTCTCCAAATCACATATCGTAATGCAGATCTAACCACAATATGGTAGGATCCATATCAATCTCTTAACTCTTCCTAAAAATCATATCCGAACCAAATGGTCATTAATCAAATCAACATAATCCATTGAGATGGCTAGAGAACAATATAGATAATGATGTCAAACATAGAACAACGTAGGTTCACTTACAAAGAAAACCAACATAAGATATATGAACTGGAAAACTGCACAAATGTTAGGAACATGTCCACCAAAGTGCAAACCTAGAAATATCAATGTAGAGCAATGCAGAGCATTCTTCAAACCAATGGTGAGAACTAGCCTTACTATTAGCAAACAACCAAACATGACTTTAACCTCTGAACTTATGTGGACTTGAAAATAGGATATTGCAACATTCATAGACCATATCGATTAACTCCATAACCACAAGCAAACATATTCTTTTGTGGAGAAATGAAGACCATACTCCCATAAGGATTTCAAATACTCTTTCCTACATATTCAGCTTCCCATATTGTCACTTTCCAAATACACCACATACTGAATAGATATCACCACTAGACATCAGATAACCATCTAAGCGCTCAATGTGAAACCCCTATCAACTTCCACACATCAGACAACACATTATTTTATCAGGTTGACATCAATGCGAAAAGCTAGTTAACATCAATGACAACACTGAACACACATTGCTAACTCTTCTTCATAAATTTTTCTTTTTTCTTTTACATTTGATATTTCATATTGCTAACGTATCTTCTCATGATTATTTTTTTATCTCTTTGATCCTTACCCACCCACACTTTCTTGTACACTTTTATTTATAGATCTTTATCATAAATTTATTTTCCACCTTCTTAAACAAGCTTGCTTCATATGTCATATCATCTATGCTAATGTCATCTTTTTTTCCTATGATAGTGACCTAGCTAGTGCTTTAACCTTATACATATGTATATAAAGTTAAAGGATACATACACACATACATACATGCGCGCGCGCACACACACACACACACATATATATATATCATCTTTAAATGGAAGCACTTCCATGTTAAGACTATTTAGCCCTCCTTAGGGGGTGTTTTGGGCCATTATCATGTCGGCCTCTAATTTCTGCCCTTTTCCGTCTTCTGTGCGTGTTTAGGACCCTGATTGGGCTTCTCTGGGCACTGTTTTCCCCACCTGGCATATTTTTCGTGGGTCTTAACCCCCTGGGTCAAGGTCAACCTCAACCCTGACCTAGGTCAGGGTTGACCTTAACCTTGACCCATGTCCCCCTTTTCATTGGAAAGTGTGTCAAATGTGGGGGAAACTCAGAAGTTTATTTTCCCGCTTCTGGGTTGGCTGTTTCGGGCTTCGAAGTGGTGACTCTTAAAAAGGTATTTAATATAGGTCCACTTCTAGGAGTATGAGCCTGATTGGGATTAAATTCTCATATGTCGACCTCTCTAGAAGTTTGTTCCCTAGACTAGTATATAAGGAAGCCTTCTCCTCTCATTTTTTATCATCTACACATAATCTATCGAAGCAATCATTTATTTTCAAGCATCTACTTGGAGGCAAATCCATTATCGTCTACTTTCAAGCATCCATTGTTCTACATGATTTCAAGCTTCCAAGTGTTCAAATCAAGGTTTTCAAGTCTTCTTCTCAAGCATTCAAGTTCTCCATTGAAGATCAAGGATTCAAGCATTCAAGCCTTTGAAGGGATTTGGTTCAAGTATTCAAGATTCATCACTCAAACCCTAGATCTATCTATCATGGTGGTGTGATATTCCTTCAAGATCCTTTGTGCATCCTCAATATTCATTCATTCTTCCTTCAAGGTGGATTCCAAGCATATAATCATGGAGGTTTTTATTTAGATTTATGGTTTTTAATGTTGAGTCTAAGATTTCGTATTAACATACTTGTTTACATTTGAAATACAATTGCATATCTATTGAATATCATAGCTTTGTTGTTGGATCTACTTCTACTACTTGCTAGCATTCTCCATTTCAGTTTTGATTTTAAGGTTAATTTCTAAATCGGGGTTTGACTAAGGCAAACCCCTCCCCCAACAAACAAAACATACCCTTTTCGACAAAATTTTGGGATCCACGAACATAATTTTTGTCGGAGCAACGCAGGTCAAGGTTGACATAAAAGGGTATAATTGTGCCCCCGTATTTGGGTCAAGGACTACCATGGACTACCAATGGCGAGCATCAAATATGGTACACATAATCAATACATGGGAAAATTGCATAGCATGTGGTAGATATGTACACATAGCTGCAAACTACATGAGAAAATGGATACGAAGGTCTAGAAATTGGACTAACCCCGGAATGACATGCTTACACTGTCATAGGGTCAGTCATCTAAGAAAGGGCTGTCGAGACCGAGTGACAATGACAAGCACTTTTGCCAATGGCAATACCATTGAAGAAATCAGTAAGATGAGAAACAAAATGTGGAGGAAAGCTACAAACAAAGATGATGCTAGACTGAGCACTATAATTGGTGACACCTCATCCAATGGATTTGGTGATATCACCACCCCCACCTAAGAAGAACAAGTAAGTATGGAACTGCACTATACCAAGTTATATTTTACATCAGTTCAAACATACATTGATAATATGCCAAATTAGCATGAATAAAGATGCACTATGGTATTACTTGTTATGAATTTGTAAATTCAATCTCATTGGTCAATACATAAAAAGAATCATCAGTATACATATAGAATCCAAGTTTTTGATGTAAACTGAGTATCGTCGGTAATCATGTAAAAGACAATGAAGTCTTCGCCAAATACTGAGCAACATCAGTGAACATATGAAAAGTGCAACCAAGTTGTCACTTACCCCAACCGTCTCATTCTCACCGAGGATGAAGTTGGTATGTTCCCCGAGTAACTACATCTTCAACCACCGAGAAGTAGGTAAAGCATTTATTACACCACTTAGGGCATCATCTATAAAAGGGTGACATAAAGCTCATTCATTCACAAAGTGATTACGAGTGAAGAGCAGAGAGAAGAAGAGCGACCAACAATGACCAGATTGCAAGGTGACTCACAAGCATATTTACGACTATTCAGACACACTCCCAAAAGCTACAACAGATCAAGTGAGTAACTAAGACTCACTGAGCTCATAGTTTATTTACGGGAAAAGCCCTAATTTCACATAAATAATGGCAACCACTTCACGAGTTTCCAAGATCAAGAATGCAAAGGATAAGAAAGTTAATCTGATCAAGAACTCTATATGTGAAGAACCTAAGTACAAATTCTTCCTCGAGGTTGCTTCACAACCTGACAATGTTGGAGCATTCTCAAGCATACCACCTAGGGTTTTTCTAGTTGAGGATGTCTGAGCCTATATCCACTGTAAGGTTGTAGAGATCGGAGATCTCGAAGTTGAGGAAGCTTATAAGAAGCTTTGCACAGATGTAAACATCGAGGATGAACATAAACACATTGAGGTAAAAGGGTTGATAAATGCCCTAATGTTCCTGAAGGAATTCAAAACCGAGTGGATTCAGATAGTTCTTAGCTGGGTACATGACCAAAATATGTGGTTGGACGAGCCAAAACTAGTCACCAATGATGTAATACACACAGTAACCAATTATCCAGTAATTGACAAGGCAAAGACACTCAAACATCCTCCTCGCTTTGACATAGAAAAGATGACAGGTGCAGTATGGGATGGAAAAGGTTTAAAGGTAAACTCCATCACCGATCCAGAACTAAAGCTTGGTGCATGTGTACTGGGATACAAGGTATTCCAAGCCAACCAATTAAACACCATAGCTTGCGGAGCAATTGACACTACACATAATATTGAGAAGAAGGGATTACAATTGGACATATTTGATCTTCTACTAAAGCAACTAGAGGAGAACATTAGGACCATTCGATCAGCAAAATCTAATTCATGTAAGTTCGGTTCACTCCTCATGTGTATATTCTTGTACTTTCAAGACTTCTTCCCATCTATCGGTAATGTCAATTGGGACACTACCCAACCAGTAACAATTCAAATTAGTGAATTTATTAAGTCACTAGGGAACAATTTTACATCAGTCATGGATGAATATGTCACTAGATTCAAAGAAAGAATGCAGAAGAGGATGAGGATGCCTGAACAATTGGTGGAACAGTATAAGGATGATATATGTTTCATAGTGGATACCGACACCACATTGATAAAACTAGTTGTACTGAGAACAACATGGTTAGCACCATTTGATTATGAAATCAACATTGACCAAGCCAAAAATGCTATTGAAGAATTATTGAATGAACCATTGGAAAAATCATTACTAAGATTTTACACCTATGAAGAAGCTAAGGCCAAAATCAAAATAGGCTTAGTTGTTAAAAAGATAGACAGAAAGAAGACCAAAATGGTAAAGACACTTGAAAAGAATCTTTCGATTAATGAAGAAGAAACAGAACAAGAAGATGACACCGAGGGACAATCACCCATCAGTGAAGGTGAAAAAGTGAGCGACTCCAAATCAGCTGAGTCTGATGCACCACTTGCAAAGAAACCAAGAACTACTATTGCATCAAGGATGAGGAGTCAAACTACAAAAGAAAATAACTCACCACCAGTTAAGAAAGGACAAGTGAGGACTTATAAAAGAAAACCTCAAATGGGGAAAACATTAGAACCAAAGAGAAGAAGAATATTAATCTGAAGCAAGGAAGATAAGGAAGACACTGAACAAGATGAACAACCTGAAAATAACAAAGTTCCTACCATAATTGATGAGGTTGCTGCATCAATCATCAAGTCAGGTAGAATATCAGGTCCTAAGATTAGACAATGGTTAAATTTGAAACCCGAGGATCAGAATAAGATAGAAGAAGCCATCATCAAGACAATGTGTGTATTAAAATATGTACCTGTACAATTTGATAAGATGACACCACAAGAACTTCAAGACACATTATCAGCAAGGTGGACATATGCACTGAATATTGAAAGACAAATAAGGGAAAGATCCCTAGTTTTAATTATGGCACCCGAGTCAAAGATGGAAGAAATTGATGAAATGATGAAGAAGCATTCAAAGAAGTTCTCAGCAAAATTGAAAGCCTACAAAGTACTACAGAGAAGCTTAATAGAGGTTGAAAAAGAAAGTAATAAAGCTTGGAGAGAAATACTCAATCTACCTAAAGAGGATACGAGCTCCGAGAAGGTATTAGCTCTCACCAAGAAGCCTCACAATGAAGAGAAAGAGGCAACACCGAGCCCTGAACACATCTTAATAAATTACGCTGAGGATGTCAATCCAGTTGATCTGACAACTCGGGTAAGCAAGGACATGGATGAAATACCACATATTTTGAAATCATTAGGGGATACAGAAGATGAAACAATCAAGGATACAACTATCATAGATATCACTGGAAGTGATCCTGCTGATGAGGTAAAGACAGATGAAGATGTCATTGTTACCACTGAGAAAACCAAGGAACAAGAAACATCAACGGATGATGCACAGGTTAATAAACAAGGACAAATGCCATTATTGATAAAATCTATCAATATCATCTCAAAAGAAAAGGAGAAGTCACCCGACCATGATGCAAGCATACCCGAGGATAAGGGTAAAGAGGAGCAGAAAAGCACAAATGATGAATAGAAAGTAACAGATGGAGAGCAAAAATATATAAGTGAAGAAGAGAAGCAAGGTAATGCCACTCCAAAGGATACCGAAGGCAAAGCTTTAGATAAAACTAAGGTTGATATGGAGACGTCCACTACCAAATGATAGGTAAATACCGAGCAACAGGTAAAAGGCACAACACCCCCAAATCCTTCACCAAGTACATCAGACCAAGAAAAGGATCTTTCTATGGTACTACATACAATTGCCTCCACCACAATTGAAAAGAAGAAGAAGAAGAAGAAGAAGAAGAAGAAGAAGAAGAAGAGCTCTAGTTATATTGGATGAAATCATTGACATACCAGACTATGATCCTAGGACATTGGATCCATAGTCACTGACAAAGTATGGTGAATTGTGTAAAAGGAAAGTCATAAAAGATAAGCTCAAAAAGGAGCACGATGACACACAGGTACTAGAAACTAAAAAATAAATAATGTTGCAGATTGTACCTGATACTGACATTGATCAAAATGCACCTATTCTCGATCAATTAGTAGTTCTTACCAATGCCATCACAAAATAGAATATAGATGCAGAGAAGGCAATAGAAGAACGTGCAGAGCAGAAGTACCAATACAAGATAACAGAGAAAATTAGCCAAGAAGTGGCAGAGAACAAGTTAAATCTATCTGAACTAGTTAATACATTGGAACCAATTATTTCAAAAGCTATAACCTTAGTTCAAAAGTTATGCACCATAGAGAAATTCACTAAGGAGAGTAGTGAAAAGATTGCAAAGATAGATGCAGATCTTAATGCTAGTGCACAAGGTCTCACAACCAATGAAAATGCATTCACGTTGCATTATGCAAGATTATGGAAGAAAAAAGGTTGAGACTTGAGATTCAAGAGGCAGAATCCAAATTCAAAGATGAGGTAACCGAGCTCCAGCCTCTACCACTACCAAATCTCACATTACTGCAAAAACACATGACTTCGGCAAGAACATTGATTGCCACCCTAGAAATGTCTGTTATAGAGAGCATATATGATATGCATGCCAGACTCACCTTGGAAATAATGACCCTTGAGCACCTCAAAGAACAATGGGAGAAGCAAATGGAGGACATTCAAAAATCACATTCTCACATTTTTGACAAATTGTAAGTATTACACCTTTGTCATTATTATAAAAAAGGGGGAATTGATATGATAAAAGGGGAAATGATTTGGTGTGATACGGTGAAAGGGGTAAATATATGTATAAAGGCAAGTGTATATACATGTATATATACTATACTGAGGCATGCACATAGTCATATTGATAGAGTAAACACATGGTCTATATACTAAACATTTTAGTTTTGCAAATATCAATTTTCAATACTACTACCAAAGGGGGAGATTGGTGATCATATTTTGTCATTAGTATATAAAGGAAATAGTTTTGAACAGTCGGTAACATGATCATCGAAACACAGGTTTATAGTGCAACCCGACACAATAGTTCACAGAGGTCACTGAAAATGTTAAGTGCAAGAGAACACCGAAACCAGTGTTCACCGACAGACAAGTTCACAAAGGAACCTGACAGACAAGTTCACAGTGAACACTGAGAGTCAGTCTACAGAGAAAACTGAGAATCAGAATGTCTACAGAGACATCACCAAGGAAAGACTACAGAGAAACTCGAGCACCATTCTACCGAGAGATAACTTTATTTATGAGAAATATGGATCTGAGTTACACGTCAGATAAAACACTTCAGTTTTATATTTAGCTTTAAGATTATCTTTAAAACCATTTCTTAAGGGACAAGTAAAGCAAATGTAATTGTTTCAATCAGTCTAACTGATTGAAAACATGCAAACTAGGAGATCAAGGCCAAGTTGTAAACCTTTGATCATAGAGTTTTCATTGTTAAGCGTGAAACCTATTTAGGTCAACTCATTATATAAATAGATGTGTAATAAATCAGAATAAAAGGAAGTGATGATGATTTTATTCGAAGAGCACATCTAAGGATCAGACAAAGAGTTTTATGCAAAAGGACAACAAAAGATGAAATCAGTGACGAAGAACAAGATTCAAGGCTACCGAGAAGAAAAGAGGTATTAATCAATCACTATAGGTGATACATCATATTGTGAAATTAAAGGGTTTGTACTCAACAATTCAAGATTGCATATAATCAGGTCAATAAGTATTTTTGAATGCATTCTAACAAGTGTAGCAAATAGAAGAAATCCTTTAAGAAGGTGGATTTAACAATCCTTATGTAAATATCTTAACCGAGTGCACACTAAAAAGTGTTGCTAAATCTCTTAACAGAGTAGACCTAAATAGTCTAAAATGTTACTCCTAACAGGGTAAGATCATCATAAGTGATCAAAATTTGTAGCCTTAGCCAACACCTTCCATTCTGTAGATAGTGAAGCTTTGTGGGTTTCATCCCCACCATAATTTTTACCTTCTAATAGGGGTTTTCTGCGTTACCAATTCTCGTGTCATGTGTCATTACATTTCATGAATATTTACATGCAAATTAATTTTATGATTTGATATTTCATGCATAAAGATAGAATAACATCTATGGTCGGTAATACAAGGAATTGATTACTAAAGGATTAAGGGTTAATTGATAAAAAAATTTAAGGGTACTGATTCACCCCTTCCCCTCTCAGTACACACCATTCCATTATTCCAACACTAACTAGTTATTATTCATTATTTCCTATTCCAAAATATTAAAATTGTTAAAATAACACTCCTTTTAGGTTATTTCACCCACCGTTCATCTATATCATGAAGGGGGAGCATTTATGATCTCCCATCACTAGGACACATCCACTACATCTATGTACCGCACACTCTCATTCATCTTGCACTAGGTTATTCTAATATTTTTTTACATTGTATTCTACTTACACCATCTTGCATAAGCTCAAATATACTACAACATTTCCATAACCAAATTAACATCACTTACATTGCTACTTGTTTAATTCTTTTCGAAGTTGTTAAATCAAATGCAAGGTATTTCTATTCAAGAAGAGTATATTTGATTAGAAAGTTCATCTTTTATTGCATGTTTGAACATTTGGAGAAATCTCCATCTTGTAGGCACATTAGATTTGTACATCACAAGTTCATTTCCATGTGTGAAAGATCATTTTTATGCATCAATTTCACATCCATAAGCACAAAAATAATTTCTATTGGCACAAAATAAACCTAGGTTTATAGATAGTTTTATATTTCATAAATCTTTGTCATCTATGTTAGCTTGTCCCAAATTTGAAATCATAATTCAAGTACTAGTCTTTTGTCACTTTCAAATTTATCGTCTCTCCATCACAGTCAAGATCTACAAGTAGTATTTATTATTTAGTTATACTTATAAAATCCGAATAACTATATATAATTAGTCTTGACTCTTAGGGATAGATTATCTATTATTATTTATTTACCCTAAATAAGTATCTAGAAACATTTGATAATATTACAATAATATATTTTTTCTAAAATTTTCAAGCTTTAAATGGTTGCTAATATTTATTCAAGTGTAGAGCCAAATTGATTGACTTTAGTATTTTTTCTAAGTTATTTATAGTGATGCTTCTTTGGTTATATTTTTCTTTACATTTACATAAGGTTCTAATCTAATGAAATTTAATAAATTATAAACAAAATATTTAAATGTTAAATAATTTTATGGTTGACATTAGAATATATATATATATATATATATATATATATATATATGCTTAATTCAATCTATGTGTCAAAGATAAATAATTTGTTTATCTTATTATCTCTCTTGTCCCACTTATGTTATAGATCAAGCTCTCTACTCTCAAATAATATAATTTCTCAAATATTAACATTTAGTATTTTTATAATTTTCTTGAACAATCTAGCTCTAATTATTCCTCACCTTTCCACTTGTGCCTCATCCCAACATTAAATGGAAACATAGATTCAACTTTAACTATTAGTCTAGGTTTATTTTTTTATCTACGAAGATCTAAGGTTGATGCTAACTTGAAATATTGGCTTGAAAACTACTCCATTTCAAGCTCCATGATCGGAAAATGCATTAGACTCCTTCAAATTCATCCTTTATGTTGCCATTTTTAAAAAGTTACTAGAGCACATCAAGTACATTTTCTATGAACTGTAATTTGTTTAGCTTTGGTATAAATTTATTTTTAGAGATATATTCACAATGTTTGGTTACTCATTTATTTGGAAGGTTGGTGTATTGGAAATCAATATTAATGGGTAAAAGTACAAATTTGTGTCACACTTTTATAAAATAAATGACCAACACAACAAAAAACTATTCAACTTCGACCACACAAAAGTGAAATTATGTGATGTTGTATTAAAATCAAACATACCAGAATTTGATAATTTTTATTTCGCATCAATTTATGTCTAATATGTGTAGGCACCTAAATTTGGTCAGGTGTGTCTTAATTGATCAGAAGTGAATTTAATCAAATCAAATGGACCGATTTAATCAAAAGGGACTAAATTTTATTAAATTTGAGGATCAACTAATAAATATACCGATTAATTAAATATAAGCCTAAAAGGGATAAATCTAAGCTATATAATTGATTTAATCAATTAATTGTATAGTTTCAAATCAAAAATCAAAATCAACCTATTCCTTACATGGCTAATTTAATTAATTAAATAAATTGATTAAATCCTTATTTCTTTCAACAAAGGGGACAAGAATTTGAACAACCAATGAGAATCAAGGATTGAAAGCACATGGATCACTCCAAACTTTGCAATCTTGATCACTCATTTTTGAACTTTAAATCTTCATCACTCAATTTGTCTCTTTGTCCCAACCTTTGAAACCATCATTTAAATGGTCTTTCCATTTGAAACCATGTGAAAGTCTTCAACTCAACCAAGCCTAAATCATGATCAACTTAACTCTACCCCCTACCCTTGGGAAATCCTATAAATAGTAAACATTTTGAGAGCATTATCAATCCTAGACATTCATGAGCAATTACATCCTTATTATAGATAATTTTATCAAGAACATAAGCATTTGAGAGCATATTTTGAGCAATTGAGATCATAATTGAATGAATTGCAATAGAAATTTGAGAGTTGTGAGCTAGATTAGGCATCATCTTACACAACTTCTCATTCTAGGACTGTCACTTTTAGAGATTAAGGCTGAGAGCTCCAATAGCATGCTTAGATAGAGATCCATGGAATGTTAAATGCTAATATTTGTCAATTCTTAGATTAAATTGTATTATAGTTTCCATAGAATTGATAGATTTCACCTTTATTTCATGAAGGTATAGTTTCTATATACACAAATGGCGCCCATGATGGGGCTTTAGGCCTCTAATCTCCATTTTTCTTTCATTTTTGCAAGTTTTTGTGTGTTTCTTGTTTCTTTTGCAAGTTTAAGGTGAAGTCTCACGTACAAGATAAATACTCATGCTTACAAACAACAAATTCGCACATACAAGTCATTCATTCTACGTGTATAGCAGCAAAGGCTCGCATGTGAGATAAATAGTCATGCCTGCAAAGAGTGAAATCATGCCTACAATCTTTCTTCTCTTGAGTGCAATATGTCTTACCTCACATTTTCTATAGCTTTGTTGCGCATCTAAATTTTATCTCACACTTATTAGTGCTTAAAGTTGCGCTTAATAGTCTGGAAACTAACACTTACACTGCTTTAAAGTTACGCTTAGACTGTAGTAAAGTTGCGTATGTAAGTTATTAAATCACGCGTACAGTGATATGTGTTTTTCAACTTGCAGAATATTAAATTCTGATTTTTAACAGTCTGTATTTTATGTTTCTGCAGATGAACAAGCATACCAAAGTCCAAAAAATAGAGAAACACATCTGCAAGGAAAGCAAGGAGGTAAGAATTCTCAATAAACATGCAAAAGAACTCCATAATCTAGCTATTTTGGACAATTTGGAAAAAGAAGAGGCATTGTATAATCATTTTGTTAAAATTGTCCAAGCATACAAGAAATTTCCCTCATTGAATTAGCAATCAATTTGATTAAGATCTTGAATTATTTTTGCAAAATTTAGGGAAAGATCTTTAAATTTGTTGTTATTTCAATTATTTTTGGTTTCCCTTCACTTTATTGGTTTTGTTGACTAACTTGTTGGAGGATAAGGACAGGGAAAAATCACCACTAGGTGAGTAAAGCAAAAAGCAAGAAAAACCTCAAAAATGCGCCTAGCCTTTGCTAGCTACAAGGATAAGGTATTTTTCTATACAAGATTGCATTTGCTTAACTTGTGGCATTTAAAATTTTAAAATCTAGTTTAATAGGGCAAGCCTATTATTGTTCATCCAAGGAAAAAATTAGGTATATGCTCTCAACTTTTCGAAGTCGATCAAAAAGCCACAAGTGTTGGAGTTGGGTGATAGAAAGAAAGGTGGTAATTGAACCAAACACTTTATTTTATAAAAACCTCCTTGTTAAGAGGTTCAAAATTTACAACTTTGTGTTTGAAGTGTTTGGAATCGGAAAGAGTAGTAGGGATATGCTCTTCACTCTTTGAGTGAATCAAACTCCCCAACCTTCTTAATTTGATTCATTATTGCTTTATATGAACATGCTAGAACTTTAGAGGGCCTACCTCTTGAGAATAGCCTTACGAGGACAGTGAGAGGGAATGACCCAAGTGGGAGACAATCACTTTAGCCATGATATACATCCAACCCAATCTAATATAAACGCATTCATCCTTAAAAGGATTGAATGACAAATAGGTGTTAAAGATCTTCACCTCCTCTAGTAGTCCTTCAGGATTGCACAAAATCATATTTTTATGCACGTGGAAGGCCCTTGCAAAGGGGTAAAAGAGACTTTTTACTTGTTTGAACGGATTAAATACACAAACCATGTTAAAATTAGCAGGACTACCTTATAGATCCATGTTTAAAATCCAAAATTGACCTTAGGTAGCTTGCTTGGAAGAGATTATTGTTTTTACCAATTACAACGTCCGAGAACATACACTTTGTGTTGTTTTAGGAATAGAGACAATTCTTTGATGTGTGTGTTGTGGTTGTGTCTCAATTTTCAAACAAGAACATCCTAGAATCGGATCATAAGAACCTTAAATTTTTAAAAATCATCAAAAATAATGGCAGATTCATTTTTCCTGGTGAAGTCACACGTACAAACATTATACTCATGTGTGTCAACATTTGTGTTGCACAGAAATGAACTAAAGTTGCATGTACCAAGATTGAAATTGCATGTAGTAACTCATCAAGTTGCACGTACAAAAGTCAAGTTGTGCGTGCTAACAACCAAACTCCAAGTACAATCTACTGAAGTTGCACGTAAGTTCTTTCCAGTACACACGTACACAACAGTGAAGTCTCGCATATATACAAGCAAAGTTGCGCATATAGAATGAGAAACTAAAATAAGGGGCATTTCCAGAGGGTTTGGGGAAAATTTGATTTCATATCTAGATACCTATTTGTATTTTCTACATGTTCATCATTTTACTTTGATCAGAATCCCCCATTGTTGGACAATTCAAAAAATCACTTAGGGATTGGTCAACAAGTGATAAAAGCCAAGATTTAGTCATTTATGCTCATGTCGGCTTTCACCTGATTGCACTACATCAAATATACCTTGCAGTCAGATGGAACATACCTAAGGAAATAACTTCCTTTTCCTAGTGATACCTCTAATTCTTCACAACAAACGAATGAACCAACGAAAGAGGTAGAACCAAACATGGCTTTCCCATTTGGAAATATGGATCCCAACCTCATTAACCTTTCCAAAAAGGATAACACTAACAATGATGGAAATGGTGAGGTCAACAAAAATGCGACTAATGGAATAGGAGTTTACCGTAACAACCAAGGGGTAGACAATAACAATGGAGGAAATATTGTCCCTAATGATGAAGAGGCTACCAAAGAAAAATTTAAAGAAGCGGTACAAAGCCCGTTCTCCATGAAACTCATGGAGAAAGTATTGGAAAGAGATAGGGAAAAATACTTCCTAGACCTAGCACAAGCAGGGACTAAACTCCCTCATAACTATGATGTTGATAAGTTAAAGAAAAAATAAGATGAAACCAACCCTATTGACATCATTAACAAATAGTTTAAGGTATTCCAAAGGCAGTTGGACACTATGAAGAAAATGGGGGCTCCTAAACCCTTCTATCAAAGCATTATGTCCATTCCCATTTGACAAGACATTAATTATGGTTTCATTCCCTAGCAATGTTGTTTTTCCTAAGTATGATAAATACAAAGGAGCATCTGATCCTCAAGATCATTTAAGGGAGTTTTGTGCATTGAGCTTGGATTTCATGCATGATACAATGTATTTAATGAGGTTATTCTCAAGAATCCTAGGAGGAATGGCAATGGAGTGGTTTTCCAAATTACCCTCTCGATTCATACTTTTGAGGAATTGGCTTCCAAGTTTGTGACGCATTATTCTTATAATATCAAACATGAGGTCACGATGATTAATTTATGTAATACTAAACAACGTGAGGGAGAAGGATTCTTTCTTTTCCCACAAAGATGGAGAGAATTATTTTCTAGATACCCTCGAAGTGTGCCTGAAAAGGAAAAGATGGACATCTTTATAAATAGATTGAACAATGAAATGAACTATCGGTTGAGGTTACAATGCCTGCGGTCTTTTCAAGACTTGATAAAAAATGGAGTTACCACGGAGGAAGTATTAGTCAAAAGTGGAGAAATCAAACTCTACAAGGATAATAACAATACTTCCAACAACAACCAAAATAGGGCTCCTCCTAACAACAACCGATTTTGGATGAAGAATAATAACAAAGGTCTGGTTAATGATGGAGTTGTGGAAGAAAACAACTTTAAGACCACTCCATTTAATCTCACGAGAGGATCCAATCAAGATAATAATGTAAGTCAAGCACCCAAAGTTCCTTTCAACAATAACAATAATAAAAACGTTGGGAACAATCAAGAGGATAACAAGGCTAAACCCTTCTTTGCTCCATCACCTAGAAGGAAGTTAACAATCTTAGGTGAACCGCTTGAAAATGCATTGAGAACCCTCATTGCGAATAATATTATTGACTTTCCTAGGGCTCAGCCCTATGAACCACAAGTGAAACCTTCTTGGTGGAATGAGGCCAATCATTGTGAATAACATAGAAATCAAGCACATAAGGAAAATGATTGTATGCGCTTGAAATATGTGGTACAAGAACTTATTGATAATGGTGTGATTAAAGGGGAAGGACCTCAAAACATTGAAGATCACATGACATTCAAAACCCCTTTCTTCAAGCATGAGAAAGGTGAATCTTCAAATGCTAACAACAGAGGTAACAATGGAAACAAATCAAGAGATAATAATAAGGTTAACTTTACCCACAGTTATGAAAATAGTATTAATACCTTATCCGGACATGATAGTACTATCAATATTGTGGTAATAAAGGAACAACCTAACAAGGTGAGCTCTAATTTTGTTACTAGGGGGCGGGCAACAAGAATTACCTTACAAGGAAGTACCCCTAGAACTTATGGTCCTACACAAACAACTACTTTGGTTAAACAAGAATCTTTTTCAACAAGGCCTTATACTCTAGTGGATCAACTACAAAAGAATTGGGCTCAAATTTCCATTTTGGAGCTATTGAAACTTTCTCCCAATCACAAAGAAATCTTGGAGAAATCTCTTGTGGAAACTACCGTTCCTGCGAATTTGGAAGAAGAAAGGTTTTCAAACATGGTGGGTCATCTCATAGCACCTCATTGCTTATCATTTTCAAAGCAAGATGGCATGTCCATAAACCATCCTCAAAATATCCCTTTGCATATAGAGGTTTTGATTCAAAAACACCGTGTTAAGAGATTCCTCATTGATGGAGGAGTCGGTCTAGACATTTGTACCTTGAACCTAGTTAAAGATTTAGGGTAAATCAAGTCATCTATTGATCCCAAGAAACAAATTACTATAAAATCTTACGATGAGGAGGAAAGGTCTTCTAAAGGAATGGTGGTTTTGCCCATTCAAGTTGGTCCTATCAAGAAAGATACCATTTTTCAAGTCCTTGATATGAAATTAACTTATAATATTTTATTAGGATGGCCATGGATTCATGAGATTCAAGTGGTGCCTTTGACCTATCATCAATGTATCAAGTTTTTGTACATGGGTGAAGAAATAACTATTGGAGGAGATTCAAATCCCTTTCAATATTGCAATATGGTGAAACCTCTTCATGAGTTATTTATTCCACATAATAGAGAAGGAGTTATTCCTAGTGTCATCATTGAAGAAACCAAAGAGGAAGGTCCTAATTCGACATTAAATGCTACATCTACTTCAAGTCATAATGAAACTAACTTACCTACATCAACTAAGGGAAAAGAGAAAGTTAGTTATGAAGGTCAAAGTTCTGATGAAAATTCAATAAAAGTTTCTATATCGAAGGAAGAAATTTTGAGACCTTCTAAGGATGAAAGAGAACAAACCAAAAAGGACAACTATCAAAAGATGAGTGAGATGATGCATAAATTTGAAAAACAATGCAGAATCAATTCAAAAGGAGTGGGGGAATATTTTGTTTCCCTATTTGATTTACCAACTTTCCCAAATACACATGGGAAACCTTCAAATTCTCATCCACCTAAAAAATACAAATCTCATTTTGTAAGAGAGAGTGACCAATCAGCCATGAAAAATGAAGATAATGAAGCTTTACAATGGCCTTATAAAGATGAGGATAATTCAAACAATCTCGTTGAAAGAGTGCAACATGTCACCATCCAAACTGATCAATATGGCAAGGGATTTCAAATAATACAAAATATGGGGTACAAGGGAAGAGGACCCTTAGGAATCAAAAATAAAGGCTTGCTAGAACCTATCCAACATCCTTGGAGGTCAAAGGATGAGAAATCAGGAATAGAGTATCAAGAGAAAGAATTTGGTTCAAGCTCTAGGCATGATTCTTATAAGCATGTACATATGTTAGAATCCAAGAGTGAAGATGACTCCAAATAATATGAATGGGATTCCCTATTCGAATATTATTGTCATGACAAAGAGGTAGATGTCATTCATACCCATGCTACTATACCTAATGCAAAAAATCAAGCCAGTATGGATCAAGGGTCGAGTTCTAAGCATCTAGTGACAACCAATGGATAGGTGAACCTTGGGTACCTTATTGGGGGGTGATTCAAACGTTAGATTTAATTCACACACATTTTTTCCCATGGAAATCTACAAGGATTCTAGTGAAGAGAATTTTGATCCTACTTCTACGGAACACCTCGAACAAGCACATGTTATTGACTTGAGTGATACAATGTATGAACCCTCAAACGAAGTCATGTCCTTAAACCTTTAAAATGAAACCTTAACTAATAAGTCCTTATCCCTTATTCATCTTAAGATTATTGATTGGGACTTAACTGAACCAAATGACCTACTCTATTTTCCCAATGACAATGCTATGGCCCAATACCTTAATGCGGTGGAGCCATCTTCCACCAACGAATTTAATCCAAACATGATGATGGAGGCAAGGGTCCAATCTCTTAATCCACAAGATAAAAGAAAAAAAAAAAGTAAAAAAATGAAAAGGTATAGTGGTGAAAACCACCGTGTGGTAGTGCTAGACCTCAAAAAAGTAAAAATAATGAATGTTTCCAAAGGTGAAAACCCAACTGTGGCACCTAAGGAAGAGAGATTGGATACTTTACTTGAACATGAAGAAGAGAGATCTCCTATCCTCATTGAGCCAACAAAAAAGGTCAACATTGGCACCGAATTAGAACCTAAATTTATTCATTTAGTATCATCTTTGATTCCAATAGAAAGGAAGGATTTCATTGAATTCTTTCAAGAAAAGCAAATCAACTTTGCATGGTCATATGTAGACATGCCAGGATTGGATCCAAGTTTCATAACGCACCACCTTAATGTGAGGCCCAACGTAAACCCTGTGAAGCAAAAGTTGAGAAAAATGCATCTCCATGTGGCTTTATTAGTTAAGGAAGAATTGGAAAAGTTTCTAAAAGTTGGCTTCATAAGAGTCATAGCTTATGCAGAATGGATTTCCAATATTGTACTTGTTACTAAACATGACAAATCCATTCGAGTATGCACGGATTTTAGAGATCTTAACCTTGCTTTCCCTAAGGATGATTTTCCATTACCTAACATTGATGCTATAGTGGATTTGATGGCAGACCATTCTATGTTTTCATTGATGGATGGATTTAGTGGCTACAATCATATTAGAATTGCACATGAGGATCAAGAAAATACCGCTTTCACTTGCCCTTGGGGTACTTTATGTTGTAATGTTATGCCCTTCGGACTCAAAAATGTCAGAGCAACCTATCAAAAGGCAATGAAAACTATCTTTCATGACATGATGCATACTTTCCTAGAAGATTATGTGGATGATATCTTAGAAAAGTCACATGAAAGAAAAAGACCATTTACATATCCTAGAAAAGATTTTTACAAGATTGGATCAATTTAAAGTAAGGTTAAATGCAAAGAAATGTGCATTTGGTGTTCAATTCGGCAAGCTATTGGGCTACATAGCTTCAGCAAAAGGGATAGAAGTGGATCTGGAAAAAGTGAAAGCAATCATGGAAATGGAAACACCCAAAAGCATTAGTCAAATGAGGTCACTTCAAGGAAGACTTCAATATATTAGAAGATTCATCTCTCAATTAGTATAAAATGCCAATTTTTACTTGATTGCTACATAAGGATACCATTTTAAAGTGGGATGATGAATGTGAACAAGCTTTTACCCTATTGAAGATATACTTGGTAAATCCACCCATTTTGATGCCTCCCATCAAAGGAAAACCCTTACTATTATACATTTCAGTAACAGAGAGATCTTTAGGGGTTTTACTGGAATAAGAGGATGATGAGGGTAAAGAAAGAGCCATTTATTACTTAAGAAAAACCTTGATCAAGTATGAGTTGAATTATAGCTTCATGGAGCGGGCTTGTCTAGCGGTAGTTTTTCCTCCCCAAAACTATGACATTACATGTTGATGCACAAGGTTAAGTTGATTGCCAAAATTGATCCATTAAAGTATTTTCTTAGCAAAACAACCCTTATATAAAGAATTGCTAAATGGGTGATGGTACTTAGTGAATTTTAAATTGAGTATGTGGACCAAAAAGCTATCAAGGGACAAGTCATAGCTGATCAATTGGCTGAAAATCCTTTAGTTTCTACTCATCCTATTCAAGTATAATTTCTAGATGCAGAGATAGTAAATGTGGAAGCCAAAGCATGGAAATTATATTTTGATGGATCCTACACTCAGCATGGTTCAAGAGCCAGAATTCTATTGATTAAATCACTAGGATACACTATTCCTAAGTCATACAAACTTTTATTCCCATGCACCAACAATATTGTAGAATACGAAGCTTTAGTAATAGGTATTAAAATGGCTTTGGAATGGAATGTCACAGAAATACAAGTATATGGGGATTCCCAATTGGTCATCAATCAAATTAATGATGAGTATCAAACTAAGGATGACAAATTGATGCCATATAAAAGGATGGTAGATGACAGGAATAAATATTTTGTCTTGATCACATTTGAGAAAATCCCAAGGGATAAAAATAGAGCAACAGATACTATGGCTACTATGGCTTCTTTACTTCAAATACATAATCAGAAAGCTAGGTATGAATTCTTGGTGGAAGAGTTGGTGAAGCCTGCTTTTGACCTACCTGAAACTCAAATCATTTGCCTTTTAAATGGACATGACTCACCTTGGTATGGACCCATTTATACCTATCTAAAAGACCAAGTTTTACCTTTAGACCAAACCCGCACCCAAAAATGACACTTTATACGCCAAGCGGCTCAATACACTATCCTATCTGAAATATTGTATTGCAAAGGTCTTGACGGAACGCTACTTAGGTGTCTAGAGGACGAGGAATCAAAGTTAGATTTAAGAGACGTTCACGAGGGTATCTGTGGGTCTCATTTGAGTGGGTTAAAACTAGCCAAGAAAATCCTTCTTATGGGGTATTTATGGAAAACCTTAGAAAAGGATGCTTGCCACTTTGTTAAAGTGTGTTCAAAATTCCAATATCACGGAGACATGATCAAAGTGCCCGCACAACAGTTACACCCGTTCATTACACCGTGGTTGTTTTACCAATGGGGATTTGATCTTATTAGAATCATTTACCCACCTTCCAATGGTCACAAATACATCATAATGGCAACATAATATTTTACAAAATGGGAAGAAGTCGTGCCTTTGACAACTGCAATGGGAAAATAAATATCTATGTTTATTCTCAATCACATCATTTGTAGATATGGTATTCCTCATGCCATTATCACGGACAATGGGAAATAATTCAAGAATAAAGATGTGGATGAACTATGTGAGACCTTTCATATAACACACCATTCTTCCTCCATTTACTATCCTCAAGGAAATAGACAAGTCGAAGCTACAAATAAGAATTTCCTCAAAATATTGAAAAGATCGGTTGACAAATCAAGAGGAGATTGGCACATATAAAACTCGGCATTGTAGGCCTACATAATAAGCATTTGAACACCAACATGAGCCACACCATTTCCTTTGGTTTATGGGGCAGAAGTTGTTCTACCTTTGGAGGTTGAGATCCCATCCTTAAGAGTTTCATTGTAAGGATTAATAAATGATGAGGATTATAGGGTTGCCCAACTTCAACAATTGGAATTATTGGAGGAACATCAAACACAAGATTATGAGCATTTGAAAGTATATCAAAATAGAATCTCAAGGAATTACAACAAACATATCAACCCTAGAACATTTCAAGTGGGAGACTTAGTGTTGAGAGAAAACCCTAAAAACCAAGCAGAGAGAGAAAAGAAAGGAAAATGGGAGGCAAATTGGCTTCGACCATTTGTGATTACTTCTTCTTTTGGAATAGGGACATACAAGATAGCTGATTGTGAAGGTGATGAGTTGTAAGAACCTATTAACAACATTCATTTAAAGAGGTTTTATACCTGATCAGATGAAAGAGTATAGGAAGAAAGAGTGTTAGATGAGAGTGTATCCGATGAGTTCAACGTCATTCTTTGTACATGAGAAAAGTTGAAAATCCAAAAAAAAATGAGAAAGATAAAAAATTCAAAAACAATGGAAAAGCAGAAAAGCATAAAAAGAGGAAAATTGAGCATGAAGAAATCAAAAACATTCAAAAGATCAAAAAATGGTTGTCTTAGTTTAAACCTAGCAAATATGTGCCTTCATGATATCAAAAAAAGAAAAAATCAAAGAAAAAAAATTGAAAAAGAGAAAAGTGCCTTGGTGAAAACCTAGCAATAGGTGCCTTGGTAGAAAAAAAAGAGAAAAAAAGAGAAAAAGAGAAATAAATTCAAAAGGTGACAACCTGACAAACAAGACCTTTTTGATCCCTTGGGTCTTCCATAGTAGCATTTGTACAGATTGCCTTTTCACCATCTCATTTGTATATCCTCATTGCATCCGTCATTTGTGCATAGTCACAATAAAGTCTGTGAGTTGCATTGTCCAATCATTGTCACATACTAGGTTTTATTTGCCCAGATTTATACATGGTCTCATTTTCACTTGGGGGTAAAGCATTGGTTTTTATAAAAACAGATTCAATAAGTGCTACTTTTTGGTCACATAACATAACATATTTTCAGAACTTCAGAGGAGAGATGTTTTTGAACCTTTGATGGATATCATTGTTCAACCCAAGCATTCGATCTTACACCTTGATCCTTGAGCTTCATGACCTTATTATCAGGATTAAAATTTGACAAAACCTACATGATCAGAATGCATGAAATTCTATTGAAAATATTGATACAATGCAAAACACTTGAAGTTTTTTGACGATGTTCATTGAGTCATGTTCTTTTTAGCTTATTAGTGATGTTTTGACTAGATTGGCGATGACGAAGACATGATATTTTATTAATTTTGTGTGATTGTTTTGACGAAGATCCACCAACTTATGTGAATTCTTCTAAG
The DNA here is from genome assembly GCA_018584345.1 of Thuja plicata. Lineage (NCBI taxonomy): Eukaryota > Viridiplantae > Streptophyta > Pinopsida > Cupressales > Cupressaceae > Thuja > Thuja plicata. The sequence goes on along the minus strand of MU224229.1, from coordinate 507,851 downwards.
GAAATGGTCATCAAAGAGCCATTGAGGACATTTATATAGGAAGGAGGGTTAACTTTTGTTTGTTTACGCAAACAGATACCTTGGAAATTTAGATCTTCCACATCTTAATACCAAAATCCAATTGCAACATTGAATCCGATGAAACTGGTATTCAGACTCCCATAGTTGATTATTCAACTAGTGAGGGTTGTACTAGTTTCTAAATGGTTACAAAAGTGATGAAAATGATATTCATATTATCATGATGTGGTCAGTGATGATTGTACTTTCTCCTAGTTCCACATTGCTCAATGATGAAAATATATCCCCTTTTGCATTTATTTCACAAAAATAAAAGTGACAGTTAGTTGCATTTCATGTTTAGATTAATTGCACTTAGAGGATTTCCTAAGTTCAAGGGGGTTAATTCTTCAAAAAGTTGATATATTTTTCTTGGTTCACATCAAGTCAATCCATAATGAAGACTTTCTTGTGCCTTTATCATTGCATTCATTAAACATTAATCATTATACATCACTTTACATCATTATTCATTATCCAAGTGCATTAAACATTTCATCATTCATATAGGTGCATTTAATTATAATATTGCATTATCAAAATACAAAAACATAACATGCATTCATTTAAAATCCATTACATTGCATTTATCATTTAAAGATTGCATCCATCATAAGTTAGAAAGCATATAGAGATAGATTTGCATACACATTCATCCATCTAATACTATGTGATATATAAGATATTGCATCCATAGCATATAGAAATAAAATGCATTAACATCATATAGAATCATAACATAAAATAAAGTCTATCATATAGCATCAAAGTGATCAAGTCATCATAAATATGAACAAATGTCTGAAATAATCAAAGGTACATCATCTCAAAATTATACATCATAGTCCTAATCAAATCACATCTGATAAATCTGATATAATGCATATAATCTAATGATCAAATCATGACCCGCCTGGGGCACCTGATGCATCTCCTATACCTAACCCACATGTCCCATATGGATCCATGTCTGTTGATCTATCATGTGTACTAGGAGGAGCCTGACTAGTACAAGTCATACTCAACATTTGTGCCATCATCGTCATGAACTGTTGCATCATAGTAGCCACCTGATCAATCCTGCTAGTAACAGTGGTCAAGCCAGTTTGTAAACCCTGTAAATCCTACTCTAACCTGGTGATGGTACTTGGTTGTACTTGTGGTTGTACCTATATTGGTATCCGAGGTACCTGATGTGCCATAATCTATGGAGCAATAGGTACCTGTTGTGCCAAAATCTGTGGAGCAATGGGCACCTGTTGTGCCAGAATTTGAGGAGCAATAGGCATTTGTTATGCCGCAATCTATGGACCTTGTCCCTATAAAGGAACTTGTCTAGCAACAACTATCTAAGCCTTTCTCACTACCCATTATTGTCTCTAGCCCCATACTACTACCGATACCGCATGTACTGGTCTCCTCCTGAAACCACCGCCTCTGCCCCATGCATGACCACCTCTCATCCATGGCCCTCCATGAACTCCATCTCTGCCTCTAACCTGCCACGGTACTCTCTATCTCTGGGGAGATCTCTTTCATCCACCTCCATTCCCACCCCCACCGTCATCATCATCATAGGTATCATCAATGTCAGGTACCGACTCACCAGGATTAGTGAATCGAGGAAATCTATGACGAGAAAACCACTGTGAGTAATCTGCTGACATTCCTGCATCTGCTATATTCTCTCGCATATCCCACTGCATATATCCCAATCTCTCGATCTTGATCACGGGCATAACAAAAATCTACCTGCGCACCCCACATCGATCTCTCTGTCTGCACCCAAGCATAAAGTGCCAAATCCTGTGGTATGTCTTGTATCCTGCCAAACTGTCCACATACTCTATAACAACAAAATCTCTCAATCACAAGAGGTGATTGACCTATCATCCATCATGGAGAAAACATGTATGGTAACTCATAATCATTCTCCTGCCATGCCTCTCATCCCATATATGGTTTCCAAACGACCTAATCAATGTCATCGAGCATATGGCACCAGTACTCTAGTTTGCCCAGCCAAGGATGAACAACCATGCCCTCATACAATAAGGCGTAAGGCCAACCACCATCTCTCTATCAAGTAGCTATCAGTCTCGACACAAGAATATGCTCCCATGTCCATAACTGCAACAACATCGTTCCAGCAGATAGAGAAGCACTCCCCCTGTATACTATGTGGTGCAAATCATGATATAATTGTGCTCGTAAACAGGAATTGCAATCAAATTTGTGAGGATCCGCAATCATATCCTCAATGATATGACCCCAACCAACTACGAAATGATGACCACGATGATCTGGTAACAAAAATCCACCGATTAGTACACCCAAACTGCTGGTAAAATAGGGGACGACACAAACTCATCCCAAGTGATACTCTCATCTCCAATGGTTTGATCTGCAAAGACCCATTGATAAGCACTGCCATCATATACATGATCATAATATACCCACTCTCCTCGAGTCGAGATCCATAGTAATTTGTATACATCCTCAGGCGTGATCATCATCTCACCCATTGGCAAATGGAAGGTGTTATGGTTAGAGTGTCATCGCTCTACCATAGCTGTGAGAAGCCCTAGGTTCAGCTGAAACCAAGGAAACTTGAGAAGATAGAACAACCCACATCTCCTGATAATACATCTCTCATGTCCTGACAACTAATATACCAAATCAGTCAACCAAATTGGGACAGTCTAGACATACAACTTTTGGAACATAACCTATTTTGCAAATCAAGTGGATTTGATCAATATCATCATTTAAGTGGATTATCCTACATCAATCTATCATCAAATTATCCTATCACTCTTTTTGAGCAACATCAACTATTTTTCCTAACTCTATATAGTGAGAAGGGAAAAATACATCAGTTTATCTTTTCCTACCAATCAGATTGATTTAATCAAACATCCAGTTAATCGATCATCCTAGCATCCTAAACACTTGGTTTCATTAATAATTCCAACTAGTTTGTCTTTTCTATCATTTTGGTATTCTATCTATCCGAGACGTACAATTTCTATCAAGGTTTTTCAATTTCTACACTTAGGCGTAATTTTGCCTGTGTGTATGCGCAACTTTAAAGGGTGTATGTTTGATTTCATGCTACACACAATTTAACCTATCATACACGGTACTTAAATGATCATAGGCGTAACATGGCCTAGTATGTGTTATTTGGCAGTGCACACGTGACTTCATCTTTCGTACGTGTGACTTTATTCTAGGGTTTTGGCTAGGGTTTTGTACGCGTGAGTTTACTCTTACTATGCATGACTTAACGAGGTTCCTACACAAGACTTTGCTACTTGCTACGTGCATTTTAACTTTGCGGATGTGTAACTTCACTAACCTACACATAATTTCATACTATCCCACACGTGACTTCAACAAAAAATGCATGAAAAAGACTTAACAAAGCAAGAAAACATGATAAAATGTAATAAATGCTAAAAAAATGCTAGTAAAGGTCAGCATCACTCACTAGAGGTCCATAGTCGACTGGTCTCTAGAATTTGCAGCCTCTCTCAAACCGATGCTCGCGAATGGGGACCACCATTGTCATTTTCTCGCAGTAAATCAGAGCTAAAATCTAGGGTCAAAAGTGAAAATGAATAGTAAAAATGAAGTTTTTACTTCTATTTATAGCTTTTTGACCTAATTTTCAGGGGATGTTATCCTTTTTGACCTTTCAAAAGTACCATTTTTCACCATCGGGGCATATTGTGATCGATTTTTCATCTCATTTTCAAAAATGAAAACATAATTGACCTAATTTTTCATTCATCAATATCTTGTTGCCTCTGTTATCAATTTCATTTTCATTTATGAGGGGGAATCATATGGTCAAAATATTATTGTTATCATATTCTGAATAAAATCCGGGGCACTAAAATTTCAAATTGCTATCAGTGGGGCATTGTCATCAGTTTTCACATCAGGGTTTCTTATCATTAGTTTTGCATTAGATTCACATAAGGTTCCATATAAGTTTTTTGACATCAGGTTTCACATTAGATTTTTGCTTCAGACATCATTTATCAGATATCAATCAATCAATCAATCAAATCTTATCAGATCAACACATCAATTTTCTTTGAATCAATGTGCTTCATGCATCAATTCAAAGAGGGGCATTTGTAGATACCTAAATTTGGTCAGGTGTATCTTAGTCGATCAGGAGGCAATTTCATCAAATCAAATGGACTGATTTAATCAAAAGGGACTAAATTTAATTAAATCAGAGGATCAACTAATAAATATATCGATTAATCAAATATATGCCTAAAAGGGATAAATCTAAGCTATATAATTGATTTAATCAATTAATTATATAGTTTAAATCAAAAATCAAAATCAACCTATTCCTTATATGGATAATTTAATTAATTAATTGAATTAATTAAATCCTTATTTATTTCAACAAAGGGGACAAGAATTTGAACAACCAATGAGAATAAAGGATTGAAAGCACATGGATCACTCCAAACTTTGCAATCTGGATCACTCATTTTTGAACTTTAAATCCTCATCACTCAATTTGTCTCTTTGTCCCAACCTTTGAAACCATCATTTAAATGGTATCCCCATTTGAAACCATTTGAAATCCTTCAACTCAACCAAGCCTAATCATGATCAACTTAACTTTACCCCCTACCCTTGGGAAATCCTATAAATAGTAAGCATTTATAGAGCATTATCAATCCTAGACATTCACGAGCAATTGCATCCTTATTATAGAGAATTTTATCAAGATCATAAGCATTTGAGAGCATATTTGAGCATATTTTGAGAAATTAAGATCATAATTGAATGAATTGCAATGGCAATTTGAGAGTTGTGAGCTAGATTAGGCATCATCTTACACAAATTCTCATTCTAGGACTGTCACTTTTGGAGATTAAGGCTGAGAGCTCCAATATCATGCTTAGATAGAGATCCATGGAATGTTAAATGCTAATATTGCCAATTCTTATATTAAATTGTATTATTGAACTTCCATAGAATTGATAGATTGCACCTTTATTTCATGAGGGTATAGTTTCTATATACACAATATGTTACCATTATCAAAAAGTGAATTATACCCTTTTGAAGGAGGCTGTCTTCTCTAATGCACTATATATTTTACAATATATAGTAATATGATTTAATATAATTCTTTTAATTTCCAATCAACATATTTTTTACTTTTAATAACCTGCTTGTAATATTTTACTTAAAAACATATTAAAAATATAAAAAAATTCTATGTTTGGATTCTTTACTCTGAGGTCTAGAGAAGGGTATTTAAAAAAAAAAAATGTTGATTGATGAAACATTTAGTGGAAGTGGAAAGTTCCACAAATTTTCTGAAAATAGACGAGGTGGCTACCAACAAGGACAACTCATAGATATGTCTGGCTAGAAGGATTTTAGCCAAAATCCTTTTGACCAAAACATGCTCAACTAAAAACTTTGGAACTACAAATATTTTGACCGGCTATGTACTAACTCAAAATAATTTGATTGGAAATGCCTACATAAAATGATTTAAAAAAAAATTCAAATCTCAAACAATCACACACAAGTAGGTTTTTTTGGGGAAGAAAGCCTTGAAAATTTCAAGTATGATGATTTTCAACTCCCCACTAATTAACTTTGAAGATTTTTTAGATTGCGAGATTAGATATAACGGTTATAAGAATGTAGGTATGGCTTAATGCCTACTTGTCTCCTACTTATTGTGTAATATGATTCAAGTTGATCACATTTTCCATAGTTTTATTTAAAGGCTACAACAACCTTAACATGGCCATTGTATTTGAAAGATCATCCTTCCTAGATCACTAGATTAAGCCTAAGATAATCTACATTTACAATGTATAATATAATTAACCAGATCATAGTGGGATGTAAATTTAGAGACAAAATTTAGAAGTTTTAAACAAAATACCACATAACTTGAAATAATGTCAAAGGATCTATATTTAATAAATGTATTAAAAATTTGTACATATATATTTTGTACCATATGCTACTAGATTATGTGTGATATGTAAAGTTTTTTCATGTAATATATAGATTCATTTCACCTATATTGTGCAAAAATGAGTATACACGTGTGCCATATGAATTTTTTTGACCATTTGAATAACTTAGTAACAAAATCTAGGTACACAACTTGAGATAGTGTCAAGTGAAGTATGTTTGTGTGTATATACATATAAATATATATGTACATGTACATATGCATACACATACATACATATGCATATATTTATATACATATCCATATATGTGTGTGTGTACATATATATACACACACAAATAATTTCTTTATATGTATGGACAATTTATTTTACTATGTTACATAGATATACAAATATCTTTTATGTGTTATAGTTGTTGAATATATATTCTTGCTAGAATTAATTTGCACTGAAAAAGTTAGTTTAGTCCATCATCCTTCAAAATACAAGTAGATCCCGCTAATTTCCTTCCTTAGTTAAATCTTTAACCCCTCTACAATCCATGGGATATTTTATCCCATGCTTTCCTAAACCTTCACCAGTCATCCCTAATCTACACTAAACCATCCTTAGCCATTATTGATTCCAATAATTTCCTTAGTTTTAAACCCATAATCCACTAGGAGATAATCCATCCCTTTAAATTTACCCTAGATGCAAGTTCCTAAACCATTCCAATCCACACTAAATCCTCCCTAAAGCATCCATATTCTACATGAAAACATCCTTAACCATTCCTTATCCATTATAGATTTTACTAATTTATTTCCTTAGTTTTAAATCCTTAAATCCCTAATCCACTACCCGAGATAACCCATCTTTTTAAATTCATACTAGAAGCAAGTTCATAAACCATCCCGATCCACCCTAAAACATCCATACAACATCTTAAAACATCCCAAGTAATGTCTAATCTACACGAAACCATTCTTAAATATTCCTGGTCCATTATAGATTCCACCAATTTTTCGTATTTTAAATCCCTAATCCACTAGGAGATAATCCAACCCTTTAAATTTATTCTATAAGCAAGTTCCTAGACCATCTTAATCCACCCTAAGGGAATTAACTATACCTAAACCATTAATCCATCCCTATTCATACCTAATATACTCCAAATGATTCTTAATAATTTCTAATTTTTTCTAGATTTCACTAATTTCCTTCCTTAGTTTTAAATCCCTAATCCAATACTTGAGATAATCCATCCCCTAAAATTCATCCTAAAAGAAAGTTCTTAAACATCATAATCCACCCTAAACCATCTTAAACCATCCCTAGTCATACCCATCCTACACCAAACCATCCTCAACCATTTCTAATCAATTCTAGATTTCAGTAATTTGTTTCCTTAGTTACAAAGCCCTAATCCACTAGAAATAATCCATCCCTTCAAATTTATCGTAGAAGAAATTTCCTAAACCATGCTAACCCACCTCAAACCGTCCCTAAACCATATTAAACCATCCCTATTCATCCTTATAATAATACAAAATGATCCTTAACCATTTCCTAATCCATGTTATAGATTTCACTAGTTTTATTTTTGTAGTTTTAAACCCCTAAACCACTACAAGATAATCAACCCATTTAAATTTATCATAGAAGTAGGTTCTTACACCATCCTAATCCACCCTAAACCATCCCTAGTCATCTATAATCTACACCAAACCATCCTTAATCATTCATTACTCATTCTAGATTTCACCAATTTCCTTCCTATGCATTAAGGAAAGGGAAGCAAGGTAATGTAGGGAATTGTCCTCATTTCCTCAAAATGCACATTTGGAAGGAGCGTGAACCAATAGGCTCAAATTGGCCTCAAGCGTTGAATGAGTCAAATGTTTATGATGAACTCTAATTGATTGAATGTTTGAAGATGATAAGTTGAAGATCACCGAGCTGCAAAAGTGAATGCAAGACATTAAATTAGTTAATGTATTGTATTGTCATTGATGTCAACTTGATATGGTATGATTATTCATACACATATCGGTCACAGTATTGAAGAGCTGAAGAGACAAAGTTTATGTTATCGGCAAAACATAAAATTCTGTATACACTAAGTGATAGTATACACCGAGTGATAGTGCACACCGACAGACATTGCACACTGACGGACAATATAAATCGAGCATCGCAGTAACCGAGCAAGCTTTACTGAGCAAGTGTCACTAAGCAGTTCACAGTGTATACCGAGTACTGAGCATAACTGAAGTTTCTACAGAGAACAACTAAAGTTGCTACCGAGCTAACTGGAGTTGATGATTGATTAGAATTGAAGTTCAAGAACGACAAAACTACTTAGCTAGCAAGAGCTATATTTAGAGATTGATTAATTGATTACTTTATTCTTAACGATCAGTTAAACTAAAGCATGAAAGAGATTTAAAGTGTAGTTATCAAGGGGAGATCTATATAATAAAACTAAAGCAGAGCTTTACGAGATAAAGCAAAGAATGACGAGTTTTATGGATCAAGAAGTGATCTACGACAAAAACAAGGAGATTGAGCGGCTAATCATGTCTATATAAAGAGATAAGTAATTCATTGGCAAGAGAGGAATGCTAAATATATTCTAAGATAGAATTATTCATGCAGATCTGATCATGTAGGCTGAAGAACAGAGCCAAAGAATTCTGCAAACATCGAGCAACAGAGGATAGAGCATTCATCGAGTAGAAAGAAGAAAGAATGAAAGCAAAGGAACTGAAGTGAACATTGATCAGCGAGGTATTATTGGACTAACAATAGATCTGAATATCTTCAAGTTAAAGTTGTATTATTGAACAAATCATTTACTGTATTAGTTTAACCATTGATTCAGAAAATCTCTTAACCGAGTGGGATTTAACAGTCCTTAATGTATTGAGATACTCAAGAGTATCAAAAGGTTTTCTTGTTGACAACATAGTGAGTGCTAGGTCAAAAGACAAACTATTAGTTTTAAATCCTCTAACAAGGTCACACTTAACAATGTGTTTGTAACCTTTAAATCCTCCTACAATATCTATTACTCCTCTACCTGGATGTTTAGTAATGATCAAATCTTGGAACTTCAAAAGGCCATCAGAAACTTTCTCTGGTCTGATAGTAAAGGAAATAGAAAGAGGCATACCGTTAAATGGAACTGGTGCCATGCTGATAAACTCCTTGGGGGCTTAGGCTTGAAGGATCTTAAACTCTAAGGGATTACCCTTACAACCAAGTGGATTTTTCAGTCTATGGATGGTAATGATCCTCGAAAAATTCTTGTTAGGAACAATATAGAAATAGGATTCCCCAAAAAATCTAAATCTTGGAAGAATTTGCCTATCAGTGATCTGATTATTGGCAACTTTCCTATAGTTGTCCAAGGGTCTGCTATATTTAGATCCATATGGAAAGCTTGGAATCATGTCCAGAATTATATTACTAACAAGGACTACCATGATGATTATCAGCTGTACGGTGAAAGATCCATTTGGTGGAACCTACAATTATCTGGCAAACCCCTCGCCCTCTCCCAAGGCTGCTCTGCTAGATATTGGTCTAATAAAGGTATTTCCCAATTTATTGACCTCTTTGAACATGACAGGATCATCAGCTGGGATGATCTTAGAAGAATTTTTGATATCCTGGACTCCCAGAAGAAGACCTATAATATGATTATCAAAGCTACCAAAGACTTACCTACTACTTGCCATGTGGACTCTCAAAGATTTTTGAATTGTAAATGGCCGGATGGGACCATTATATCCAAAATTAAAGGCAAAAACATTTACAATGTGATTGGATATAACGATGCCATCATTCACCATGTCAATTCTGTTTGGTACTCTACTCTTGACATATGCTCTTGGAAGAAATATTTTAATATATTATGGAAAGGTTCTATTGAGCCTAAGATTAAGTATTTTAAATGGCTATTGACTCTTGACATATCCCCTATTAGAAAAGATAACGTTGAGACTGATTACTGTAACTTGTGCAGACTACCTAAATTTGGTAGACACATTCTCTTTGACTGTATTTTTGCTAAAGAAATCTGGAATATGTTTGGCATTACTTATCCTATGAATTTTAATATTCTTGAAATTATTACCTGACATATTGATGGGATTAAAAAGGATACTAATATGTTCTGGAACATTCTTTCTTCCAATATTTATTGTAGATTTGGAAGTGTAGAAACGAGGAAAGGTATCAAAACAACCCCAGAGTTCTTACTGAGTCTTTTCGTAGACTCACTTATTTTAAAATATTCTTGCAGGTCCACACTACTATGCTGATTGAAAAGGAAAAGCTCAAAAGGTTCTTGAGGACGGGATGTGCCACCTTCTTTGTCTTCGAGATGAAGGACGATTATGAATGGAGGAAGAATATGGATAACCTACAGATGTTCGAGAGGACTTGCAAGAAGCTTAACTAGGAGGTTAAGAAAAATAAAAACTCCAAAAAGGATGAAATCTTTATGCTTGCTCAAATCCAGGAGAAGAAAAACACTATGTGGATGGAAGGAGCTATGGGGTTGACTGCATGGGTTGACACCCATGATGATCTCTTACATTAGTCTTCTGTTTTTTCCTTTTTGTTAATTATATATGAATATTCGATCTGTCGATACAATGATACTCTTGTTGTGAGGCTTGGCCTCTCTCTATTATACATTTCGATGTAGTTGGTTTTTGTTACTAGTTATATTACATATAAAAAAATGATATCTAATAATTATTAATAATAGCAAGTTTCTAAATTCATATTAAAATATTTTAAAATTTAGAAAATATCTATCATTTTAAAATATCTAAATAAATTTATATTTTATCATAAATTTTTGTTTTTTTTAAAAAATATCTCAACAAATTTATATTTTATCATAAATATCATAAATTTATTACTTTATATAATATTTTATCATAAATATTTTAAAATAAATATAGTGAAATATATTATATTTTCTATAATCTATTATAAGTATAATTTTTTAAAAACTTTTAATTTTTTTTTAAGGATACACGAATTTATGGGAAACACTATTTCCATAATCAAAATTCGGAAACATAATCAATTTTTTTTGATAAGATTAACAAATGCCAGCTTCCTAATCAAAAAATTAAAAGCAGGAAATCCCTCAAAGATAAATTAAAGATGTTCTCTCGATCTCAAAACTTAAAATAGAAAATGTCATAAAGATAAATTAAGAATGTTCTCCCAGTCTCATATATTATTTGATCTCGTAGACCATAAAAATCAATCAATCGTTCATTTCATTTATAAATGGTTTTCTTCGTAAATATGGTGAGATCAGAAAGAGTACAGTGTACATTTACAGAAATTGCGAGAAACAGGTGTTGGTAATGCCAGGTCTACACTTGAATTTAATGTATAATATTTTAACCGTCTCCACACTTTCAACACTGCGAGTGAGGAAGGACAGCAGGTGAAGTGAAGAATGAATGTGTAAATCTAGTTCTGTAGATGTGTGTAAACCCAATTCAGCGAGATTATGTTTGTTCGTTACAATGCCGACACTGAAGTAGATCGTGGCATGTGCGTCACCGACAGTCACCTCACGTTTGATTCACCTTTAAATTCCATGAGAGGTGTTTCTCAATACGACACGTGGCGGATTCTTCGAGGATTTACAGTTGGATTAAGAAGTCTTGTCTTTCCGAGCTTCAGTTCACCCATGCCCAAATTTGCGGCTCGGCAGGAGGGATGAATTTTTACCCTTCCTGTCATGAAACCCTTGTTATTTAAGTCAATTTTGACCGTATGAATTTCTCCGAGTTGTGTACATTTCACTGGCATATTCTTGAGATCTTGTGCTTCAGATCCCGTGCTGTGTGGGGATTGGGAAGTAAGGGAGAAAGTAACGAGATAGAGATATTAAACTTTGATTTGCAAATGTGCAAGTGTAGTGTTTAGCTCAATGCGGCAGCAGCGCTGGTGGGACTCGAACCGCGGACGTAGCAACAGTAGAAAAATGGATAAATCGGCAGGCAAGTTGACGTTCCGCACGATTTTCTGTTTTGTGATTATGATGGTGTTCGTGTTGTGGTGCCTGTTATACCTTGTTCAGTATTCCATGCTCACCCCCAACGGATCTGAGCTAACTACGCCTCAAATCGCCATCAATTTACAGAAACAAACCCTAGAAACCCTAGCTGAAGTCCGAAGCCCTCCGCCGCCCTCGCCGCCCCCGCTGAGGGCCTTTGTGAAGGCTCTTAAAACTGCTGATAATAAAAGTGATCCTTGTGGGGGAAGGTATGTTTATGTGCATGATTTGCCTCCCAGGTTTAATGAAGAAATGCTTAGAGAATGCAGGCGGCTGAGCTTGTGGACCAACATGTGCAAATTCACTGCAAATGCCGGGCTTGGTCCTCCGTTGGAGAATACTGAAGGAGTATTTTCCAATACTGGGTGGTATGCTACAAACCAGTTTTCCATGGACGTTATTTTCCGCAACAGGATGAAGCAGTATGAATGCTTGACCAATGATTCGTCTCTGGCGGCCGCTGTATACGTCCCCTTCTATGCGGGACTTGATATCTCGAGGCATCTCTGGGGATATAATATTTCTGTGAGGGATTCTGCTTCGTTGGCTCTCATGGATTGGCTGGTGAGTAGGCCGGAGTGGAATGTCATGAGAGGTCATGATCACTTTCTTGTGGGGGGCAGAATTACATGGGATTTCAGGAGGCTGACTGATGAGGAGACTGATTGGGGTAATAAGCTGCTGTTTTTGCCTGCTATGAAAAATATGACTATGCTTGTGGTGGAGGCCAGTCCATGGAATAAGAATGATATGGCTATTCCGTATCCAACTTACTTTCATCCCGCTAAGGACTCTGACATTGTAGATTGGCAGAAAAGGATGCGAAGCCTGGATCGCCCTTCTTTGTTTTCATTTGCTGGTGCGCCCAGGCCAGACATTCCCACATCCATCAGAGGGCAGATCATGGATCAGTGCAGGAATTCGAAGGTGGGTACGTTGCTGGAGTGTGATCTGGGTGAGAGCAAGTGCCACTCACCTAGTGCGATCATGAAAATGTTCCAGGGGTCTGTGTTTTGCTTGCAGCCTCAGGGTGATTCATACACACGTAGATCTCTATTCGATTCCATGTTGGCAGGTTGCATTCCTGTTCTGTTTCATCCAGGTTCTGCATATGCCCAGTATTTTTGGCACCTCCCAAAGAATTATACTACATATTCGGTGTTCATTGCTGAGAATGACATCAGGAAAAAAAATCTTAGCATAGAAGAAATACTTCTCCAGATCCCTACAGAGCAGGTGAAGAGAATGAGAGAAGAGGTGATAAAACTAATTCCTAATTTAGTGTATGCTGATCCCAGATCCAAATTACATGCTTTCAAGGATACCTTTGATGTGACTGTGCAATCAATGGTTGACAAGGTTACCAAACTTAGGAAGGATTTATTGGTAGGGGGTTTCATTGAGGATTATGAGGAAGATAAGGGATCAGAGCAACACACGAGAAAGTGGGAAGGACTTAGAAGGGAGGGTGAGCGGACTTGGGATGAGTTTTTCTCTAAGCCAAAGGATGAGGGATCTGGGAAATCCCAATCAAATAGTGTAGAAGATAATAATGGAAATGCCCAGGCCAAGAAAAAAAGTTGAAGCCTGTGGTGGCAAGTAGAATCGATCTCAAGGTCAAAGACTTTTTTGAAGGTTAAATCTACTTGACTTTATGGGTTAGCAGCAGGAGCTTGAGTTCATTCTTTACACAAGGTATGGGGCAGACAACAGGAATAGTAACTGGTTTTGTGCACTTCATTACACTGTATTATTTGTTTCGTGAATCTTTCTTATGAGTTATTTTCACCATTAAAATCCTTTCTCAAATATCTCAATCGTGTGATTTTCCCATGTTTTCAATATTTAGAGCATTCTGTAAGGATTAATTGGGAGCCTCTTTCATACATCCATTCGGCAGATTTTGGGACCTTTACATGGGAGAGAAATTAACTGATGTATGCATTTGTTGTCCTTTCACAGAGTTGATATTTGGATTTCTTTTGTTGCTTACAACACAGGAGAACAGAAGTTTAGGGAGAGGCTTAATGCTAGTCTGTTAAATCTGCATGATGGATTTCCTATCTCCTCTTGGTGTTTGAAAGTGACAAATTGTTTCTCTTATTAAATGTTTCTGAACCTTTTTTCGATGGGCAATTTTAAGTAAAACATCTTATAGCATGTACTACATTATCGACAATTATAACTATATGCTCCACAGCGTTATGGGGATATGTATTTCAAGGATAGTTTTTTTTTGGGTGGGGGGTGGGGGGGTGGGGGTTGACAGTATGTATATATATGCATATGTGGGGATACTCAAATTTCTACAAGTCTAACTATGCATTTAAGCTTAGACATTCATACGATGTAACAAATTCAATATTAAAATTGAATAAAAAATTCAAAATGTTATAGACATGGCTGGATTGATCAGTGATAGCAGTAACTTTCTTTTTGCAAAATATATCATTTTTCATAGGTTATATCACTGACAATCCATTCAGGCCACCTATGATGCCTTCATCAACGACCCACATTCCAAATACTGCGGAAGCAACAAATACGACAAAAAAGACTTCTTTCAAAAGGTTGCCCTGGCCGTACTAGGATGAGACTACCAAGTCACATCCACTGCCAGTGTGGACCTCCCAGGGGATTTTCTAGTGAAGTCTCTGTCGAGAGAAGCATAGAAAAGACACTAGAGCTTCACACTCATGTTGCGCAATATTGGGAAATCTACCTACTCTTTCACATACACAAAATCCGAAGCAATTTTTGCGTTATAGTTCATATTGATTAGTCCAATGTAACTTTTGAGTTATAGTTCATATAGATTAGTTAGAATTCTTAAGGGCGTTACATTTGATGTTGGAGTGTTCTATAGATTGAGATATAGAAGGGGAAAGAGAGAGAAAAAGAGTTAAGGAGATAGCATTAGAGAGGAAGCCAACAATAGAGATGGATATGTAGAGAAGAAAATGGATAGATAGAGATGGTAGAGATAAATATATATAGAGGAGACATAAGGAGAGGGAGAGATAGAAAGATGAAGATAGAGATAAGAAGTGATATATAAAGAGATAAAGAGAGGGAGAGCTATAGGGATAGAGAAAGATGGAGAGATAATGTGTGTGTGTGTGTGTGTGTGAGAGAGAGAGAGAGAGAGAGAGAGAGGGGTATGGAGATGGATATTGAGAAGAAGAGGGATATGGAGAGGAGAGGGAGAGAGTTGAGATGGAAGATATAAATATATAAAGAAGAGAGACTGAGAGATAAAGATAAAGATAAAGATAGAGGTATAAAGTGATATATAGAGAAAGGTAGAGAGGGGGAGATATATAGGGATGAAGAGATAACAAGATAGAGATAGAGATAAAGGGACAGATGGGGGAAGAAATATGGAGATGTAGAGATTTAAAGGTATAGGAAGGGGGGATGGAGAGTGTTGGATGGATAGAGAGAGGGAGATGTGTCTAGATATGAAGGGGAAGAGAAAGATAGGGATAGAGATGAATATAGAGTGAGAGGATGGGATAAAAATAGATAGAAAGATAGAAATAGGTTGATATGTAAAGATAGAAAGAGAGAGACATAGAGAGACATAGAGAGGGATACAAAGGGAGACATAGAGAGGGAGAGATAGAGAGGAAGCAATAAAAAGAGATATAGATGGTGAGATAGATTGGTAGAGAGATAAGGAGATATAGAGGGAGACATAGAGAGGGAGAGATAGAGAGGAAGCAATAGAAAGAGATATAGACGGTGAGGTAGATTGATAGAGAGATAAGGAGATATAGAGGGGACGAGAGGGAGAGACAAACAAAGGAACAATATTTAGTTGACCTTCCATAACTATACGACGTACCCCTTGCATATTAAGACGCGATTGCTAGTACTAATACTATGCACAACTACGCCTCGTTTGGACTGCCAATGTCAAAAGAGGTCTTTGAATCTTAAGTCACTTTGTGGCTCATCCAATGGAACATTGCTATTAAGTTTGCTAGTCATTGAATTTGTTTGACCACCATCGATTTCTCTTGACCCGGATTGGATCCATCCTTGCCCGCTTTGAAGCCACTTTTTCTCAACCACCAATGTGGATTCCGTGGATTCATTTCCACTAATTCCAAGGAGGAGAGGGACCTACCAAGGCCAACCGCTCTTTCTTGTCAATAGGCTTATATCTTAAGGATTATTCCAACTATTGATATTTAGGAGACCGTCAATGTTGAAGTTTTAAGGAATTATGAACTACAACTAGATTTTCCTCTCATCTAGAGGTAATCCTACCCCTTTTAATTGAGTGGATGAAGCTATATGTGGCCCAATTGCTTTCTTGAATAGAGGTATTAACAACTTGTCAGTAGGTGAATGACAAGCTTTGATGTATATTTCCCATGCCATGTCTATCCAAATAAGGTCTTTTTGTGTGAGTGAGACCTCATTTGCCCTAGTTTCTGGCTTGCTCATTGTAGGACCTTAAAGATTGAGAAATTGATTCCTCTGGCTTTGAAGTTCGGGTCCATCCTCAGCACTATGCATCTTCTCAAGGGTCTTCATCATTAGAAGGAAGAGCTTTGCCAGGTCTAGTTATGTATTTTGGATGAAGAGCATAAGCAACTATAGGAAGAAAGTTTTCATTGTGTTCTACTTCTTCGTGACAATTGCTTGATAAGCTTGTCATATAATTGCAATTCAGAATCTTTGTCACAAATTGCTTTTTCATCTGATGAAGCATCATAGTTGCACGGGTACGCGTACCCAGACCCCTGGTACACGTACCGGGTACTGGGACGCGTATCCCTGTACCAGATACTTGCTGGGTACTTTACCCTCTCCCTCAAAATGCCATGTCAGCGTCGGCAGATTTTTTTTGCAAAACGTTAAAAAAAAGTCTGATTTTTGTTTCCGTTTTCGACTAGATGATAGATTAAGATGTCTGATTTTTGTTTCCGTTTTTTGTTTGTGTATCAGCTTGCTGTTTATCAAGCTTAATTCAATATGTAATCGGTTTGAAACTTTGATACAATATTGATTAACTTACACTAGTAAACTTTATCACTGTTCAAGTCAGAAGTTCATCATTTGCAATATGTCGTTATATGAATTATAATCTTCTTGTTCATGTTTAAAGTTTGCCATCTCTGTTATGAA